>OZ016477.1:4261922-4597283 GCA_963966605.1 Caenorhabditis sulstoni
GTGACAATATACACTTTCTCTCGTCCTCCTCCTCCCCCCTTTCCGCCGGTTGTAACAATTTTTACAGTTTTTTGATGATTACAGTTACAGCGAAATCGGAATGAAGAATAGATGAGAGAGGAATGGATGGATGGAGGAGAATGGACACGCAAGAATGAGAAGAAGTAATTGAGAAAGAGAGAGAGAGGGGACAAACAAAGCCCGTCTCTCTCTCTCCAACAAAAGCCTAATTGGGATCATGATCGGGTCGGATATCAGGGAAAACGGAGAGCAATGGGGGGGGGCGGAGTGTCTCTCTCTCACTCGAACCCCTCGTTGATTCTGAGAAGAAGGATCAGAGATCTGATCGAGTTGAGCCAGGGATCTACTCAACTTGTCGAGTAGTGGAAACAAGTAAAAGTTAGTGGGAGTAGCACAAAAAGAAACACAAAATGACACTGATAGGGGGGTGAACAAAAGAAGGAGGAGGGGAAATGGACACGATGGAAACCAGAAGTGACAAAGAATTCGGCGAAATCAACAAGAAGGCGACGAGGAGGAGAAGAAGAGGTGGAGGATGAAAAGGACGAAGGTAAACTCACTTTGCTTCTGCGGGGCTGCCACCACCACTCCGCTCTCTCTCATGGGAGAAACTACGAAATGAACGGAACGCAACGACTGTTTGTCCGCCCTCTGCGTGACGTCGGAAACGTGGCGTGTCACCAAACAGAAGGTGTGTTCGTGTGTGTGTGAAAAGTACGAGAAAGCACAACAAGTTTGGGGAGAAAGGAACACGGAATCGATTGATGGTCGATGAACTGTGGACCGCGAGGAGGAGGCGAGAAACGGAGATGAGGAGACACAGATTAGGGACGAGACTCTTTCCAGTTGCCACGTACACCTTCGACCCTTCCCACCGTTTAATTGCATCATTCGATTTCTCGGCTGGTCGCAGTGACTTTTGAAGTACGCCCAGATGACTACAACCGCCCTCCTGCAGACATCGCTTCCGAGGTCGTCCGACCGATCTGCCCTACAAGTTCAAATTGCCTGGTTTGTGATGCGATCTCCCCGATAACATCGAATTTTCGAATCTGATCATCAAGTGTTTTCACTAGTTCAGCAAGCGGGATTACGGTAGGCTCGGAAACTAGGATGGCCTCCAATGCCGTCGATTTGGAATGACGCCTGTGTTAATCTGAAGATCTTTCTAGCCTCTTCTGTGAAAGTTCGGAACAATCAACACACTACAAAGACGTCGTCTCTGAAACAGGTCGCTTCTCACTTTCAGCCCGCTTCTTCTTCTTCTTCTCAATCTATTTCCATTCGTTTCCACGTGGTCGCCTTCTGAATGATTCAGAAGACGTCGCCGCCGCTCCAAAGTACGCGATCATTAATTATGCGAAAAGATCGGGCCGGCGTTTCCTCGATTTCACTGACAAACGCAGATAAATCAGAGAAAGAAGTGGGAATCAGAAGAAGAAAATGAAGGAGAAGAAGAAGACGTTGGTCACAAATTTCAGAGAAATCACTCGTTTTGTGTTCGGTTTGGGAACCGCAGAAAAATGGGAAAAATGAAGGTCGGAAAGTGAAAATGAAAGGCGAGGTTATCAATTGAGAAGGAGAAGAAGGGAGTGAAATGAGAAGAAGTGATCGTTGCGATGACAGTTTACAGCTGCGAACCGGCAGATTTTCAAAGATATCACCGCGCTCGTTGGAAGAAGAACGAAGAGAGTGTTCTCATAAACACAGACTCATCTCTCAAATATCACTCTGCATCCGCGGAGATATCAGCTGAGAGAGGCGGCACGGTTCGTTGAATTCAGGTTGATACGCGAACAGGTCACGCCGCCCCTCTCCATGTGAGGAGGAGGAGGAGATAAAAATAAAAGTGATCGATCGGATGTTCGAAGAAAGACTATCTTGTGAGCCGTTTCGAACTTTCTCTCTCTCCTGAATCGCCTCTTTTCAGTCTCGAGTCTTCAAAGATTCCTGTTCACAGTGTCAACAAACAAAGAAAAATAACATATTTATTCAAGAAAATATGTGTATCACATTGAAAATTCGGTGACTAGATTGATTGATTGTGCGCGTGCGCATCGACTAATTCGAACAGGAAATCACAAGAAAAACAAAAACGAAGCACTCAAAAAGAGAACCCAGCCGAGAGGACAGAAGAAAGGGAAACGACGACGACGACGACGACGACGGACGACCGGTGTTCTAGACGAGAATCAGCGAGAAGACGAAATGGAGAAGGGCAAGCTCGGGGAGAAGGGAAAGAAGAAGGGGCGAGAGCGGAACGAAGCGGTCAGTCGCAGTCCATCATGTCGTCGTCGAAGTCGTTGCGTGGCTGACGGAACGAAGTGAACGGATTCGAGGAGGACGACGAAGAGCACGTGGAGTGATTCGAGTGGAGCAGCGACGGAGGCTCGTGGGGGACGGCTGGCGGAGCTGAAACGAGGAGCACTCCGGGAGGACGCCTTCGAAACGCGAGCTCACCGACTGACGTCTCCTCCTCTTCGAGCACGTATCCGTTGTTGTACTCGTCGCTTCTGGCCACTGAAGAGTGGGAATCCGAGGAGGCGAGCGAACCTGCGAGATACACTAATCGTCATTTGTTTCGGGAGGGGAGACTCACTTCGAAGAGCCTCCTCTTCGCTCACGAATCGATGGGGAGTGTGACGAGCCGACGGTGGAAGGGAGACCGAGAGGGATTGGCTGAAACAGAGCAGGGAATTGCAGAGGAAACATCGGAAGAAGAAACTCACCCTTTGTTGTAGTTCGTCAGAGAGTTGCTCCGTTTCCGTTTCGAGTGCAAGTTCGCGTAGACTCTCGACTGTCTTCTCGATCCGCTAGCTGAGTGACGGTGCGACGGGATCGGCTGCTGCCGGAACATGATCGCGTCGAGAGAGGAGCTCGCGCACAACGGAGGCGGCGGTCGCGAAGAGTCGGCCATGACTGTCGAGGAAGTCTGCACTCCGACGACTTCGCTGGAGCAGGAGCACGCGTTCATCGCCGAAGCGGTGATCTCGTCGGGACGAAGCGCCGACGGGGAGGCGTCGAGTTGGCAGAGGTCGAGGGCGGCGATCGTGTCCCGATGGTGGAGGTCTGTGAGGCGGTTCTCTTCGGGCCGGAGGACCACATCTTCCACCGCGCGCTGCAAAATGTTCGCTTGCGGAACTCTTCCCGTTCTCAGTTCTAGACTCTGCGAGATTTCTCGGCCGTGGCCGAGTTTTCTCGCGTAAGTGAAACGTCTTTTTCAAATGTTCGCGGCTAGTCTAGCGGAGCGCGGTTCGGCGAGCGTCGACTTTACCTTGTCACATCCTAAACCAGATTTTCCGAGTTTCCAAAGTAAACCAGAATGAAAACGTTTCGTGTGTTTCTATTATTTTCGCTTACTTTCAGGTCATTACACCTCATCGAGTCGGCCGACCAACGCGAATTTCCGGCCAAAGCGGCAGCGGAGGGCGGCGGCGTGGGGAAGAGCGGCCCCGCGGAATCCGTCGTGATCGTCGGAGGGCGCTTCGAAGAATCGATGGGCACTTCTCGAGCACGTTTTCTGGAGACGGATACGATTTTTGAAGCAATAGTTTAAGGAGAAAATGAGATCGAAGGGAAAGATTCTGGCTTCGTTTTCATTGGGCTCAGTTCGGTCGAAGCAGAAAGAGAATCTCAATGAAAAATGTCAAAAAGCGACGAAAAAGGAGGGTGGAAGAGATGCGAAACGAAGAAGAAAAAGGCAGCTGGGGGGGGGGGAATCGTTTTGGCGTGTCAGTGTTAATTGGAAAAACCACGAAAGAGAAAAAGAGGGACCCGCAGTCCAGGCGGTCCCGAGAAACGAGAAAACAAGAAAGAGAGAGAGAGAGTGGCACGTCGTGAAGAAGAAGAAGAAGAAGCAGAGAGCTCGCGAGAGCCGGCAAAACAGAAATGATAAATGATCGGCATAGAAGTTGAGAGAGAGAGAGAAAGAGAGCTCGGTGGGGGCTCGACGAGCTGCTACTCGCCTTCGGAAGTGGTTTGTAATTAATTCGCGCGCGCGCATGTCTTCGATGTTTGATCGGAAATGACGGAGAAGGAGAAGAAGAAAATTGGCGTTTTGGTGGTAGTCGAGCGGCGGGAAATTTGGCTGAAAACGAGCCGAAAAAGAGAAGAGCGAGCCCGAGTTTTGTTTTGAGAAAACAATGAATCATGCGACGAGGAGTGAGATACGAAAACATACTCGAGCCTGCATTTTGTATATCTGCCGGCGATTGTCGTGGAAGAGCAAGAGCACTTTTCGGATTCTAGGCCGTGCAATGTTCACGATTTTCTATGAAATTCGTCGAGCTGTGACATGGAGAATGTCTGTCAGTGATCGAGAACGGCGAAATGAATCGGAGAGTTTCGGTGCTCGGCGAGCAGAAACGAAGAAAAGAAAGAAGAAAAGAGCACCTGGTGTCGAAATGGCTTCTGAGCATCATAGCCGAGAAAATGAGAGAAATGAGCCGTGCACTTTTTCCAATTTCCCCCGGCTGGCTGTCGTTTGAGCAGCAGGCAAAATCTCACAGCTCAACGACGTCATCAACTTGTGTGTGTGCTGCCAACAACGTCTTCTTGTCCGCCAGATGGAAAAGGCGCGTTTCTCGGAATGTTCGTCGCCCGATTCCAAAACGGGAGGAGACAAAGTGCGTGCGTGCGAGCGGCTCGCGGAGCCCACGAGAGAGCTCACGAGGCACGAGAAAACGAGGCAGAGAGACAGAGAATCTAGAAATGGAAGCGAGAAATGCGAGAGACGACGACGACGACGGCGAAAGAATTCTCATTAAGACACTGACCCCCGCGGCTCTCTGCGTGTCTCGATTGAAAAAGAGAGAAAGAGAGAGAAAGAGAGATGGAGAAAGAGAAAGAGAGATGGAGAAAGAGAGGGAGAGAAAGAGAATAAGGTGCAGATGAGATCTCGGATTAGTGTGCGAGAAAGAGAAGGAGAGGACAAGAAAGAGGCGAGTGTTATTAATCGAGATATCAGAAACCGTTAAGTGATGCACGAATCTCTGACACTCGAAAGTCAATTCGAGACTGAAAGTGTACATCCGTGACAGTCACCGACGAGTCGCCGGATCCTAGGCCACGCCGTCACACCAGAAACAACATGATAATAGAGAAAGAGGAAGGGAGCCCTCGGTTGCGGTAATTCAAGCATCTCTTCGGGGCGGCAACTTGACTCGAGAGTCACTCGACTCTGCCGCAAACAACAACACCGCGACGAGCTTCTTCTTCTTCTTGCTTCTCGCTCGTAATTATGACGTGGCGGTGCTCGGCGAGCCCCGAGCACTGATTAGCTGTCGTTGAGCAAGCGAGAGAAAGGGAGCGCGCGACGTCTTCTTTCGGTCTGAATTCGTGCCGCCGCCCATCTCATCGCATTAATTATTGAAGCGGCTCCTCTTGGGCAGTCACGAGAAGCACCGAATGGCTTCTTTTTGCTCATTTCTCGCGATGAAAGGCTCACTCAACAACCCGAGACGCAAATTTAATCAATCTAATGAAAAAGTTTTTGTGTCATCTTTCTCTTTCTCGCTCCTTTTGCCATGTGCTCGGTGAGCCCGTAAAAAGAAGATAGGAATCAATATGGAAAAGGGCATGAGTATGAAAAGAAGCAAATAGGCGAAGAAAAAACGAAACGAAACTGAGAGAGAGAGAGAGAGAGAGAGAGAGAGAGAAAAAGAAAGAGAGAGAGAGAGAGAGAAAGAGAAAGAGAGAGACGAGGAGGCGCGCCCGGGCGAGTGTGAGTATTTGAATATATATATATATGCAACCCGAAGAAGGCGCGCATAAAGTGCGACGACGATGAAAACGGAAAAAAACGGTGAAGATAGATAGATAGATAGATTGAGAGAGAGAGAGAGAGAGAGAGAGAGAGAGAGAGAGAAAGAGAGAGAAAGAGACGATTAAAATACAGTTTCCGTTCAGAGTTCTCTTTTCTCTCTCTCTCTCTCTCTCTCTCTCTCTCTCTCTCTCTCTCTCTCTCTCTCTCTCCCTCTCTCTCTCTCTTGAATTTCGTAACGTTTTGCAAGTTCTCGACGAACGATCAACTTTTCAAAGTATTCAATGACGCATCACAATGGATTACGGTAGTTTGATTCGTTTCGAGACCCGCCATGAAAAATGGAGAAATTTCGAGAGATGCTCGAGCCGCAAAACGTTTCGGCTGAATAGATTCCGTTGGGGGACGAATGTCACAAAAAGAGCCGTCTCTTGCTCTTTTCTCGAGTTGCGAAAATGTTTTCTTTTAGACGAATCTCGGAAGATTCAGAAGACGTCACTTTCAGAAAAAGAAGAAGAAGAAGAAGAAGATCTGCAATTCAAATCTCGCTGCGGATGACGTGCTCATTAGAAGATGGCTCGTTTTCGCGTTGAGCCTCGAATATCCGACGAAAAGAGGGAGATGGCCGGAGAGCTAGAAAGGCCTGAAAAGGCCTGAAAAGGCCTGAAACAGTGAGAGGAGGTCTGACGGATGAAGGGCACGAAAAGAGAGGATGCGGCGAACAAAGGACGCACTAATTCGCGGATTCATTGTTGCGGAACAAACGGGACGAAGGCCAGTTGGGCGAAGGTTTATTATGAAGCGAGACCCGTGATCGTGGCGATCCCTCGCTCTCTCAGTAGACGATCTTCCATTTCGCCGGCTGCTCGCAGTTCGAATTCTCGTCCGGACACAGCCTGTTGAAGGTGGACGACACCGGAAAACCGAGGATCTCGCGGTCTTCTTGGATTCGGAACGTGAACGTCGATTCGAAACTTCCGATGAAGTAGTGGGCGTGAGCGCAAAGATACTAGAAAAGAACGGGATGGAAAGGGGGAGGGCAATGGGTTACGGTACCTGGTCGATGATGGCGATCTGTCCGTCGTTGAACTGGTGAGAGTCCTTGAATCGGAACAGTTGAAGATCTTGTTTCAGGTGCGACCTCAACTCTTCCACTTCCGATTCGGGAGCGTCTGTCGCCAAGTAGATGCTCTTCAGTTTCAGACTCTCGCAGAGTCGTTCGAGAGTTCTCGCAGTCCCCGCGACGGTCGGCAGCTGGTCCCTTCTGGCGAAGAGGAAGTCCCTCCGTCTCCAGTGGATTCCGACGTAGGGTCCGCCGACGGCACTCCTGCCCGCCTTCTCGTCCCTCCAGTCCGTCTCCATCTCCGTCTTGTCCCGCTCGTCGTCCGAATCCAGATGCTTCCGTCGGAACGCGTCGGCGGCCTCGACGAGCTGCCGACTGTACCGCATGCTTCTCCTCGCCTTCCAGTAGTCTGTCTCGCCGTAGTGCTCGTGGAGAATCGTTTCCGCTCGGTCGACGAACACCGACTTCGCGTGCGAGAAGTTCGAGTGCATCAGGAGGTCTTTCAGAGTGGACGAGTCTCCTTGAATCGAGACGCAGTCGAAGTCCCGAGCACGCACGTCTTCATACGAGTAGAACCATCCTTTCCTGTAAACTTGCACACTCAGAGGGACTAGAAAAGACTGATGGCCGAGTTTTGGGGAGAAAGCGAATCGATCAGTTTTCCCTTTCCCATCGAGATTACGGTAGCAGTCGCCGTTTTCCCGTTGATTCGATCATCGGCGGTCACACGAAAGGAGCCCCTTCGCCCGTCTTTTCCATCTTTTTCTCCTCCGAAATGAAGCTGCTTCTCGTCCTATTCCTCCTTTTCTCCACGTCTTTTGCCTTCCTCTGGGTCAGCCCACTCTCTCTTTTTCTCCCCAAAGTTCCCGTTCCAGACGTCTCCTCCGGCCGGATGCGTCGTCATGGAGTGTCTTCCGAGCAACACGGACTCTGTCTGTCCGGCCGGAACTCAGCATTTCAAGCACACCCGGTGCGGTCTCTTGTGGACCAAGAAGAAGCAGATCTGCTGTCCGTCGGAAGAACAACACAATCCAGATTACGAGCAAGTTGCTCCAGCGAACTAACTTGAGCACGAACACGAATAAAGCATTCGGCCACCAGCGTTTTCTAGTCCCTCCCCACTCACCACGTGTCTCCTTCTTTCGAATAGTGCGTTTCGGCGGGGGGAAGACACTTTCTCTGCTCGAACTTCCGCACGAACTCCGTGCCCCATCCCTCCGCGAAATGCTGAAGGTAGAGCACTTGATCGATCGATCCGTTCTCCGTCGCATCAAGAAAGTCGTCGAACTCCACGACGGGCACGAATCGATTCAAACTGTCGACGTCGAAGAAAAGTCTCCAAGGGAGTGCGACCTGAAGACGTCGCCAGTGCTGAAGACGTCCCCACGGCGGCAGCACGAGAGTCACGTCGACTCCAGAATCGCGAAGCAGTCGGACGGTGTTGGCGATTCGCATGTAGACGTCGCGTCGAAGATTGAATCCTTCTCCGAAGTTTATCTCGTACAGTAGATACTTTTTGTGCTCGGACGCCATCGAGAATTTGGACGGATCGACTCGGGAGACCGTTTCCTCGTGTCCGAAGAGGCATCCAATCGCCAGCGAAAAGTGAAGAAGTAATCGCATCTGAATAAGAATTCTTGAAGACGAGAATGCGAATTTATTTGCCACGCAGCCATTGTGCAGTGGAGCGCACTTTCTATGACGGCAGCTGCTCGACAGATGGCTCGAGATATTCGTCAGGAATCTTCCTTTCTCAGTTTTTCGGCGAATCCTAACTAGCTTATCAATATTTTATATATTAATCTTGTGATTACCACTAAGAGACTAGAGTGGGCGGTGAGAAAAGGAGAGATATGAGGAGATAGGAGTCCTCTTACTGGTAGCGACTAGATGATTCGAAAAGAGAAAACTGAGAGATGAGAGGGAAAAGAGAATCGTAGGAGAAAATGGAGACGCAAACGACAGACAGAACAAGATCGCGGATCCAAATTGCAACGGGAAGAAAAGCTGAAGGTGTGTGACAGAGTGAGAAGGGGAAGGTGGAAGTAAAGCATAAAAAAGGGTGAAGCGGACAATTGTACAGGAGATGGAACAGGAAAATTCACAAAAGGGGTCAATACTCATTTGTTTCTGAACCCAGCGCCTGATCTGGACGTCGTCATGCCGTTGGAGCCCGAGGAACGAGGCAGAGTGCTCAGCTCGGCGTGCTGACTCGTGCTCATTTGGGCGTGTCCAAGGAAGTGGTTTTGGTCGGAGAGGTCATTGTTGTAGCTGGAGACGGCTGCAAAACAAACGAGATTCGCGACAGGGAAGAAGGGACTTCTTACACTGCGACATAACTCTGGGTTGACTCGCGTTTCCGTAGATCTCTTTGGCCATTTTCATCTGTTGAATCCAACTGAAACCATGGAATTAGATTGATGAGACTGATATTAGGCGAATGGAAATCTGTTCCTTGTTCACTTACTTTTTCCAGTCCATCGACGAAAGACACGAGAAATGGTAGTCCAGTGGAGCGCAGGTGATGCGGAAAATGCTGGAAAGTTAAAGGTTCTCATGCGAGCGGCATGTCTCCGCTCACTTTTTTTTGGACGTCTTCAGATCAGTCGAGTCAGAAATGGTCGCTTTGGTCAGATTGATAGTCATATCGGGTCGTTTGACGTATTGATTCGAGAATAGAAGGAGATAGTGTCCTCGAAGACACAGCCAACACTTGGGCCACTTGTTAGTCACCTCGTTGTTACTCAACTCGGCACGCGTTTTCCGTCTCTTCACCCAACCCTCGAACAATTTCTCCATTCCGACATAGGCGGCCGCGACAGGAGAGCTCGGAAGGAGTTCCTCTCCGTGGTTCGACCATTCGGAAATGCTCGATGTCATCTGAAACTTCCCGAAGGGAGCTGGGCTGCTGACACTGTTCATGGATGAGGTGGAGGGACTAGGTAGCACTCCGAACGCCGACTCTTCCACCGATGACGTCATGCGATTAGATACCGGCAGCAGTCTCGGGGAGTCGATGCTGAATGCGGAAACGTTCGAGTCACCGACGGCGCGGAAACTCGGCGCAGCGAACTCTTGAAAGGGGGCCTTCCATTCTTCATCTGAGACTCTTGCTTCCGGAAGATTCATCGCTCGCAACTCCTCTCGATCCACTTCCTTGATCTGCGCGAACTCGTGCGGACATTTCACATTGAATGTGAGCTGATCGTTGACAACGTCGTCCTCGATGTCAGTCACCAGTTTATTGTCAATGTAACTTCGAACGTAGCCGTCCGGCTGGTGCCGCATCGTGCGGGTTCTCTTCGCTATCCGAGGCATGAGAGCCTCCTCTTCTCCGTCAAGAGCACGGATCAATTCGTGCACATCCCAGTCGTCTTCGTCCTCGTCGACAGACATCTCATCAATATTCTTCCGCTCTTTCCGAGGACACGCCGAAGCGATCGAGGATCGCCGGATAAGACGACGACTTGTTCTTCTGAAAGATAGAAAGCTTCGAAAAGGAACAAAAATCGGCGACAACTCACAATCGTTTCTCGTTCTCTTTGATAGTTTCAGAGATTGCATGCACACTCCGATGTCTTTTCAGCGGTTCCGATTGCCCGAAAGGATCGTAGTCGTCAGTGGAGTAGGTTTTGGCCGCTTGACTTGACGGAGCAAGAGCACGAGCGGCAAGTTTCGACTGTTTCGGCAGTTGCGGCTCTCGAGGACGTCGTTTTATCACCAAAGACAGCTCCGACACGTCGGCGGCCCCGATGCGTTGGACGACGGAAGTCAGATCCCAGCCGACCACGGTCCGACCGTTGATCATCAGAATTTCGTCTCCGGCATCGATTTTGGTGCAGGCATCGGCCGGAGAGCCTTCTTTTATCTCGCTGACGACGTGGACTCCTCGATACGATGATTGAATGTTGAGCCCCCAATTGATGTTGTCGGATCTTCTGCGGAGCTGGGCGGTCTCGACAAAACAAGCATACAGAACGATGGGATCGTCGATGTCGACTAGTTTTTGGCACTGATAGTAGAGCTCTTTGGACAAAAGCATAATCAGTTTTCCGGTTTCAAAGAGCGCTTTCGGCTGCACATTCACATTCCGGAGAAGATCCCACATGTAGGTCGAAATGCTGTTCCGGATGTCGATGAAGGTCTGGTCCTCGTCGAACGGAGTCCGATCGAGCCAGAAGACGAGTCGTTTGGTGTGCTCGGCGAGCTGCAAGACGGCGTTCGACACACTGTTCAGAATGTTGACGATCTCGGAGCGTCGGATCGCTTTCTCGCGCAATCGCATAGCCGACATCATCGTTCGTTCTGCGTAGAGGCACGATACTTTGACTTGCTGCGCCAGACGTTGCAGGTTTTCCTCTTCCGACTCGTAGCACTGGAAATGGGGAATTTCGGTTGAGCTTTTAGTGACAAGTGTTTCGTACAAAGTAAAGAAGAAGCGAGATGGCTTGGAGAATGGTTTTCCTGGCTCCGAGCGCCGAAATGCCAATCTTCTTGAGTGAATCGTCGTCGAGGGCTTCGAGTTGCTTGCCGCATCGGATATTGTCCCGAATCATTCCCAAGTAAGGGTTCATTTGATCGCCGAGACCTGCAGTTGTATCGGTTTCCCTTTTTTCTTTTCTCTCCGCTTTCAATTCGCACCTTCAATCCATCTGGCCACTTCTTTCCCTTTCCATTGTTCGACGCACCGCGCGAACGAGAACTGCGGTTCGTAGCTGGCCGACAGCATCGGACTGCCTGCTCGGAGGCCTGACGTGACTGGAAAGCACAGATGCAAGCAAAAACGGGAAAAAGTGTGTCAATTACCAGCATTGATGGCTGATGAGATTCCCAAAGCTTGTTTGGCTTCAAGCGGTGTCGACGGAAATCCCATTGTGGCTGAGAACATATTCACGTCGCCAAATCAACGCATTCTGAGATAGTTCGGCCGGTGGAACAGCTGAAATTCGGTAATTCGATAATGGAGCCGAGGATGACTCATTGAGCCCTCCTTTCGAATTGGCTTGAAAAATTGTTTATCGATAGCAAAATTAAAATATTGCAAGTTTTAAATTGGAAAAAGATACTGAACTACAGTAACAAAGACACATTTCGGAGAAAGAAGCAGGGCTCATCGGAAAATTTATTGAGAAATTCGGAAACGAAACTTCGTGTACTCCTCTCGGACAAGTGGCGGCCTAGGAAACGCAGTTGTTTTCCTCGACCCTCTTGCGTTTTTTCACTTTTCACACGTCGTTTTAGGTGTTTGCTGGCATTTTAATGACACTTTCCTCACTCGAAATTCATGTCTTCTTGAAGAAAAACCAGTTTTCTTCGTCTCCAATACTCGGCAACATTCGATTGCAGGAACAATGGACGAAGACAACGCAAACGAAATATTCAAAGCGTTCACGAAGCAGAACGTAGAGTATGATCTCTCCGGGACTGCTACCGTATGCTACAAGGCGAAGACGTATCCAGCGAAAGTGAGTGTCGCTTTCAATCAATCAGAAGCTCATTTGTACCCCTCCGGCAGGTGCTTCTCCATGGAAACGTACTCTGCGTCGAGGAGGAGTGCGGTGACGGAGCAGCCGCTTGTGTTCCTCTCATCTTCCTTCTCGAAAGAGTAATAATTAAGAAAATCGAAGGAAACGTAAGTTTCTTTCAAATTTCGAGCGCAGAAATAATCAAAAAAGCTTTCAGGAGCAAGAAGAACGTTTTTCATTCGTTTTGACGTTCAGCGACGCCTCGGAAAACCTCGAAGTCACAGTGAAAAGTGAAGAAACGAGGGAAAATTGGATGATAAAGGTTTTCTCTTTCTCTTTATTTTTTTTTCAAAGTTCCATCTGAGTTTCCAGCTTGCCACGTGCTCTCATCAGATGGCTAGAGCAGAGTTAGACGAGCTCGCCTACAAATTCTACACAATGTCTCCGTCAGCATCCGGAGAAACAGACGGCGTCATCGATCCGAAGACGTCAGCTTTCCAGAACTTTTATCAGACGGCTCCTCTTCGAATCACACACAACTTTGCCATCTCACAGCAGAACAATCTGCCAGCTCGACGAGTAATTTTGGAAGAGTGCATGTGCGAAACAAAGTTGTCACTGATAGTCCCCAAGGAAATTATCAAATTGAATAGGAAAAAAAATGCAGAGTGAGTGGTAAACACGCTCTAATGTGCATCTGTTCACTGCTTTCAGATTCTCTGCAATTCTGGAGAGCCGTCTGAAAAGCTGGCCTAGCTTTTCAATCCCGTGGCTGCACGAAGTCATGCGACAACTTCGAGAAATGTCGGAAACCTACGAACAATGCTTCGAATTCGTCGATGCTTACTCTGGGCCGAACTTCCGGAAATCCACGGAAAAGCATCGAGTAGCCTTCGGTCTCGTGCCCACGAACCTTCATATCCACTCCTACGAGATCAATTCAAGTGACAAAAGAGACTTCATCACGGCTGGAACCGCTTCCGCCATTCCGTACCGTTACAATAACGGAGGTCTCGTCCGGTTGTACTCTGCTCTAGACATCGAATCCTACAACTACGACTTCACATTCTGGAAAAAGCGGCAGACGTTGCTGGATTTGAAGAAGACGATCGGTGAGCTGAGTCACAAAATAGAGAAAGAATGGAAGATCGCAAAGTTCGGGAGCCCGGACAAGATCTGTCTGCAAGTGCACGCGGGCATCAAGCAGGTCTCCGAGGGACTCAAGGACGTGCTCACAAGCCTCCCGGACGTCGCGAGATGCTCTGACATCCTTTTGGAAGAAGAAAAACGGAGAGAAGCGGTGGGAGCGAAGATGCCGGAGACGCGCGTCTACGACAACATCCAGAACCAGATCGACCGGATCGATGCGATGAGCGTCAGTTTGAACACGAAAATCGCCGTCATCGATACTTTGAACGAAGCTCCGCATGAGCGGGAAGCCTGCGAGAAGAACACGCGGCAGGCGATATCCACGTGTCTCAACATCCTGCTCGCTCTCGCCGATTCAGTTCTCGAGTCGCAACTCTTTTCGCTCGTTCAGAGTCTTCAGAAGCCCGCTGTGGCTCATGCCTACTTCCATATCGTGATCCGAACTGATTTTGTTCTCTCGCAAGCCATCACCATCGCGACGACGGCGATTTTGAATCGGATTCAGAAGAAAGAGATTCCATTCACCGAAGACTTTCTTCTAGTCATTTTCTCGTTCCTTTCTGCGTATGGAGACGAAAAAGGAATGATCGAGGATGCAATGGAAGCATGGAAATGTCTGGAGCAACGAGTCCGATTCCGTCTTGTTCGAGCTCCTTCCGCCGTCTGCCGCACTTGCATCCCGATCATTCAGGGCTCGCGGAGCACTCTCAAAGTGTCGATTCCGCTCCCGCATGAGTACTTTGACGATCTTCCGGACGACATTAGGTGGACTTCTGAATTCGGTATAGTTCCCGCCTACTTCAACATCGGCGTGAATCACGAGGCGACGTTCGGCCAGTCTTTCGGCGGAGTCGCTATTGAAAGTCAAGTGAATCAGGAGGCGGCTGACAAACTGAATTCGTTCGCGAATCGAAATGAAGCGTCGCAAAGAGCGAGAGAGGCAGTGATGGAAGTGGTGAACGAGGTGTCGAGTGAGCCATCACGCAAGAATCTGGCCATTTTTGAGTGGGTAATGAATGCGAGTGAACAGCTGGGAGGGATCTCTGTCATCTGCTGCAAAAGTGGGAAGGATCGGACAGGAATGGCATCGACGTTAGAGCAAGGAAGAGTTCTTCGCGAGACGTGCGGATTCAACACTACTCAGGTTAGGCTTTCCAAACAACTCAGCTGATTTAAGTCGCTTTCAGATAACAGAAGTCGTGAACTCGTTGCGGAAAGACGGAGTCCGTCGTGAGAACTGCCGCAAGAACGTCGGGAAGCCCGTCTACTCGTTCAGCCCCTTCCAAATGCACTTCCTCCCCAAACCGTTCCGGCCGCCGTCCGGAACTTATTCTCAGGGAGTCGCCAGTTGACACCCGACATCTCCCATTTCATTCCAAAATTCGCGACCAAACCATCTTCGCTTCTTCCTTCAGTTTTCCATATCCCTCCATATGTATAAAGTAGTTCCGTGTGATTTCTGTCCACCTTCCTAATGTGATCATGTTGTTGACGAATACATAAACGTTTCCTTTTTCTTTTCCCTCTCCTTTCCTCTCTTGTTGACTGCCCATCTCCATGGCAACGCGAGCTCTCGAGCTCGCAGCTGCCGAGAGGCTCCATTTACTCGGCGAGCATGGAGCGAGTGAACGGAGAGGATATCTGGCAAGATCGAGAGATTCGATTCGATGTCGATCACAAGTAGGTCAAACTTTTTACTGACTCTCTCCAAGTTTGATCTTTTTTTGAGGCTTCTTCGACTGATCAATGGCGAAGTTCAAGTATTGAAAACGGAAAACGTCGAGGATACGAAAGGAAATAACGGAGACCGAGGTGAGCTGAACGGCCGAGTGGTTTTCTAGTCCCTACGTTCAGGAACGATGCGAGTCACGAACCTGCGCCTCATTTGGCACGCCGCTTCGATGCCTCGGATCAATATCACGATCGGATGGAACTGCATCACGGGAGTGCAGAGCAAGACGGCCACTTCGGTAGAGCGCACTTCCTCCCTCTCGTTCTTACAGTCAAAATGAGTGTGTATTTCAGTTGCTTCAACGGAACCGAGGCGGCACTTGCGTGGCGATTTACGTGCTCGCCAGGGTGAACGCATCGACGACCAAGTTCGAATTCATCTTCACCACGACGAATCCGGTGTCGCACTCGAATCTGTTCAACACTATCTCGTCGATCAGCCGAGCTTACGAGACGACGAAAATGTACAGAGAGCTGAAAATGAGAGGGATCTTGATTCATGAGGACGGCACTCTTCGCATCCTTCCCCACGAGAACATCATCGAGAAAGTGAGCGGAGTGTGGAATCTTTCGACGGATACCGGAAGTCTCGGCGTTTTCGTGATCACGAACATCCGAATCGTGTGGTACGCAGAGCTGAACATCGGTTACAACGTGTCGGTGCCCTACTTGGCCCTCTATTCGGCCAGAATTCGAGACTCCAAGTTCGGAATGGCTCTCGTTATGGAGACGACGACGAGCGCAGGAGAATATGTGCTCGGCTTCCGAGTCGACCCTCCGGAACGTCTTCATAATGTTTTCAAAACTATCCAGTCGCTTCACAAGGCTCATATTCTGAAGCCGATCTTCGGAGTCAAGTACGTGAAGGAGAAGCTGGAGAAATCGGAGCCACGTAGCGATCCGGACGAAGAGATCGATGTGAACGACACGACGGAGGACGACGTGGAGATCGTGAAGGGCATCCGTCCCGACCCGTTCGCCGCCTACTTCGACGGCAACAACGGGAGCAGCGAGGAAAAGCGACTTCCCGTTTTGAATCCCGAGCTGGGACTCGCGATCGAGCCGATCCGCAACGGATTCACTCTTCAAGATCTGTGGACCATTCACATCGATTGATAATAAACCGTTGCTTGACTCGTTCTCCGCTTCCAATTCTTCCCGGATCTCGTTTCCTTTTTACTTTCCTCTCCGACCGCAAACGCGTTCCATTGCACTCTCTCTCCAGATGAACTCTTCGTTGTCTGTTGTGTTCACCGATTCGCCCAAAATTGAAGATCACCTCTTCGCGAAGGCACTCCGATGGGCCGATCAGAATCCCGACGACATTGTGTTCTGGGCGAGAAGGGAACCTCTGCAAAGGTACAGAATCGTCGACGTCTCCAGAATTTGTTTCCGTTCTCCAGAATCCCAGAAGTCGACGTCGAGTGGTCTTCGAAAATCAACGCGTTGCGTCGGATCCGCTTCGGCTACAACCGGAAACGTCTTCTGCACGCGTGCATCGACGAATCCGTCAAGTGCAGCATGGGCGGCGCTGACGTGGCGGCGATCATGTGCTCAATGAGCCCACCGAAAAACGGATCGCAGATGGGATCACTGCTCGCCGCACTGGCTCACTTTTGCAGAGCGAACGACGGGAGGGCGGTGCTTGTGATTGATTTGAAAGAAGAAAAAAAAGAAGAGGAAGCGGAAGAAGTGAGTGGAAGAGAGAATGAGAAAGAGAAAACTCTTCCAGGAGGAAGAGACGGATCCGTTCGAGAATTTCGAGTTTCTGGAAGAAGAGAAGAAGAACGACTGCATTCCGAGAGAAGAAGACGTTAGGAAAGAAGATCTGGATATCGAAAAATTGAAGAGAGTCGCTTCGATGTACACTGAAAATGTGCTCACTTTCGACGGGGAGCAATTCGAAAAAGTTTCCTTTTAATAAAGAATTGAAAAACATAGGTTTTCATTCATAACCTTACGTGACGTCACGTGACCCCACAAAACTTTACGTGACCCCACGTGACCTTACGTGACCTCACGTGACCCCGCGTGACCTTACGTGACCTCACGTGACCCCGCGTGACCTTACGTGACCTCACGTGACCTCACGTGACCTTACGTGACCTTACGTGACCTTACGTGACCTTACGTGACCTCACGTGACCTCGCGTGACCTTACGTGACCTCACGTGACCTCGCGTGACCTTACGTGACCTCACGTGACCTTACGTGACCTTACGTGACCTCGCGTGACCTTACGTGACCTCACGTGACCTCGCGTGACCTTACGTGACCTCACGTGACCTCACTCGACCCCACGTGACCTCGCGTGAACTTACGTGACCTCGCGTGAACTTACGTGACCTCGCGTGACTTTACGTGACCTCACGTGACCTTTCGTGACCTTACGTGATCTTACGTGACCTCACGTGACCTTACGTGACCTTACGTGAACTTACGTGACCTCACGTGACCTTACGTGACCTTACGTGACCTTACGTGAACTTACGTGACCTCACGTGACCTTACGTGACCTTACGTGACCTTACGTGACCTCACGTGACCTTACGTGAACTCACGTGACCTTACGTGACCCCGCGTGACCTTACGTGACCTTACGTGAACTGACGTGACCTTACGTGACCTTACGTGAACTGACGTGACCTTACGTGACCTCGCGTGAACTTACGTGACCTCACGTGACCTTACGTGACCTCACGCGACCCCACGTGACCTCGAGTGAACTTACGCGACCTTACGTGACCTTACGTGACCTTACGTGACCTCACGTGACCTTACGTGACCTTACGTGACCTCACGTGACCTCACGTGACCTTACGTGACCTTTCGTGACCTTACGTGACCTCACGTGACCCCGCGTGACCTTACGTGACCTCACGTGACCTCACGTGACCTTACGTGAACTGACGTGACCTTACGTGACCTTACGTGACCTCGCGTGAACTTACGTGACCTCACGTGACCTTACGTGACCTCACGTGACCTTACGTGACCTTACGTGACCTCACGTGACCTTACGTGACCTTACGTGACCTTACGTGACCTCACGTGACCTTACGTGAACTCACGCGACCTTACGTGACCTTACGTGACCTTACGTGACCTCACGTGACCTTACGTGACCTTACGTGACCTCACGTGACCTCACGTGACCTTACGTGACCTTTCGTGACCTTACGTGACCTCACGTGACCCCGCGTGACCTTACGTGACCTCACGTGACCTCACGTGACCTTACGTGAACTGACGTGACCTCACGTGACCTTACGTGACCTTACGTGACCTCACGTGACCTTACGTGACCTTACGTGACCTTACGTGACCTCACGTGACCTTACGTGACCTTACGTGACCTCACGTGACCTTACGTGACCTTACGTGACCTTACGTGACCTCACGTGACCTTACGTGAACTCACGTGACCTTACGTGAACTCACGTGACCTTACGTGACCCCGCGTGACCTTACGTGACCTTACGTGACCCCGCGTGACCTTACGTGACCTTACGTGACCTTACGTGACCTTACGTGACCTTACGTGACCTCACGTGACCTTACGTGAACTCACGTGACCTTACGTGACCCCGCGTGACCTTACGTGACCTTACGTGAACTGACGTGACCTTACGTGACCTTACGTGAACTGACGTGACCTTACGTGACCTCGCGTGAACTTACGTGACCTCACGTGACCTTACGTGACCTTACGTGAACTCACGTGACCTTACGTGACCCCGCGTGACCTTACGTGACCTCACGTGACCTCACGTGACCTTACGTGACCTTACGTGACCTTACGTGACCTCACGTGACCTCACGTGACCCCGCGTGACCTCACGTGACCTTACGTGAACTGACGTGACCTTACGTGACCTTACGTGACCTTACGTGACCTCACGTGACCTTACGTGACCTTACGTGACCTCACGTGACCTTACGTGAACTCACGTGACCTTACGTGACCTCACGTGACCTTACGTGAACTTACGTGACCTCACGTGACCTTACGTGACCTTACGTGACCTTACGTGAACTTACGTGACCTCACGTGACCTTACGTGACCTTACGTGACCTTACGTGACCTCACGTGACCTTACGTGAACTCACGTGACCTTACGTGACCCCGCGTGACCTTACGTGACCTTACGTGAACTGACGTGACCTTACGTGACCTTACGTGAACTGACGTGACCTTACGTGACCTCGCGTGAACTTACGTGACCTCACGTGACCTTACGTGACCTCACGCGACCCCACGTGACCTCGAGTGAACTTACGCGACCTTACGTGACCTTACGTGACCTTACGTGACCTCACGTGACCTTACGTGACCTTACGTGACCTCACGTGACCTCACGTGACCTTACGTGACCTTTCGTGACCTTACGTGACCTCACGTGACCCCGCGTGACCTTACGTGACCTCACGTGACCTCACGTGACCTTACGTGAACTGACGTGACCTTACGTGACCTTACGTGACCTCGCGTGAACTTACGTGACCTCACGTGACCTTACGTGACCTCACGTGACCTTACGTGACCTTACGTGACCTCACGTGACCTTACGTGACCTTACGTGACCTTACGTGACCTCACGTGACCTTACGTGAACTCACGCGACCTTACGTGACCTTACGTGACCTTACGTGACCTCACGTGACCTTACGTGACCTTACGTGACCTCACGTGACCTCACGTGACCTTACGTGACCTTTCGTGACCTTACGTGACCTCACGTGACCCCGCGTGACCTTACGTGACCTCACGTGACCTCACGTGACCTTACGTGAACTGACGTGACCTCACGTGACCTTACGTGACCTTACGTGACCTCACGTGACCTTACGTGACCTTACGTGACCTTACGTGACCTCACGTGACCTTACGTGACCTTACGTGACCTCACGTGACCTTACGTGACCTTACGTGACCTTACGTGACCTCACGTGACCTTACGTGAACTCACGTGACCTTACGTGAACTCACGTGACCTTACGTGACCCCGCGTGACCTTACGTGACCTTACGTGACCCCGCGTGACCTTACGTGACCTTACGTGACCTTACGTGACCTTACGTGACCTTACGTGACCTCACGTGACCTTACGTGAACTCACGTGACCTTACGTGACCCCGCGTGACCTTACGTGACCTTACGTGAACTGACGTGACCTTACGTGACCTTACGTGAACTGACGTGACCTTACGTGACCTCGCGTGAACTTACGTGACCTCACGTGACCTTACGTGACCTTACGTGAACTCACGTGACCTTACGTGACCCCGCGTGACCTTACGTGACCTCACGTGACCTCACGTGACCTTACGTGACCTTACGTGACCTTACGTGACCTCACGTGACCTCACGTGACCCCGCGTGACCTCACGTGACCTTACGTGAACTGACGTGACCTTACGTGACCTTACGTGACCTTACGTGACCTCACGTGACCTTACGTGACCTTACGTGACCCCGCGTGACCCCGCGTGACCTTACGTGACCTCACGTGACCTCACGTGACCCCGCGTGACCTTACGTGACCTTACGTGACCTCACGTGACCTTACGTGACCTTACGTGACCTCACGTGACCTTACGTGACCTTACGTGACCTCACGTGACCTCACGTGACCTTACGTGACCTTACGTGAACTGACGTGACCTCACGTGACCCCGCGTGACCTTACGTGACCTCACGTGACCCCACAAAACTTTACGTGACCCCACGTGACCTTACGTGACCTCACGTGACCCCGCGTGACCTTACGTGACCTCACGTGACCTCACGTGACCTTACGTGACCTTACGTGACCTTACGTGACCTTACGTGACCTCACGTGACCTCGCGTGACCTTACGTGACCTTACGTGACCTCACGTGACCCCACAAAACTTTACGTGACCCCACGTGACCTTACGTGACCTCACGTGACCCCGCGTGACCTTACGTGACCTCACGTGACCTCACGTGACCTTACGTGACCTTACGTGACCTTACGTGACCTTACGTGACCTCACGTGACCTCGCGTGACCTTACGTGACCTTACGTGACCTTACGTGACCTTACGTGACCTCACGTGACCCCGCGTGACCTTACGTGACCTCACGTGACCTCACGTGACCTTACGTGACCTCACGTGACCTCACGTGACCTCACGTGACCTTACGTGACCTCACGTGACCTCACGTGACCTCACGTGACCTTACGTGACCTCACGTGACCTCACGTGACCTTACGTGACCTTACGTGACCTTACGTGAACTCACGTGACCTCACGTGACCTTACGTGAACTCACGTGACCTTACGTGACCTCACGTGACCTTACGTGACCTTACGTGACCCCGCCTGACATTACGTGACCTTACGTGACCTTACGTGACCCTACGTGACCTCACGTGACCTTACGTGACCTTACGTGACCTCACGTGACCTTAGGTGAACTCACGTGACCTTACGTGACCTCACGTGACCTTACGTGACCTTACGTGAACTGACGTGACCTCACGTGACCTTACGTGACCTTACGTGACCTCACGTGACCTTACGTGACCTTACGTGACCTTACGTGACCTCACGTGACCTTACGTGACCTTACGTGACCTCACGTGACCTTACGTGACCTTACGTGACCTTACGTGACCTCACGTGACCTTACGTGAACTCACGTGACCTTACGTGACCCCGCGTGACCTTACGTGACCTTACGTGACCTTACGTGACCTTACGTGACCTTACCTGACCTCACGTGACCTTACGTGAACTCACGTGACCTTACGTGACCCCGCGTGACCTTACGTGACCTTACGTGAACTGACGTGACCTTACGTGACCTTACGTGAACTGACGTGACCTTACGTGACCTCGCGTGAACTTACGTGACCTCACGTGACCTTACGTGACCTTACGTGAACTCACGTGACCTTACGTGACCCCGCGTGACCTTACGTGACCTCACGTGACCTCACGTGACCTTACGTGACCTTACGTGACCTTACGTGACCTCACGTGACCCCGCGTGACCTTACGTGACCTCACGTGACCTCACGTGACCCCGCGTGACCTTACGTGACCTTACGTGAACTCACGTGACCTTACGTGACCCCGCGTGACCTTACGTGACCTCACGTGACCTTACGTGACCTCACGTGACCTCACGTGACCTTACGTGACCTCACGTGACCTCACGTGACCTCACGTGACCTCACGTGACCTCACATGACCTCACGTGACCTCACGTGACCTTACGTGACCTCACGTGACCTCACTTGACCTCACGTGACCTCACGTGACCTCACGTGACCTTACGTGACCTCACGTGACCCCGCGTGACCTTACGTGACCTCACGTGACCTCACGTGACCCCGCGTGACCTTACGTGACCTCACGTGACCTTACGTGACCCCGCGTGACCTTACGTGACCTTACGTGAACTCACGTGACCTCACGTGACCCCGCGTGACCTCACGTGACCCCGCGTGACCTTACGTGACCTCACGTGACCTCACGTGACCTTACGTGACCTCACGTGACCTCACGTGACCTCACGTGACCTTACGTGACCTCACGTGACCTCACGTGACCTCACGTGACCTTACGTGACCTCACGTGACCTCACGTGACCTTACGTGACCTTACGTGACCTTACGTGAACTCACGTGACCTCACGTGACCTTACGTGAACTCACGTGACCTTACGTGACCTCACGTGACCTTACGTGACCTTACGTGACCCCGCCTGACATTACGTGACCTTACGTGACCTTACGTGACCCTACGTGACCTCACGTGACCTTACGTGACCTTACGTGACCTCACGTGACCTTAGGTGAACTCACGTGACCTTACGTGACCTCACGTGACCTTACGTGACCTTACGTGAACTGACGTGACCTCACGTGACCTTACGTGACCTTACGTGACCTCACGTGACCTTACGTGACCTTACGTGACCTTACGTGACCTCACGTGACCTTACGTGACCTTACGTGACCTCACGTGACCTTACGTGACCTTACGTGACCTTACGTGACCTCACGTGACCTTACGTGAACTCACGTGACCTTACGTGACCCCGCGTGACCTTACGTGACCTTACGTGACCTTACGTGACCTTACGTGACCTTACCTGACCTCACGTGACCTTACGTGAACTCACGTGACCTTACGTGACCCCGCGTGACCTTACGTGACCTTACGTGAACTGACGTGACCTTACGTGACCTTACGTGAACTGACGTGACCTTACGTGACCTCGCGTGAACTTACGTGACCTCACGTGACCTTACGTGACCTTACGTGAACTCACGTGACCTTACGTGACCCCGCGTGACCTTACGTGACCTCACGTGACCTCACGTGACCTTACGTGACCTTACGTGACCTTACGTGACCTCACGTGACCCCGCGTGACCTTACGTGACCTCACGTGACCTCACGTGACCCCGCGTGACCTTACGTGACCTTACGTGAACTCACGTGACCTTACGTGACCCCGCGTGACCTTACGTGACCTCACGTGACCTTACGTGACCTCACGTGACCTCACGTGACCTTACGTGACCTCACGTGACCTCACGTGACCTCACGTGACCTCACGTGACCTCACATGACCTCACGTGACCTCACGTGACCTTACGTGACCTCACGTGACCTCACTTGACCTCACGTGACCTCACGTGACCTCACGTGACCTTACGTGACCTCACGTGACCTTACGTGACCTTACGTGACCTTACGTGACCTCACGTGACCCCGCGTGACCTTACGTGACCTCACGTGACCTTACGTGACCCCGCGTGACCTTACGTGACCTTACGTGAACTCACGTGACCTCACGTGACCCCGCGTGACCTTACGTGACCTCACGTGACCTTACGTGACCTCACGTGACCTTACGTGACCTTACGTGACCTCACGTGACCTTTCGTGACCTTACGTGACTTTACATGACCTTACGTAGAATCGAAAAAAATTAGTTTCCGAAGAGTTTATTACAGCCGGCACTTTTATTCATCCTTTTCACTCGCTATTTTCTCGTTCCTCCTCCTGCTTCTGTAGCCATTTCCTCCTCAGAATCTTGATTTGTGTCTTCGAAAACGTCTGTCTTCTGGAGCACGGATGGAGTGTGCATTGAGCATCACACGGATTCGGAGTGTACGGAGCACAGCAACAGTAACACTTCCCATTTATACTGATGCAGTTCAACGGCTTCAGAGCCCACACTTGGTCTCGAATGTTCGGAGGAACGAGCGCTCCGAGGAAATCGACGGCGGTCGTGTGTCTGTGAAAGTGCGCTCTATCGACAATTGGCGGTGGAGCGCGCTTACCTCGGCGGCCAAACTTTGCACAATCCGGTGTTCTCGTCGAACGCCTGCGGAGTCATGGCGCATGCTTGTTTCTCAGTGGGAAGATCGCAAATCCGGTCGACTACTCCAAACGAATTACCTCTGAAATGTTGATGTTAAGAGGGACTTTGAAAACAACAATAAACAACGGAGCGGATCAAGACCGTGTGGTTTCTAGTCCCTCCTTACCCCGGCACGTAATCGCATCTCGGCGAGCACGCCACTTGCACATTGCACATTCCGCACGCTTCGG
The DNA here is from genome assembly GCA_963966605.1 of Caenorhabditis sulstoni. Lineage (NCBI taxonomy): Eukaryota > Metazoa > Nematoda > Chromadorea > Rhabditida > Rhabditidae > Caenorhabditis > Caenorhabditis sulstoni. The sequence continues at coordinate 4,286,716 of OZ016477.1, forward strand.
CGGATTTGTTGAACAGCTCGGCGTAGTCCATCACTTTCTGCACAATCGGATTCCCGATTCCAGTGATAAGCTGAAGAAGAAGAAGAAGAAAGAGAAGGTTCGGAGAGAAAAGAAACACGTACCGACATGTATCGATTCTGATAGCATTGCTGGGGAAGTCGATGCCAGAAGGATCGATCGGAAGTGCTACAAACTACACGTTTCGTCCCGCAGTCAGCTGATGCCTCCTCACCTAAAACACGGTCCGTACTCGCTCCAATCGTGACAGTTCGACGTCTTTCCGGCCTGCGAGACTGAAGAGAAAGCGGAAGCGAGGAACGCGTCCGCACTGGGAGGGCCGACGAAACCGGCGAGGAAAGCGGCGACGAAAACGAAGAGGAGAGCCATTTGTGGCGGCGAGAGAGAGGAAAGTGATTGTGACCGCGAGAAGATGATAAGAAGAACGAGAAGGACAGATCGCGGATCGGCGGGCCGCCGAAGCGAAAGTGTGAGTGAGAAGGAGGAGGAGGAGGAGAAGACGGCTGCGGCGGCGATACGGATGGTTAACAACACCGCCCCACACACATAACCGGAATCCGCCCTCCATTCTCGACTTTGCTGAATAGTTACTCTTTTTATTGCTTGAAATAAAGTGGGTCACCAAAAGTGAACATTTTTACAAACATTTGGTTGCGATTCGAGAGTTAAAAAGCAGACTTGCGACGGGCCGGGCCGGGCCGGGCCGGGCCGGGCCCAAATGGAAAATTTCTCGGCCCGGGCCCGGCCCGGGCTGGGCCCGGGCTCGGCCCGGGCTGAGCCCGGCCCGGCCCGTTGGGCCCGTGGTAGTACTAACTTTTTCAAAAGTAATTTTTTAAGACAGTTTTTGCTGATCATTTTTCAAATAAAGGGGACAAAATTCGGAAAAAAAATTCAAGAAAATGTATGCAGTGGGGCGCGTTTGCTTTACTCTGAAATCGGAGGGCTCCGATTTTGATGGGCGGAAGCAGAATCTCAAAATTGGAGAGCCCCTACTTAGCTTTTCAAAAACGGGCTGGGCCCGGGCCGGGCCGAGTTTTCGCTCGATGGGCCCGGGCCGGGCCCGGGCTCTAAAAAAACACGGCCCGGCCCGGCCCGGCCCGGGCCGAGCCCGGGCTGAGCCCGGGCCCAGCCCGAAAATCGCAAGTCTGTTAAAAAGAGTAGGCGTTGCTCATGTTTCGGTCGGCGATCTCCTCTTCGAGCATGCGAATGCGCCGTTCGTGCTGCCGAAGCACCGCCTTCATTTTCATCAGATCGTCCAGAAGCTCGTCCATGTTCTGTGGCACGTGCTGCAAATAACGCGTTTTAGAATTCGAAGCTCTGCGAGATCGCAAGTGCGCTCTACTGCACTGCGATTCTGGAAGTGCGCTCTACTGTTAAAGTGAAGAGAAAAGAGTTAGTGACGTGCCCCGACTTCGGAAGAAACGCTGCCACGTGGCGAAGCGGAAGCTCTCGTCGGCTGAGGGGGCGGAGCCAAAGTGTCCTCTTCGGCAGTTCTCGCCTGATCCCTCTTGATGCGCTCCAACTCGGCGGCGGCTCGTCTCTGTCCGGCCGTCTGACCGCCGCCTCCCGGCTCGTCTCGATCGGCTCGAGACTTCAAAGTGACCTGTAAGGAGGGAGAAAGTGAGAAGAAAGGGAAAGTGGGAGGCGTGAGAGAGAAGCGAGAATGGGAAATTCACGGGGTGTTACTGCGTAACGTTCGGGGAGAAACACTCCACTGGCATGACCGTTTTGTTTCCGTATCGAGCGCCAATTCAAATTCTGATTCTTCGCAACGTTACGCTTTAACACCCAGTAAGCAAGAAGTAAGGGATCCTACCGCTTGCTTCGGCTTCATCGGATCCGGTTTGTTCTCTTCTCTCGGAGGCGGGATCTCAGTGCGAGAAGCTCGCGAAGAGGCCGGACGACTCGGCGGAGCCTCGCGCATCGGAACGATTCCCATGTCTTCGTCGACGACGACCGGACGAGGTCTGGGAGAAGCCGACGGACGAGGCGACGGGGCGGCCGAGGAAGGAGCCGACGGTCTTTCCGCGTATGACTGAGTCTGGACGCTTTCGGCACTGTAATCGGGTCCAGAGACGATGTTTCGAGAGAGGGAGTGCTTACGCGGTCGGAGCAAGAGTGTTCAAGATGTTCGCCTTCTTGGCCACCTGCACCTTCGGCTTAGCAGCAGCGGCGGCGGCAGCTGCGTTCACAGGCTGACGGTTCGGGGCAGCGTTCTTTCCTAAACGATCTGTCATTTTGGAGATTCTCTGAAGACGTGACCCACCTTCCAAGAACTCCTCGGCAGTCAGCGCAGGAATGGTGGATCTCGTGTCCGGGTAGAGATCGTGCTGGAACAGATCCGACTTGCGAGGCACGAAGAACTGCAGGATGTCGACGACGCCCTTCGTCGTCAGTTTGTAGATGCGACTGATCTCGTTCTCCTCCGACGAGATGCCTCGTTTCGACTGGAACCCGACGGCTCTCTGCGGCTCGCTCGTCGTGTACGTGTTGATGTAGTGCACGAACGGCGCCTCGTTGTTCACCTCGTAGTACCGAATCGCGCAGTCCCCCTTGCCGACGAGATAAACGAGACCGGCGTCCTCGTCGTAGAACGGGAAGAGCACACCGTTCGAAGTGTCCAGCTCCTCCTCGACGATCGGAGTCGAGAGGTCTTCTGGAGCGCGCAGAGCGTACAGACGCTCGGATCGTTTCGTGAATCCGGTGGTCAGGACGAGTCCGTCCTTCACGAAAATCGCTCTCTGCGGCTTGACTCCCTCGTGGCCAGTGCCCTCGTGGAGCACTTCTCCGGTGTGCGAGTCCAGAATGCGGATCTTCTTGTCCTTGCACGTGGTCACGAACTGACTACCGTCATAGTTGAAACTAATGCTCCAAATCTGGTCCGGATGTCCGGAAATCTCGAGGAGAGCCTCTCCAGTGCCAACATTCCACAGAAACATCACATTCTCGCCACCTGCAATTCCCGGTTTGCTGCAAATGCGCTCCACTGATAGACCCACCGGCGGTGAGAAGAACGTTGTTGGCGACGGGATGCCACGCGATGGTGTTCACTCGCTTCTGATGGCCAGTCAGCACGACTGCCGGCTCCGACAGAGTCCGATTGAGCCCGCGATCCGGAATCACCCACACCTTGCACGTCGTGTCTTCGGAGCACGACGCGATGACGTTGTCGTTGAACGGACTCCACGCCACCTCGAGACACGGCGCCTTGTGCGCATCGACGAACGGGTAGTCCTTGTCGACGCGACCGATCTGAAAGTGTTCAGTGAGCGCTTAGATAGCAGTTGTTGATGATCAGCAAGCGGAGAATGAGAAAACAAGCGGAAGAGACACATGACATCGAGAGACCCGTCTAACCTTCGTCACGGGAATCACCATGAACGGACCACCGGCGCCGCGGTTGATGAACGCGATGAACTTGGGGTTGACGTCGCAGAAGAGCGAGTCCCACGTGATCTCGGTCACCTGCAAACCATCGGTTCGTCTGGAAATAGTTCCGCCCGATCACTGACTCTGATGTCGGACATGCAGTTCTCATGCTTCACCGGCTTGCAGAACACGTGCCGAAACTTGCTCTGTCTCACAATTTGAGCCATTTTCAGCTGAAAGAAGATGTTGCAACTCGGAAAGAAGAAGCTTCGGAGCGAAGCGAGAGAAGATAAAAGCGACGAGGGGAATGTGGAGGAGGAGAAGGAGGCGGAGGAGGAGTAAATATGCAGGGATTTGCGGGTGCCCCCCGAGATGCTCTCTTTCTCCCGCGGGCAGCGCCTTCCTGTGCTCGGCGTCTCCGCCGGCTCACTTGCTCTCTTCCCACTCCCGCCCGATGCCTGTGTGTTACACTGCTTTTTTGTTGGCTCCCGCCGTCGCGTCTTGCCGTCTGCGTGCTCTTTCCCTCGAGCTCCGACGAGCTCCGCCGCCGAGCTATGGCAAATCCAATGATAACGACGGGGGCCTTGAACACCCATTGACATAAACACACACACTGGGAGAGAAGAACTGGAAAGTGCAAAGATGAACGGAGTGGGCTCCTGACTCCTGCCTCTCACGGGGGGCGACCCGTGAAAAGAGTTGAAACAAGTTTCGGTTCCAGTTGAGCCTTTCCATATTGTTTCTTTGTTTATTACCCGCTCCCGTCGCCCACTTGCTCGCTTCTCCTCGTTCTCTGTTTGCTCCCCTCGGCTCCGAAACTCAAAATACTGTCGCGCGATGCAAACGCGCTCCGGTGAGAATGGAACTAACGCGCGAAATTTGAGCGAACTGCGCTTTTATCATCCATTTCCCGTGTGATTTCCCAACACTTTCTTCATCATACAATGGCTTTCGAATTCGATTTGGAGACTTTGAATGATAATCTGGATCCTTTCGGACTGACTTGTCCGGAAATGAATCACTTTGTCGAGAAATGTGAGTGAATGGCGGGGGCACCATTGAAAAATCGATTGAGTGTTACAGTGGAGGAACTGTGTAGAACGTATCGCAAATCGACAGATGATGTATCGGATGAGTTGGTTTCGGTGATGAACAATGTGGGAAAGAAACGAGTCGATTTGAATGTGCTCATGGCGCTCGAGGAGAGTCTGGAAACTCAGTCGAAGAAGGCGGCACACACTCCGAGAGCCGTGAGAAAGCCAGTGTTAGTGTTCTGAAATTCTGAATGAATCGGATTGGACACGCTAATTTCAGACGCATGCCGTTGGCCGAAAGAAGCGGATTCGCTCTGAGCAGTGTCGGAGGAGACGACGAGAAAGACAATCACGCGAACATGTCGACGGCAACGTTTGCGAAGCTCGAGGGACACTTTCTGGAGTTCTCGCCTTTCCCGTGAGCATGAAATCAGTTTCACTCTGGATTCTCTTAAATTTGCAGAAACACACCTGCGAATGAGAAATTTTTGAAGAGGGCCGATGGTGGGCAAGTGATTAACACAATTCGCGGAAAGAACTACCAGGAGAGCGGCCTGAAAGGCACTTCGAAGCACGTCGAAAAGGTGAAGGTGGTCTCGAAGCAGCCGAGTATTCTGTACGGCGGAGACAAATCCTCGCTCGTCATCGAAGCAAAAGCGAAGCGGATGAGCGAATTCGCAGCGCGATTTCAAGACACTTACGAGGAGATTGTTGATTGGGGCAACCCGCACATTCCGTCCGTCGATGTGGTTTTTACGTACGGGCAGGTTGTGCACGACGATATGAAAGACGAGAAGTTCGGAGAGAACTCGATTGCGTTGATGATCAATGACGAAGACGGCACGATGGTTCGATTGGATGTGAGCAAGATAAACGAGGAAGTGACACTCTTCCCCGGACAGATCATCGCTGTTCGGGGGACGAACGAGACCGGCGAGGAACTGCAGGTGGATCGGATCTACCACTCGCATTCGCTTCCGATTCAGAAGATCGAAACAGACACTTCAAGTAAGCCGTTTCAGTTTTATTCTGTTCTAACTGTTCCTTCGCAGAAGACATCTGGTTCGCGTGCGGCCCGTACACTGCGAACGACAATTGCGGCTACGAGCACCTCTGCGAACTGCTCGACAAGGTCGTTCTCGAAAAGCCCGACGTTCTGATCCTCGCCGGACCGTTCATAGATCGGAGGAACACGTTTCTGCAGAAACCCGCGTTCACCTGTACCAATGACGATTTACTCGAGGATATGTTCATGAAGATCAAACAAAAACTGTTCAAGTGAGTCTTTCCTTTCTCCCTGGAACACCGATATGCCGGAATTTGCAGCACGCGAACCGAGGTGATCATTCAACCGAGCGCCTGCCGTGATCTCTGCACTCCGCCGGTCTTTCCAAGCGCTCCGTTCCAGTTGAACTGGAAGAGAATGGATAGTGTGAAAAAGGAGATCCACTTCGTTCCGGATCCGTGCGTCCTTCGAGTCGGCGGCATCGAGATCGCCATAACGAGCAGTGAGCCGATTCAAGGGCTTAGCAATCACGAGTTCCACCGATCCGTCAACCAGGAGAACTGTGATCGTGTCGCTCGTCTAAACAGTCACCTGCTCACCCAACAATCCATTTACCCGCTCGAACCGACGGAACTCCCTTGTTCGATGGCCGGAGTGCTGGAAGTGTGTCGTCTCACCTCCACCCCGCACATCTTCTTTGCTCCTTCCCGCCTCGCTCCCTCCGCCAAAATCGTCGATCAGTGTGTCTTTGTGAACTCTTCCACGTTGGCGAAAGGACAGACTGGAAATTATGTGAAGATGTCGATCAACTTGCTCGCCGGCGAACTTGCAAACGGAGAATCCGTTGCCGATTACTCTAACATTCAGATTTTGAAAATCTGAAACAAAACAAAATAACAATCTGTAAATCTTGAATCATTCAATACATTCATTTCACTCGATAAGTTTGTATGTACACGGGAGAAGAGAAGAGAAAACAGGAAACATTTTGAGAAAAGGCACAACATAAAGCAAGAGGAGAACCTGATTGTGCAATAATTTACGGTAGAGATGCACTAGTTGCGGGAGGGATGCTTCGAAGGACCCGTCGGCGAGAGGACTCTGCTACCGTGAATTATTATTCGAAATTTCGGAAGACGTAGAAGAAGGCGTCGTTTTACATGTGACCGTAGCTCGCGTGAATGATAGCTTGCTCTGGGAGTCGATCGTCGTTGACGACGAGATGAAGAGCCGTGTGACAGTGGGAGTCGACGGTTTGGATCGAGCCTGCAATCGGATCGTTCGGGAGGGAAAGTGCGCTCCGCTGGACACGCGGGAGGTTTAGTGGAGGCGGTAGAGAGTTAGAGGGCAGGAGGGACTCGTCGTCCCTCCTCGACGAACACATCACACTCTCTTACCGTCTCAATGGTTCACGAGGAGCGGGCTCCCGGACGGCTCTTCTTGTTCTCTGCGCCGCCGCAAATTCCGCCGCCACGCGCCTTTCCCTACATCATCTGTTCCTACGCATTCTACTCGGCCAGAACTCACCGGCGTTGTCGAGATCCGATGGCCGATAGGTCATGTATCCGATGATGGTGGCGAGGATCGAGAGAAGTTTGCAGACGATGGCGAGTCCGGTGATGGTCCAGCTGAGCTTGAACGGATCGTAGACGAGGCACGAGGTGGCTTTGCCGCAGCTCTCCCCCCACTCCAGACAAGCCGTATCGATGATGACGCCGAACAGGATGCCTCCGGGAATGAAGCCGAGCAGACGGACGAACGTCCAGTTGATGCCGAGAGCCAGGGTTCTCTGGTCGAACGGCACTACACGGAGCATGATCTGCTGCGTCGGAATGCCCGACGCGAAGCTTGCGACGACTGTCACGAACAGCGTGACCATGAGAATGTACTCGCGGTAGCCGCAGTCCTGGTGGCAGTAGCCCTGGTTCAACACCTCCGGATGCGTCTTGACGCCGTGGATCAGGTTGTGGAACGTCGAGTTTCCGGTGAGACATCCGCAGCCGGACCACTCCGTCGAGCCCTGGCTCTTCGTCATTCCGGTGCAGCCGGCGTGGCAAGCCGAGTAGTACATGTGTCCGGTGTTTCTGTCGCACACAGGGTTCCACTCCATCTTGCAGTGGCACTCCGCGTTGCACTGCGACGAAATGCTGAAGTCGTGCCCTTTGTCGATGCTCAGATCATCGTAGCCGAGGTTGATTCCGACGAATTCGCGTTGCGGACAGTGACTGAGAAGGCCTGTGGTGAAGAGAAGCGCGACGACGTGGCACACGACGATCATCTTGAGCATTCCGCCGACCTGCAATCACTCTGATGTCTGAAACAACTGCCTTCGACCTTTCCTCAATTTCGCCTTTCCCCCCTTCACTAACAAGTTTTTGATTCTTTCTAATGGAATAATTGGATTGAGTTGATTCGTAAATACAAATTGAGATCAAGCCATGTGATCGACGCATGTTCGCCGCGCGCAATTTGAAACACAAAGATAACAGAGACAGGTGGACGTTCTTTGGTTCGGAACAAAAAGTCGCGCCATTTCGTTTCTTTCACCTTTTCCGTCGAGAGGATGCAACCACGCTCCAGTGCACTCACCTGCAGTTTCAGTTGTCGAATGATTGTTCCGCCGACCATGACTCCCGTAGCGGCGGCGAAGATCACAACGGCTGAAAACGATCGGGAATGGTAAACATCGCAAAGTTCAGATGCGAACATGAGAGATACGAGGCGAGCGTCGGGTTCGTCGACAGAAGAGTCTCCAGAATCTTCGGCATGAACGCGGCGAAGCCGTTGATGATGATCGACTCGAAAATGCCGACGAAGATGCAGACGAGGAACGTCGGATTGCGGAGGATCTTCTGGAAACGGAACGAGTCGGGAGGAGGCGCCTCCTCGCGTCGCACTCACCATGACACAAGCGGGCAGCCGGCTCAGATCCCGTGGCGCCTTTTCGTTGACGTCTCCATTAGCCGCGTGGCACTGATTCACGTCCTTTGCACGGTGTCTCTTGGCTTCTGGGAGCTCGCGAGCGAACGCCAGAATGGGAAACGCGATGAGGAGCGCCGAGATGGAGGAGATGATGAAGCCGACCCACCAGGCGCCGACCCAACGCGGATCCGATCTTTCCATCGGGATTCTGAAGATCGGGATTCAGGTCAGAAGGAGTGGCACGCTGACCTGTCGACTCGATCGAAGTCGTCGTAGAGATTCAGAAGGAATCCGCCAGCGAACACTCCGATGACCGGACCGAACGAAGTGAGCACCGCGTGGATAGCGAGATAAACGGGCGACGCCTTCTGGGACACGTTCTCGTCCATGTACGTCGTTCCGATCGAGAAGAGCGGAGTGGATCCGACTCCGTGAAGCGTCTGACCTGCAAACGGATCGGATCAGACATGAAGAGTGAGTGAGAAAACTCACCTAGGATGAACATCCAGAAGTACGGGTTGAAGAACGAGTGATACGGTTTGCCGGTGCACTCGGGATCGTCGCGATCCGTGCACTGTCCGAAGTCGGTCTGATTGGCGAGCGTGTTGACGTCCGGATGGTAGATGTCGACCATCCAGTGGGGCAGCGCGCAGATGAGCGAGCCGAGCGCCATGATGACGCCTCCCCAGCCGATCCATCGGCCCTTGTGTCCGTTGTTTCCCCAGTGACACACGGGAAACACGACGAGCAGCACGGCGAAGTCGTACCAACTCGAGATGATGCCCGTGTGAGTGCTCGTCATCTTGAATCGCCTCTCGAGAGTCGACAAACCGACGGGGAAGATCGCGTTGACGACGAAACTCTGGAAGAAGACGATGAATCGGAAGACGTGGGCCAGATGCCGAGTACCTGGATGAAAGCGCAGATGCCGAGCACCAGCAGCAGACATTTCGCGTTGTGAAAGCCCTGGAGCCAGGAGGGAGTGCAGGCTCCGAAGCCGCAGAGCAGCTTCTCCGAATCGTCCTCCTCCTCTTCTATCTTGTGCTTCAGATTCTCGCCGGGCTCCTCGAAGTCGTGCACGTTGTGCTTCTCCATCTGAATTCGCAATCACTCGATCGAGGCGTCAAAAAAAAAACAAGTTTGTTATGATAGAGGGTATCATCAATGTGTACCGAAATGGGCAATTTCGAATTTGTTATTCAAATCGACCAAAACCGACAATCGGACGGACTGGGTGTGGTTGTGGAAAACGGTCGGAGGGACTAGAAAACGATCGTCGGATCGCCTAGTCCCTGCAGACTTTCGCCAGTCTTCAGTCGTTTTCAGCGTTTTTTAGTTCTCGCAGACATAATCAGAAGATGATTTGTTAGGGAAAACCGGGAAGAGAAGTGGAAGGGAAACAGGTATTCAAGAGTCGGAAAACATCCGAGACAATCACCATCTTTAACCTTTCTCGTCGCCCTTCTTCCTCCTCAAAGTGGGGCTAATCGGGTCTCTCTCTCGGCGGCAAGTTAATGCAATTTCACACACAACTCGAAGAGAAACGATGAACTTGGTTTCTAGACGTTTTGAGGGAATCCAATGTTTTCGGAAAGAAAAGTTGAATTAGAATCGGGAAAAATCGTTTTTTTTTGGGGGGCAGAGAGGGATTCTTGTTTGTGGCAGCGAGTGGAAGAGAACGAAAAATGAAAAGAAGAAAGAACGGGTCGGTGATAGTGATACGAGAGGGCGGGCAGGGCACCGAAAGAATGTTATTTCGGGAATGCAAATGACAACGGAGGGACTAGAAAAGTGTCTCGCGTGGAAGAGACATTCCGAATCCGCCTCCTTTTCCCTGCCCTTTCGAGAACACAGCGCGTATCGTTTTTGTTATCATCTAGTTTGCGGATGACCACGTAGCCCCCCACGTCAAGGCTACAAAGAACTGTTTTCGGAGGAAATTGGATTCGGAGGCACGACTGGATTGGGCCGAATGGCTTGTGATAGCTCTGGGTGGGCTCCGAGAGCCCGGATAGCAATAAGGAGAAGAAGTGAAAAGATGGCAGAAGACGTTTCGAGATCTCTCCGCCACAAAAACTGACTTTCTCTCGCCGCACCGAGAGGTCTTCTTCTTGACGGCCAAAAACTTGCGCGGTACATTTATCATTGCGCGACGAGACTACTGATTCGATGATTCGGCGTCACGTTCTTTCATCCCTTCCCCTTTCTCTCTCTCTCTCTCTCTCTCTCTCTCTCTCTCTCTCTCTCTCTCTCTCTCTCTCTCTTTCTCTCTCTCTCTCTCTCTCTCTTTCTCTCTCTCTTTCTTTCTCTTTCTCTCTTTCTCTCTCTCTCCACTCATCCATCATTTCTCCAAGTTCATTTCTGTTTTCTGTTGCCCCCAACGAGAGGCATGGACACGATTTGATCTCGTTGGCCCGCGCGCGAACAGTAAACGGTTTGTCCCTGCGCAATCACATGGCGACCAGGTGCTTCAGATCACAAAAAATGAACAGAATCATGAGAAGAGAGAAGAAGACGTCGAGAGAACGTCTCCAGAAGGGGGACCCCGTGAAGTGGGCGGGGCGGCCACAAAAAGAAGCGAGAGATCGAACATTAGAGACACAAATTTGATAAGATTTATGACGTTTGCACGCCTTTTCCGACGCCGGTGAAGACGAATCGAGATGTGAAGTGAAACGGGGAATTCTTCGAATTTTGACGACTTTGAGAAGACGAAGAGAAGTGGGCGGAGCTTGTACTTGTGAGGGAAAACACTTGAGAATCATCGAATCAGCGGGCCGACGAGGAAGAATTCGTCCCCCGGTTTTTGTCATCAAAACGATGAGAAATGAACACAGACTGTGTGAAAGTCAATGATCGGATAATCCGGGTTACGGTAGCCCCGGATGTGTGCACTTTGTCGTCGATCCCACAGGCGCCAATTCAAACTTGCGAGTCGTACAGTTTTCTCTCGTTTCACTTTGAACGAAATGGTCTCGTTTGGACCGAGAAAAGCGATAAAAATTCTCGAGAAAATTGGAATTCGACGAGAACTTCTCACGTCATCTGACAAATTAACAGAAATGAAAAGCGCCTTTTTTTTTTCTTCGAATTGATGAAACAAACAAAAAATGAAGAGAGAGAGAGAGGCAAGGTGTCATTGTTAACAAGCGAGCGAAGAAGAGGAAGAACTCGTTTCGACGCCTTCTGATTACAGCTTCTTCTCAAATGAAACAAACTTGTGAAGGTGGACACGAGAATCGATTGATCTGAACTGCCACAACGACGACGACGACGACGACTACTGATTGGCCAGAAAACGGAAAGAAGCGACAGGGGGCCGAAACGAGATGTCGTAAACTGCGGTCAGAAGGGAAGAAGAATGGAAAAGAAGAAACGAGAAAACGGAAAAAAACGGACAACTGAAATACGCGAAAAACGAAGGAAAAGAAGGTTATCGCCGCGATCTTCTTCGCGTCGAAACCCGAAATGAAACCACCCGCGCGATGACACCTTCTCCCAGTTTTCGAGGCTCTCCGAAGATCGCTCCGTATCACCGATGCGCAGCGAACTGTTTCCACGTGTGTGTCCTATTTCCCGAGCGAAGAAATGAAAAGAGCTTATTCCCTCGATGAGAATCGTCGTTTTTCTGGCTCTTCTCAGTCTTCTGGCACTTGTTCCGATCGTCGAATCAATCGACGATGGATCCGCGGCCGTTGTCGACGCCTTCCTCGTGAATCTGAAGTCTGCCATCGCGAGCCAGGACTCGAGTGCTCTGCGAGAGCTCTTTTCGGACAAGTTCAAGTTCCATCGATGCGAGACATTCGTTGAAAAAGGTGAGAAGATCGGAGAAAAGTGTTCAAAGCAGGGTTGTCAAATTCCGGGCCGAGCCGGGCCGGGCCGGGCCGGGCCGGGCCGGGCCGGGCCGGGCCGGGCCGGGCCGGAGGGCAAAGTCTCCGGCCCGGCCCGGCCCGGCGGCCCGGAAGAAAAAAAATTAATTTTTTTCGAAATTTTTTTTTCCGTTTTTTCGGGAATTTCAACTTTAAAATGCGTATAAAAATCATAATTTGCAGTAAAAAAATCATATTGCTGCAAATTGAGCGTTTTCGTGGTTTTTTTTGTGTTTCTTTTTTCTCTTTTAACAGTAAAAGGGTTTCTCGAAGTATTTTTTTCGCTTCGAAGTACAACTAGCCTCAGTTTCTATAATTTTTGATACGAAAACATGGCCGGTGGGGTCATATGGTCGGCCCGGCCCGGCCGGTGACAACCCTGGTTCAAAGAGGCTCGTTTCTTCAGCAAAAGTCGTCGACTATCTCGCGAGTGTGCCGAAGGAAAGCGCGTATTCACTAGAAATGAAGAACACGGAGATGTCCGACGACGGGACGTTCGTCGAGTTCCGTCTCCGATTCGAATTGCCCACGATGACGTCGTCGGCCAACTTCCTTCTGGAGCAACGTGGCGATCGATTCGTTCTCTATTCTGGTCAGGAGCTGAGTGCTTGCTGAATTCAATGAACCTGTATCTCGAAACAGCGCACCTTTTCCTCTCGAATTCCGATCTTCCAACTCACCGCCGATCGGCTCTTCCGATCCGTCCGCCCACGCGTTCGCTTCGTACAAAACGCCTGCCGTAAAGTGTCATCCCCTCTTCTCCCGATATTATCTCTCCGATTCTTCTGCCACCCAGGCGTGCTTCTCACATTCTCTTTCGAATGCGAACCGAGTTTAAAAAGAAGAGCCGAACTCCGCCTCCTCGGGCGCGAGAAGTATAAAAACGAAGTGTCTCGAGAAGAATGGTCAGTGCGTTGAGATATGGTGATCTGAGGCAACTGCTCTTCTCGTTTCACCGAATTTCCTCAATTACACGCTTACTCAACTGATTTCATTCATCTGAAACAACTTCGAGTGACTCGAATTCGCGGGTCTCAGCATTTTCTGGTCTTTCCAAGCTCACAAGTCGATCTCTCGAATTGTCGAGAATCGATCAACTTCTCCTTAAGTCTGAGGAATTCGAAATTACGATCAGTCCGATGATAGAAGGACAGTGATGGTGAACTTGAGACTGAAACAAGCAGAGTTATGAGAAAGTTGTCAACTGCAAACACGCGTAACACTTCACGGGTTGTTCAGTTTTGAAGCTATACCCTGTCAAAGGGTCCGCCGGTCCCGTTCAGGCCGGACCGAAGTGTTCCAACTCTGAGAATCTCAGACTGTCGGTCTGTATTTCTCAGTGTCTCGGTGGGAATAGCAGACTCCTTTCCTCTCTCTCTCCACCATTCCTCGCGTTTCGCAGATTCGTTTTGCTCTACCATTCCAGCGGGCACATTACACAGGCGCCTGTCACGGACAAAAGACTCTGGACCCTCCGCGCGCCTCGCATTCTCTCTTCAAATATCCATTATCGCCGGTTGACCGGAGGCATTCGAGTCCTCCCTTTCAACATTCCGCGACTCTTTCCCTCCAAGACTTTTGAGTCCCTTTTCTATTCTCCTCAAATTTCTTTAGTCCTCAACTGAATCTTTTTATTCGCGTCAATATTATTCCCGATACGCTGTCCAATCTACGCACACTTTCGTGCCGTTCGGTATGTGAGGTCGCTCGTAGCATAGCTACGAGTTCATTTCTCGTATAACAGTTTATCAATAGTATTGAAAGTGCTCCAAGGCTATCGTCTTTTCATTTGCCTCATTTTTTTATTATTTTATTTATCTCTGTTGCCTCGAATCTTAATTCCGACCTGGCGAATTCGAGAGAACTGCCAGAGTTGATCCAACTTTCAACATCTGGAAGGGCTATTTTCTTAATTGAATGGTTCGCAAAGTGACGTCGTCTCTTTTTCGAGCCGAATAACGTGCTCCGGCTCAGAGCGAGACTGTCCCTGCTCTCGAAAAGCAGCCGCAGTTATCCGTGTTGGTCTTTTGGGCAAGAACTTTCGAGATCGTCCGAACGTGTCTCAACTTGACTTGGGCTCGCTTCGTCTACAATGATTGTCGGCTGTAAGTGCACAGGAAGTGTCGGAACTATTCATGGGGAATAATCACTTGAAAGTGCACTCCATTCGGATGCGTGAGGGCTCCAGTAGTTCAGAAACATCCTCGGAGACCTAACTGCATTCAATTTGAGGCCGGCATGTGAGTCACTGAATCGGTATCGGTGATGAGTCCAGTGTAATCGCATCTGGAAGAATGATCTTTCTTCGAACGGAATCGTACCGACATCATGGAATTCTGTGACAATTTCACACTGATGACGATGAGATCGGGCTGCAGTTCGAAGAGTAACGAAGATCCTTGGGTCATAACCGTATTTCAAATCTTCGATTGTGCACACATTACCATCCCAGCAAACGTAAAAAGATCCCGATTCCCGCCGCTGCGGCATCTCTCTGATCTTTTTCCACATATTTACCATTACACTGCGCGTTTAGGCTCAGAGACGAGCAACAGGACTCCATCTACCACCGAGAAAAGGGCTAAGAAGGATTGGAGTGCGTCTTGTGTCCCAACGGTCATCTGGCGTAATAAATAATCCTTTGGGAACGAGATAGGTCCGGATGACGTATCACACGGCCTGGCGAGTTACAGTACCTCGCTCCGATGCACCGCCTCCCACTCTTTTCGTTTCTTCTTTCTCTAGTTGTCCTTTCACGCACCCGACCCGATTTCTGATGCTTTCTGTCGTATACTCGCTGGGAGTTTCGACGACGTCTTTCCCATTCGGATTGCTCATAATTGCTTCATGTCCATCGAGATGATTGTCTTCTACCGTAGTCGTCAGTCAACGCTCTTCCTTGTTCAAACATCCCTTTTCTCATTTCCAGCGGTTTGGCGGAAGGGATCCATAGGCCGTTCCCGACCGGTTCGTGTTCACTTTCCCCCCTTTCTCTACTCATTTCTCTCATCCTTTCCCCTCCGATTCTCTTCATCCAACGCTTTAGCTTCTGCCGTTTCTTCGGTTTTCTTGTCTCGTCCACATTTCAAAGCGACTGTGAATTCCAGTGACTTTTCAATGACCCTCTCCTGTAAAATGTCTCTTCACATAAGATTTCTTGGTACAGCATACGTCGATAATTGACTCAGAATAGAGCTTTTCGTCCACAAACGTGCGAATTCGAGCTACCCCGCAAATGGAACTTGAGGGCCTAGAAAACGGTGGCCGTGGCCTAGGTTTCGCAACTGCTTTACAATCCGCTGAATGAAAAAACCGGTTAACTTTTAGCGGATTTCGCTCATTTCAAGGTTAGTTTGACAGTTTTTTTATTCGATTTTTTAGATAAATTTGCGCCGAATTTTTCAAGCACCCATTTAACTTTTTAGAATGAGTAAAGATGCATCGATCGGGTGGATGTACGATGGTGCGAAGGGAAATGTTCATCGAGAAGACTATCTGCTCGGAAAAAAGGTTTTATTATCAGATCTTTTTGTGATTTTCATCGCTCTCTTCAGGTTGATAAAAATTTCGAAAAATATTCTGATGTGGTGAACGCTGAAAAAGCGGAAAACATCGATGCGATCGTGAGCACAAGGTAAGCCAGAAGCTGTGTTATTTCGTCATCTTCCCTCCTCCGTTCAGAGCAGTTTTCAATGCCGGTCCATCGACTGGTATCAAAACATCTTCTCTTCAAAAGGACATCATCAAATCAGAAGATCCATTCGTCCTGATCAAAGTTCGAGAGGAGACAAAAAGGCGCGAGATCATGGACAATCCACTGACGAAGATGAAAATGCAGAACGCGTTGAA
This sequence comes from Caenorhabditis sulstoni, assembly GCA_963966605.1. Classification (NCBI taxonomy): domain Eukaryota; kingdom Metazoa; phylum Nematoda; class Chromadorea; order Rhabditida; family Rhabditidae; genus Caenorhabditis; species Caenorhabditis sulstoni. The sequence continues at coordinate 4,302,783 of OZ016477.1, forward strand.
AGATCTGATGGCTCGTCGAGGCGAAAAGAAAAAAGAAAAAAAAGAGAAGAAGAGCAAGAAAGACAAAAAGAAGAAAAAGAAACGGTCTAGAAGCACATCGGAGTCCAGTAGTGACGAGAAAGAAATGCAGGAAAAAAGATCTCCCTCGCTGAAGCGGAAACGAAAAGTGAGCGAGCGGAGTGAGGAGCCGAGAAACAACAGAAGGAGGGATTCGAGTGCGGATCGGCAGAAGGAAAAGAGTAGTTTCCGGGAGAGAAGCGTTGAGCGGAGTCGAGTGAAGGAAAGCAGCAGAAGAAGAGATTCAAGTGGAGACCGTCGGAAAGAGAGGAGACGATCCCGTGATAGGAGCGTCGAGAGAAGTATACGGAGGAAGTCGAGGTCACCGAAGCGCGACAGAAGATCCAGGTCTCGCAGTGAAGAGCGCAGGCGATCCCCGAAAAGGGAACGATCTCCGAAGACGTCCAAAAAAGAAACTAGGTAAAGTTAAAGACAGTGTGTTGTCTCGAGCGTATTCTGCTCAAGCTCGGATGACCTGAGGACTTCATAAGCATTACTCAAGCAATAAACGAGCATTTCTCAATCACAGCTTGAGATGTGCCGGTCGAAGCGTCTGAAGATCCCTCTTCTACAGGCGATAGCTCTCTCACGCTAGTTTCTAAATCTACTCGATTTTGCGAAAATTTTCGTGTTTGAAGAAAAGTTTCCAGAGAAACGCGAAGAAAAACGAGGTCTCGATCTCGATCCGAACACTCTGACAAGCCTTCCTCTTCGAAACGTTCGCGTCAATTCGATTCTCACATTCCAAAGCATCTGCAAATCAACAAACATTCTACTGTAAGTGCCAACCAATTCGTTTTTAGTTTGAAAAACATTCGCGTTCTCAGGATTCTTCATCCGATTCTGATCCCGAGCAGAACAAACGCTCCCGGCGGCAAGGTAGTGATGATGAGCGGGAGGAATCAAAGAAAAAGGCTTACGGATTAGTTGAGGTAATTTATTGTTAGACCAGTCTTAGGCTCTGTTGTTACACTGCGGTTAGGCTCATTGATCCCGTGTTTTGATAAGTTTCTTGCGAGCATCATTTGACGCACACCCCTCTCACTATTAGATTTATCGCTACAGATGCGAAAACGGACAGCAGAGGAGCGAGAAGAAGAAGCGAAAACATCCGTGAAAGAATACAAAAGTATGAAAATACCCACGGGACGCGGGGAACGAGGCACCGGAGACAAAGAAAAGAGGAGAGAGCCGCGTCGCGCCTTGACCGACGAGGAGAAAGCGGCCCGTCTTGCTGAGATGCAGAAGGACAATGTGCAGTGGAGAGACGATGTCCGAGCGCAGAACGTAGCGAGAAAGCAGAAGGAGGACGCCCAGGAGGCGGACGAGGCTGAAAAAAACGGATATGCGCCGTCGTTCATCAGGTATCATCCAGCGCGTTTTCGGCTTTTTACTGTTGTTTCATGCTCACCGTCAGATTCGTTCAGTCCGCAGAAATCTCATTATGAGAACGACGTTTGCGAAAGCAAGTGTCGGCATCTTTTCTATGTCCATGGAATGTTCCCTCAGAGTTGGTATCTTAGAGTTTTCGCAGGCTGGGTCGATGTGAAAATTCATTGGTCCAGTTCAAGCTTTTGAACTAGGAGAACAAGATAGGCCTCTCTGAGTCTTTTACTCTACCCAAAGCGGAATGTGTTGGTTTTGATTGATCCCTCTTCCGGAAGGACATGAGTTCCGCACAACAGCTGTCTTACTCTATCTCATCTAAATTTCTGTTCGCCGATGACTTCCAATTCCATTTTTTACTCTTACGACCCACGAAGAGCTGCAGAGATACGTTTTCCCGTAGTTTTCTCCGACCTTTGGCAGATAGTCACGAGACGCAGAACCAGCAGACGCGCACGTCTCTGCGCTTCCCTCGTTCTTTCTCTGCGTCCTCGCAGTCTTCCGCAGTTATTGATTGTGGGCAGCGAGTCGATCCGACACTCTTCTTCGCCTCTTCTATCGTTTCAAATTCGATCGTTTGCAGGAGTCAAATGCGAGATGCGTGCGACGATATGACGGTCGAAAAAAGACTTCAAAGTCGAAAAGGAGCAGTGCAAAAGTCACATGGATACATGGATCGCAGTTTCGCCCGCAAATGACCTTCTTTTCGTTTTTCAGACACTTTTTTTTTCTTATTTATTAAATTTGTTTGTTCTGTCTTTGCTTTTACAGTGACAAAGTTTTCTTTTTCGCTTCTCCCGTTTCATCTTCATTTCGTTTCACCGGTTCGTTTACCGGTTCGTACATCTTCACACTCTATTCCCTATCGTTTCATTACAATTCTCCACCCTCTCCAATCCCACATTTTGTATTCTTTCAGAATAAGATGTTTGGTGGATACGGCAGTTCCTTCAACATCAGAGACTATGCTCCTGAAGATCCCATGAGTGAGTTCGAAGAAATAGAGGAAGCCAAAACATTTATTTTCATCTTTCAGACCAACTTGCGAACTTCGGATTCCTACCGCCCGCGAACGTCCCGCCGCCACAGCAACCTGGCGCACAAAGTGTAACTGCCAGTGTGAAAGTTTTCCATCAAGATAATGGATTTCAGTCAGCCGCGGCCCCCGTTCAACGTTCACAATCCGAACAAGCTCAGCAGCAACAGAGAGTGGTGGGTTACAGTCGATTTGTATCCATTGGGCAGTAAATATTATTTACAGGATCCTCGTTCAATCAGCAGAGAGCAGATTCAGAGAGACTATGCCAGGGCGCCGCAATACATTCCGACTCCCATAAATGTAAGCATCTATTTTTGCCTCCTTCTTTTTCTCACCCATCCATCTCTCTCTGTCCTTCACGGTATTGTAGTTTCTGCATGGTCTTCTCTCTTTCCAATTGTTCTCTCCATTCCACTAACTCTCGCATAACTACTGCTAAACAAGTCCTCACAGGTCTCTTGTGGCTGAGTTATGAGATAGAAGACCACTGCCCCCCATCCAGGATATCTTCTGAATCCCATCTTTTCTACGCGTTTTTCTCAACTCAGCTACTCATTCCGTGTGGTGTTCTTCAGGGAGGCAACCCGAAGGCCGGACAAGCTCCTGCACCACCACTGTCTTCTCCCTCATCCTCGTCTCTGGCGCCTCCCGCTGCTGCTTCCGCTACCTCATCAGATAATTCGAAAACTGCGAGCCGACCATCACAGCCTGTCGCACAATCTTCTAATGCACCGAAAAAAGCACAGCCAGAGACCGCCGGCCCCCCGAAAGCTCTTCATCCGCACCCTCAACCGCCCAATCAATCACCGCTTTCATGGATCACGTATCGACATCCGAACCTGCCACCTAATATGGTGTTATTCCGTGATGTAGCAATGTTACCGGAAGAGCTGGTCCAAAAGCTGAGAGAGTACAATCTACCGCCTCCTGAATCTCTACTTAAGAGACTTCCCAGGAATCATCCGATTTTTTTGGATCCAAATCAATCAAAGGCTGCCCATGTGCAAGCGAGAAAAAAGGAAGTGAATGGTGAAGAACGAGTGCGCGAAGAGGATCAACGAACAAAAGTTGAGGGTCAACAGCTGGAACAACGATTGCTCCAAGATCAGCATTCTCGACGAATGCAAGAGCAAATGATGCAGGAGCAACAACAGCAGCAGCAACAACAGGCTCGACATATTCACGAACAGCAGGCGCATACGGCGAGACAACAGGCTCAGCAGCAAGCCGTTGCGGAACATTTGCTCCGACAGCAACACACTGCTGCACAAATTCATCATAATATTGCACATCCCGGAGCAATGGGAAATTTCGCTGCGCTTGGTTTCGCCGGTCCACCGCCGAACGGATCTCACCCAAATCTGCACCAAAATGCACGAATCCTTCAGCAGAATGGAGTCGCTGTGAATGGGCCGCCGAACCCTGACCGGTTTGTTCAAATGATGATGGCGAACGGACAAGTTCCGGTTCAAAACGGGCAGTTTCCGATGATGCCGGGAATGCATCGAGGTGCCAATCGCCAAATGGACACACCATCTCAAAGACGGCAAGCACCTCCAGATCCTTCACCTTCGCAGAGACGAACGGGAGGAGCCGACGCACAAGCCGGTCAATCAGCTGCTAGAGTACCGCAGCAGCAGGAGCAGCAGCATCAGCCTCGGATGAATTCATTGCAAATGGTGGCCAGACAGGCGAATCCTCATATGATGACAGGGCCGATTCCTCCAAACATGGGTCAGAACGTACCGAACAGACCGGGCGGGCCACCAGTTGCAATGATGCAGCCGAGAATGGAGCATGGGCCAGTTTTAGTCCCACATCCCTTTCCAGGAATGCCAGGAAATCCAATTTATCCAGGTCACCCTGGCGCTCACCTACCTCCACTTTTCGACCAAAGACCACAAGTAAATGGTCACCCAAACAGGCCTTTTACGGAAAATGAATACCGTGCCATGCAAAATGCTAGCTTCCTGCCGCAGTGGCCTAGAGATTTCCAAGCACATCAACAACAGAACAACCAAGCTGCCCAACTGCAGCGGCAGATAAATATAGCCCAGCTGCAACCGAACGCACAATTTCCGCCCCCGCCTTACCATCAACAGCAACCAGGGCAGCCAGTGGTTCCATGGCTCCCAGTGGGAATCGATGATTCGTCTGCCGACAACCCACCACCGGTTTCTAACTTGTCTCCGGAACTCCAAGATGATCCAATCGACCAGAAACCAGTGATCAAGAGAATAGGTAGGCGTTTGAAATCATGCTCCGCAAGTTCAATATGTTTCTCAGACGTAATCACTTTGGAAGATGAAGAGGACCGGAGCAGAGTGAACGTAAAAAGGGAGCCGCTGGAGACGGAGGAAGAGACTGATTCGGCTAGAACGACAGGCGCGAGAGTTCAGATCAAGCAGGAGCCGCTCACTGCCTTCGATCAATATATTGATCGGCGTGCCAACGAGCCCAGCAAACGATCAATTTTGAAAGAATCGAAGAAGAGAGAAGAAGAGCAGAAGCTGATATACGAAGAGATTCAAAAAAAGCACGAAGAAGAGAAACGGAAGATAAAGGAGGAAGCGGACGCAAAATTGAAAGAAAAAATCGAGCAAATGGCGGCAATGCAGGAAGAACTGAAGACGCTGAAGGATAAACAAGACTCTGCGAATGCACAGGAGCCACAGTCTCGTTCTTCGTCCCCCGGATCAGATATCTATCAAATTAAAAAGAAAAAAAAAGTGATTGAAGACTCAGAAGAGGATGAAACAGAAGGAGACAAATCGAGATCACAGTCACGAAACAAGAAGAAAGTACGGACGGCAAGACAACTAGTCCGCCGGCCAATTGTCGGAGACGAGGGAGAGAAAGACGACGATGAGATTCCGAAGACGAGAGGGAGAAAGAGGGCTTCAGAAGAAGATAGCGATTATCAGCAGGAGGAGGAAGAAGAAGAGGAAGACGATGAAGAAGTTGAATCTGATAATGCATTCATCAACGACGAAGATGAATACGATGATAGCAATAGTATTGAGGATTTCGTGTGTGGCAACAACGTAGTCGAGTACGACTCGGACGAGGAGAGAAGAAGAGCCCTGAAGAGAAAGCGTAAGCAGTCTTCCTCTCAATCGTCTAAACGTCCGTCAACTCCACCAAAAACAAGTAAACCAAAGCCTTCAAGAAATAGACGTTCAATCGGCCACAAAGAATTCGTCGATGAAGAATCAGAAGATGAGCCGGATCGCAAGAAGCGATCTCGGAGAGGAAACCGACGACAGAGCACTCCGGAAGTTGAACTCGCTCCCAAAACTCCGGCCGAAATCGAAAAGGAGAAAAAGCTGAAAAAGCTGAAAACGCTACAGACAAAAGAAGCGAATCGGTTGAAAAAACATAGAGAGCAGCTGCAACTCATGGAATCGACACCGATTCGACTATCGACGGAAGCCAGAAAAACACGCACTCAGGGAACGGGAGACAAAGTGCTCACGGAAGCTTTTACGGAAGCGCTCGCCACGCAGAAGAAGCAGGTGAGGCGGTGAATATCCGCTTTCGGATCGGCCAGTGCGTCATGTCTTGTCCCTTTCCCATTTTTCTCTGTCTCTGTCTCTGTCTCTCTCTCTCTCTCTCTCTCTCTCACTGCATTTCTGCCTTTCATTACCTCTATCTCTCTTTCAGTCTCTCATTTTCTCTCCGTCTCTTACTCATCCCTTTCTCTCTCTCTCTGTCTCTCTATCTATGGGCATATCTCTGTCTGTCTGCCTCTCTATTTTTCTGTCCATTTTACTGTCTCCATCATGTCTAATCGTACAGTTTGCATTTTGTTGACAGCTAACCTATGTTTCGTTTTATAATTGGTTTTTTTTTCAATTCCTCCTGTGAATATTTCTTTATCATCGATTGAGCTCCTTCTCATGTTGCTTAGAACCAGAGTTCAATAAAGAGAGATTGATGTGGCCACTGTCCGAATTGAAATCTGGACAATCATTTTTACAGAATCCTTTTTTACAGAAACTTCCGCAGAAGCCGTCCAAATCTGCTTCGAGTGTTCAGCACCGACGAGCCAGCGAGAGTGCTCCACGATCTGGCGAGAACTTACAGAAAAGACCGACGACTGATAGAGATGACGAGACGAGCGGAGGGACTCACGTGCCGGCGAAGCGGACGGCGCACGCCAACTCGCAGCCTTCGAGTAGTACGCGACCGCGTCCCGCGAGCTCACTTCCAGGACCGTCTCGCCGACTTCCTAATCAAAACGAGCTTTTCGAAAAGAGACAGCGAGAGGCTGAGGAAAAGAAGCGAAAGGAAGAGGAAGAGCGAGCTCGTTTACAGAAGAAGGTGAGGAATGAAGAATGCGAGAACCGGGTAGGAATGAGGAAGTTGCAGAAGTATTTGACTCAAGAGGAGATGTTCAACACGAACCGTCCGAGAATAGGATCCAACCAGAAGGGAACCGATCGCATGGCTCGACCGACGCATCAGGTGCCAGCAGGAACTTCGCGGAAAGTGACGATAAAGAAGGAAGTTAAAGCTGAATCTGAACAGATCGTCCCAAATCCGCCGGATATTCTCGATCCAACCAAAGGAAGAGTAAGTCTGCAGAGAAAGAGAGTACCAATACTCGTTACCATTCACTTCAGTCGTACTTGACGACCCGAATGAAGAACGTCGAACGCTTTTTCAACTACTTCTACAGTGTGAATCCAACAACAGCGGCGAAAGAAGCGCAAAAGCACGAGCTGGAGATCGCGACGATGCATACGGATAGGTTGAAATATAACACAACTGTGAACCACAAGCTGATCGCACTCCGGCGAGACAATCCGAACGTCGTCTTCGAAGTGAACAGGAACGGTTCGTTTTTTTTTTCAAGTTGAAAATTGAATTAGATGGGAAAAAGGAAGTACTATGTGGAAGAAAATGGAGAAAAGGTGCAAGTGTACTTTTCACTTTCTAACAAGAGTGGGGGAATGACTGCCGGAGGGTGGAAGATGAGGAAGGAAACGAGACACCTCCGCGGTCAATCTCCATTCTCTCCCTTTATCTCTCCTCCTCTTCTTCTCTACCGCGACCTCATCTCTAGGTCTCTTTTTTCTGCTTCGCATCGTGTTGCACCTGGCAACGCTCTCGTCGCTTTCGCCTTCCTCTACACAGCCTACGCGGCCTTCCCCCCACCTGCAAGGGCGGAGAAAGGGAAGACAGCGCGCATTGCGTCATTCGGCCACCATTCTTCTACACAGTCTTTTTATTCTCTCTTTCCGCCCCTCACGATCGTTTTTTTCGTTTCTTTCCCAGCGGCTGGAACGAAAAGAAACAAAAGAGGCGATTCAAATGAGCCCCATTGATTTATTTTTCGAATTCGCTCGCCATCACACTATTTCGTTGCACTCTGAATGTTTTCGATCAGTAGTCAGCCTCTCTCCCTTCCCTTGTTATCAGCAAAAAAAGACATGTGACTTTCTGCTTTCGAACGACCAGCGGCGAATTGTTCGCCTTCTTATCGATTCTTTTGTGCAGGGCTTCTCGCCTCGCATGACCACGAGGACACAAGTGTGTTTCTTTCCCGCTCTCCTCCCCGCCGACACACTGCTGATAAGCGACAAGGACGGCCGGTGTTTTGCCGTGCGCGTTAGTGTGCCCCAGCTGGCTGGGTTCATGGGCACTTCTTTGTTCCCGCGAGGCCTCATCCCGCCACCCTCTTTCTTTTCCGTCTCTGTTTGTTTCGAAACGTTTCGCCTCGTCGCACCGTCTGCGTCTCTTCGTCTGCACTCTATCGTCTTCTCTTTCTCGTTTTTGAATCGCTTCTTACGGGCCTGTCGTTTCCAGACAATGAACTACGGGTATGGGACTTTTTCCTGGGCACAGGCTTGCGCCGCCCATCCCGAGCCTTTGAGGAGCGTCGGCAATGAGATGATGCCGCCGTACTATCCGCCCCCACCTCCTCTGCCGAATCACATACCGCAGTTTCATCGGCACGCTCCTCCAGTCCCAGTTGTCCACCATCCATGCGGGTACAACAACTACTATCAGCAGCAGCATCAGGCGGTCCAAATAGTGACCTGCGAATATCCGGCCTACATGGTTTCCGTGGGACCTCAGCCCGGCGCGTTCTTCGTCGAGAATCACTTTGTCTCGGAAAATCAATACGGATCGCTGGGAATGGGAAGGTACCACGGGTCGCCGGTTCAGCAAATGCACCTCGCACCGGCACTCATGGATCATTCAAGCAAGTTTCCCATTTCTCCTTCAGCACTTCCTTTTTCGCCAAGCAGAAAGAATGAGACTCAAATTTAAAAAATACAAAAATTTTAAAAATATGTTTCTCTGTTTTCAGCTGTCTCCCACTCACAAAACCTTGCCGGCGTGAAAGAAAACTTCTCAGTTGGGAAAGGAAGTAAAAAAGTCAACTACAGTGAAATGGAAATGGAAGAGCTGTTCCCGCTCTTGGTCGCGCTGAAAATGACAGACGAAGAGCTTGACAAGAACGCGTATCCGCTGTTCAAGAATGGGCCGAATGCGCCAGTGGTTTTCGCCGAAACACCGTACACAAAAAACAAGAAGCTATTTTTGGACGACAATGATCTCACAAGAACGTGTAACCGCTGTTTCAAGGAGTTCAAGCTCAAAGCCGACGGAACGATGGTTCGCGAGAAAGACATCTGCAGATATCACCATCGCGGCGCGAAGCCAGAAGGAAAAAAACGTAAGAATCCCCGAAAATCCCCATGCAAGGATTGATTTTTCAGAGACGTTCGTCAAGAAGTACCATTGCTGCGGCGAGCTGATCAACACTGTTCCCGGATGCATGTTCAAAGACGTTCACACGACCGATCAGCTCTTCAAGAAGGAGCTCAGCAAGTTCGTCGCCACACCGCCGCCGAAGCATGAGCCGGGAAAACCGGATCGGAATTCCACTGTTGCCTACGCCATCGACTGTGAGATGGTGTCCACTGTGGAGGGACCGGCTCTGGCTCGCCTTTCGATGGTCGACATGAAAGGTCGTCTGGTACTCGATCTGATGATCAAACCCCCGTCGGAGGTGCTCGACACGAACATTGAATTCTCGGGACTCACGATGGAGCAGGTCATGAACGCTCCGGACACACTTCGCAGTGTAAGTTCCATCTCCAGTACGCTGCTCTTCTCTAACTCCATGTTTTCAGTGCCACGAGAAGCTTTTTGGCTTGATCAACTCGGAAACCATTCTCATCGGACATTCCTTGGAGTCGGATCTGAAAGCTATGCGGCTCGTTCACAAGAGCGTCATTGACACCGCCGTCTTGTTTGCGAAGGCCGATCAGAAGCAGGCTCTGAAGAGACTGATGTCAAACTGGCTCCAGAAGAACATCCAGGACGACAACGAGGATGCGGTCGGTCACGATTCGCTCGAGGATGCGCGCGCCTGCATAGACCTCATCTTCCACGGACTCAAGAATCCGCATCTCATGCGATGATCTTTCGCCTCTCTTTCCCCCCGTGTTCCTTCCCACTTCCAATTCGCTCCCGATTTCATTTTTTCACAAAGAATCTCGCAGCTCTCATCTATAACCTCCCGCCCACCCAGTTACACCAGTTACTGTATATTTTTCGACTGTCATGTCCGTTACCACCCTATAATGTAGTTATTTTATATTTCTTTTCGTAGCCGATGTTCATTAAAGAGAGATAGATACTCTCAGTTCTCTCAAGATTCATTCGATGCTAATAATATAATACGAATGAATTCATTGGTGGCGATTCGAGAAACTTTGTTTTTTTCTCTCTCAAGTGGTTGCAATTTCCTCATTTCCTCGATTTGGTGTTCGAATGATACAAATAACGGGAAAGTGGTTAAGGATGTCGAAGATAATCGGGAAGATCTCGCGTCTTCCGAAGACGCTCTACGAGCACAAGAAGAAGACGATCTTCTTCTCGTTCCTCGGATATCTGGGCGCCGATTGGGTCTATCGATGGGATCGCAACCAGACGATCCGCAAGAAGTACGCAGAGCTCGCCGTCACATTCGGACAGAAAACCGTCTCTCGTCAGTTTCTTTCCGTCCGTTGTTGGAGGGACTAGAATGTGCAAACGGTGACCGAGAATTGAACGCAATGGGTGCTCATTTCTAAGACTGTGTTGAAAATCTCCGTTCAGAGTTGGACATGAATCGAAAAAAGTGTTGGCCTAATTGCATTGACCGATTTCAGCCGAAGACCGCCCGAAGCGCATTTTCGTGTTGGTGAACGTTGAGGGGAACTCTCGCGGCTGTTTCGACGCGTTCAACAAATACGCGCTTCCTCTATTTCATTTGGCCGGTGTTCAAGTTGACGTCGTCAAGGTCAGATGAAACCGAATCGGTGTACTTCCAAACTCCCAAAGTCCAATTCAGGCTGACAACGAAGCGCAGCTGGAGGCGTTGGCGGGAGCGGTAGACACTCAGGAGGCGGACGTTCTGTACGTGGTCGGAGGAGACGGAACGATCGGAAAAGTGGTTACGGGGATCTTTCGGAACCGCGAGAAAGCCACGATTCCTGTCGGATTCTATCCGGGCGGATACGATAATCTGTGGCTGAAACGGATGGTTCCGTCGGTTTTTGAGCGTTCGGAAGATGTGCGGCACGCGTGCGAGACTGCGATGGCGGTGATCGAGGATCAGAAGAGGTCCGTGTTTGCGTTCGAAATGAGCATCGACGAGCAAGGAGGAGCTCCTGAGTACGGGCTCGGCGACGTCAGCGCAGGATGGTTCCGGCAGATCGAGGACACGCGCAAGAAGTTTTGGTACTTCTCTCTGGCCAAGAGACGATGGGCTTACTTCTGGGAGATGCTCAAAAGGTCGCCGAGCCCGATTGAATGTCACGTGGAGTATGAGGAGACGTGCTCCGGATGCGAGAAGTGTCGTCCGAAGCCCGTCATAGAAGCGCCCACCTGGAGGTGGTGGCACGTCCTGACGGGCGCGCCAAAGTACAGAAACAACGACGCGACGAGAGACTTCACAGGAATTGTCAACGAGAAATGCGGAGAGAAGCACGAACTGGAGGCGAAAGGGGCTGAAATGCTGATCGAGAACGAGCAGAAAGAAGACTACTCGCAACTTCGCTTCCGAATGGGTGGAGCCGACGCGGGACGATTCGGAGTGGTCGCCGACGGATGGAAGCGGTGTTCGGAAGGGGTTGTGGGTAGAAGCGTCGACGAGAAGGCGTTCTACTCGACCGATTTCGAGGCGAACGCCGTCTCGTTCAAGATCTCCGCCCTTCCCGACTACATCCACCGTCTCTACGTCTCGAGCAATCCGACGCCCAAGGACGCAGTGCTCACTGAAAAGAAGGTTACGATCCGCGGAACTCAGAAGAAGCTCGACGTCTTCCTTCCCACTGCCATCCGATTCGAACTGTGATTCAATCATTCACATTTTTATTAGAGTAAAACGTATGTTTTAGTAAGCGTAGAGTTTTCCTGTTGATCTTTATTGTTTTCTCCTTTGTTTCCACGTGATAAACGATTGGTTTACCTCGTTGTTACGAAGCCGCCAGGGACGTCGCCACCCCGTTTTGTACCTTTTGTTTACACTAAATCATAAACAAAACGATCGACTGACTAGGTATTTTATTGCAAAACTTTCATATGTGTTGGTATACTTTATATAATGTTAGTTATTTCTTCCACTGCCGATACATCTAAATGCTTCCGTTGACTTAGTTCAGTTTATCCGATACGAGACAGTGTTGCGTAATCTAGAATGTCCGTCTAATTGTTGTAGGTTGTGAGGGCATTTCAATTCTCGTTCCGTCCCCCGACTCACTTTATTCTAAACGTCTAGATAGGCTCGTTGACAACCTCTTCACTTCTTCCGATGTTCAAAACATCGATGGTCGAGGCGGCCAGTTGCTTCGAGTACTGTTCGTTCTCCTCCGGTCCTGAAATGGACCCCGGTATGAGGAAACGAAAGAGGAACAACTCACGGAACACGTGCCTGCGCCACTCGAAGCTTTCCCATCCGAAAAGGTACGAGTGAAGCTCCGCCTCGGTCCTCGTTTTGTTCATGAGCTCCGGAATCTCCATCAGCCGGCCGACGACCGTTTCGAGAAGTCTGTGCGATGTCGAGCCGTCGCTTCCACACTTGTCTTGGAAGTATCGACGCATGGCACTCTCCGGGTCGTCTGGAAACTTGAGATTCTCGAGAACGAGAGGAAGATCCCTACTGATCGGATAGTTGGGACACTCCATCACAAGAGGCGGCGACGGAATGACCAATGGTTTTCCGTTGGCGTCGACGTCATCTAGATCCGGAAGACAGTCTATTTCCAACTCTTCGTCAGAGAAGTCGTCTTCTTCTTCTTGTGGGTCCTGGCGACCTACTTCGTCCCTCAAAAGTGGGCTCCGATTTCCAGCGCGACGCCCATCAAGAGGTTCTGAAGACGAAAAGATCTCGCATTGAACTCAGCACAACAACTATTTTCGAAGAGTTGCTAGCTGTAACAGCTTGAAATCTGGAAAAAAAACTCACGAAGGCGTTCGAGATCTCTCAAATGCTGGTCGCGATTTCTAGGGATTCGGGCATCGAAAACTTCTGAAATCAGAGACTCAAATGGGTCCTTGGAAGTTTGAAAAACTCACGAAGACGAGCTAGATCCTCTGCACTGAAGTGCTCCCAAGCGCTCATTTCGTCGCGTTACTCGTATCAGCCAGTGGCGTATAACGAGAGGAAATGCATAGAAACTGAGAAAGGATGAAGACGTCAGAAGTGGGCGGAGCCATTTCCATGAGCACGTACGTCTTGCGCTCTCTCCAGAAGGCCGCCTCTCTGCGACTGATTCGCCGCTTCCGCTCCGCTTCGTTCTCTCGATTTGTTGTTTGGGTGGGGCAAGTACACACCCTCGTGTGTCACGGGAGGAGATTATGAATCAGAAGCGACGAGCCTTCTCGCTAATCTTTCAATTATATTCCAGAGGCGTATGAGCGAGTCGGATTTCGAATGGAACGAGACACAGTTAAACATTCTGGCTGGGAGATTATCCGAATGGAGCACCGACGGAGGTGGCGAATTGACAGTGGGCGGGATCCGACTGGAAGCGAGAGTCGAGGAACTCACAGAAGACTCTGACACGGACGGCGTCGAGGAAGAGTTCGATAGATTGTAGGAAAGCTTTTCGGGAAAGGAGAGAAAAGGAAACACTTTGTTCCAGACTTAATACCTCTTATGACGCACTGATAGATTACGACGAGCATCAGAGAGTGAAAAGCGAGCAGGGATCTCCGAGAAGAGGAGAGAAAGCGGATTGGGCGGACAGATGGAGACGGATCGCCGAGAAGCTCGGGATCTCCCATGTGGACGTGCGGGAGGGGCGAGTCTCTTTTCGGCGACTACAGATCATTCCGAACGTCGTTCCGATTCTTCTTATCGCTCACACAGCGCCTCAGAATGTGATAGTTGTGTATGGAAAGAAGCGGAATCCGAAAGAGGAAATCGATTTGAGAACTGTTCTGAGGCACTCGTACAGCAACATTCCGAGCGGCAGTCTACAGGTCCGATCTTCGTTTCCAATCTTTCCAGATCACACGAATCCCCTTCCAGACGATCTACTTCCTGACAAAGAACCTTTTGGATCTCTACTCCCAACTGTTCTCTCGAAGAGTTTCGCCCGAATTCCGCACCGAGCACTTCCGATGTCTCTCGTCCCTCTGGCTTCAATACGATCTGTTCGGACCGATTCTCGATTGCATCCGAGGCAATTCCTCTTCTCGCCAATCAGAAGTGCCTCTGGAAGAAGCGACGGCGAACTGGGTGCACAGAAGATGGGATAACTATCAATATCTGATGTATTTGAACGAGCTTGCGGGCCGAGTCCGCGGAGAGGTCAACAATCATCCGATTCTCCCGTGGATTTGTGATTTCTCTTCGAGAAGCGGCGGATTTCGACCGTTGAATCGAACGAAATACCGATTGTGCAAGGGAGATGATCAGTTGAGGTACGTGAGAGCATTCCTCGGCGTCCTCTCACAGTCTTTTTTCCAGAGAAATGTTCTCTCGCGAGCCGTCGCACCACGTCCCCGAACTGCTCTCCGATATCGGCTACATGGTTTACCGGGCGAGGATCGAGCCGAAAGAGAAACTGTGTCAGCACGTGCGGCGGAAGTGGGTGCCCGAAGAGTATCCGTCCACGATGAGCCGCATGTTCCAGTGGACTCCTGACGAGTGCATCCCCGAGTTCTTCGACGATCCCTCCATTTTCAGTTCGTTTCAGAGAGCACTTCCAACTTTCCAACCACTACCTTTTCAGAATCTCGCCATCCGGACATGTCCGATCTTCAGTTCCCCGACTTTGTTTCTTCAGCCGAAGAGTTCGTGACGTGGCATCGGAAGATGCTGGAAGAGGAGCAAGTTTCGATGAGTCTCCACAGATGGATCGATCTCGTGTTTGGATTCAATTTGTCTCCTGAAGACAGCAAGAACGCTCTGAACCTGCACCTCTGCTTTGTGGAAAAGAATCGGAGGGGACTGCGGACTAGCGGAATGGTGCAGCTGTTCGATCGACCGCATCCGAAGAGGGTCCCATTGGAATACGATCCGATAAAAGATATGTGTCGTCTGAAAATGGAGTCGTTCGGATATGGAATGGGAAACAGAGACAAGGAGGACGAAGTGAACGATCAAGAAGTCGAAGAAGACAAAGAGAGCCACTTTCAGATGTTCCAGAACATCAAGATGATTCGAGTCAGTCCGGCGTGAAGCCTTTCTTTTTAATCATTCTAAATTTTAGCGTCTCCGCCACAAATCCTACTTCTCCTCGATGGTCTCACTGATG
This sequence comes from Caenorhabditis sulstoni, assembly GCA_963966605.1. NCBI lineage: Eukaryota > Metazoa > Nematoda > Chromadorea > Rhabditida > Rhabditidae > Caenorhabditis > Caenorhabditis sulstoni. The sequence goes on from OZ016477.1 coordinate 4,318,032, forward strand.
GAAGTCATGGCCCAAATCATTCTGGCTCCCCACCTGGCCGGTCGATTCGACGACTCCGCCCACATCCGGCGATGCATTCGTCTTTTCGCGTGCCGAATCCCGATCAACTACCGGAAACTGTTTGATTTCCTCCTCGACTCTCAGCAAGACTTTCCAGAACCCTCCGAGTTTGCCTTCTTTGTCTCTGTCCGACTCAACGTCCCGACCACAATATCCAGTTTCACCGAGGAGTTCGCAAAGACCGTCTCTTTGCATCTTCTCCGCAAACTGGACGTGATTCCCGCGTTCTCCAAACGATCCCAGTTGATTCTTGTGAAAGAAGTGGACAGTCTGAAGAAGTCGATTCGACTCTGCCACCACATGGAAGTGAGCGTCGTCGCCGCGTTCCGGCAGCTTCTAGAGGACGAGGAGGCGTGCATCCAGTCGGTCCACCGACTCATGCCCACCATCACGCGCAGCCTCAGCCAGTCGGCGCTCGAAGATCTCATCAATCCGATGATCGAGCTGATCCAGTGCGAGACTTCCGTCAAACTGCTCGATCGTCGCTTCCTGATGCACGTCTCGATCTGCTACGGCACCCACACGTTTCTCGACCTCTTCCTTCCTCCGATCGTCGAAGCGTGCGCATCGAAGAACTCGGACAGATCAGTGGTGGCCAAGGAAAGCATCATGTGGCTCGCGAAGCGGTACGGGCCAGTCATCTGCGTCAAGTTCATCTCGTCGAATCTGCTCCGAATCATAGCCAGTTGTTACGAGGGATTCGAGCTGGTCGGAGACTCCCCGGATCCTTCTTCCGTGTTCAGTGTGGTCCTCCGGGGAGACGGCACGAGTTCCCGCATCGAATCGCTTCTCTCGGAGATCGTTCTCACCTACTCTGTCACCTTCATCACCGTCCAGTTTCTCCCATTTTGTGTCGATCTCATCGAACAGTTCCACAAAAGACCATCGGTTCAGTTGGAGCCCGGGCTCATTTCGGTGTTTCGGATAGTGGAAGTGTCGATCCGTTCAATGTCGGATCATCAGCTAATGAACTATTTGGAGGAGTTCATCATTCAGAAAGTGATCTACCGGGTGCTGACGATCATGCTCGACGCCAGTTTCCAATTCTCTTCCGGAAGAGTTCGCAACATAATTATTTGCAAGGTAGGATCCAGAAATTATGGGACTAGTGGCTGCACTCAACCGCTGCCTTTCCAGGTCTGCCAGCTTCTCCACTCCATCACCCAAAAGATCGGAACCGAAAACACGCGGATCTATGCGAGTCAGCCGTTCAAACTGCTCTTCTCTACGTTCGCCGAAGTCTATGAAACAAACGAAGAGCTGCGGATCAACGTCCGTGAGAGATCCGAGGCGAACACTCTCTACGAAGTACCCCTCTGGATAGTGGAAGATGTGGTGGACAAGTTCGCAAAAGAGTGGGGAGTCCCTTACCTGTCCTCCTTCTGCGACGACCCGGCCTTCCTGATCCCGTTCGTCTCCAACTCGTCCTCCTCTTCCTCCCCGAACGCGTCGGCCCCTCTCGCCCATTCGCCGCCGACCCAGTTCGCCGCCTACTCACTCGGCAGCATGTCCTCCGGGAATCGGCTATTCTCGTTATCCACCTCCAGTCCGGTCAGCTCCGTGAACTCTCTCGGAGGAATGAGGTCACTCTCCCGACTCCCCCTTGGCCTGTATAGCTCATTGTTTTCAGTTTGTGTGATGCGGGAGCACTGAGTGCTGTCTGGTGTGCTCGAGTTTCAGCGGCAGTGTGTGGAGTCGAGTAAGAAGAAGAGCCTCTCGAGTCCGTGAAAAGGAAGGACTCATCCGATTCAGTTTCAGCAACTATCGATTCGATCATCTGTCGTTGTGCAATTTCACCGGCCATCAAGAGAAGATTCGGAAGTTGGCCGCCATTTCCAATGAAAACTCGTTCGTTTCGGCATCATCGGATAAGACTGTCAAGTCGGTTATCTGCCGTTTTCTCCACTTTTCAGACTGTATCTATTTCAGACTCTGGTCGATCAAGCCAGATCTCGACGAGATCGGATGCCAATGGACGTATCAGAACCACTCGCGATCTGTGCATGACGTCACAATCCTCGCGGACAACTCGATAGCCTCCACCGATGGGCATCTGCATGTCTGGGATCCGTTCCGAACGACGCTCCTCGCCCAGCTGGAGTGGGATGCGAAGGAGGGGAGCGGCGGGAACATCTGGAAGATCGAGAACGTCGATCGGCACATTCTGGCGGCCATCTGCAGCCTCCACTCGACTGTCAAACTGTTCGACAGTCGTGTTGGCGGGTGGACGTGCGAGCTGAAAGTGTCTCCAGGACAGGGCCTCACTCGGGCGCTCACCGTCCGCGACCACGGCAACAAGATGGCTGTTGCGCTTTCGAACGGAACTCTCGCGATTCTCGACGCACGCAACGGAAAGATCAACGCGCTCGCCCAAACGAATTCCACGCACACCGTCTCGGTGGGTGTCAGCATGCGAAATGAATTCCGAGAATTGGCAAGTAGGCAGTAGCTAAGAGATCACATTCCAGGTGAACTGGCTCACCGACTCTCGGCTTCTCGTGTGCGACGCCGACGAGTGCGGCGTATTCTTGGAGACTACCCCACGAGCGCACATTGTTCGCAAACTTCAGGATCCCGTTAGTGCGGCAGTGCTCACTCAGAACTCGCTGGTCACGTTGCAGCAGGGAAACATGCTCAGGTACTCAACTCGTTCTGCACTGTGCCAGACACTGTCAGAGCACGCGACGCATCCGCGCCGCAATCGAAAGTTACTTGTTTTCAGAGTGTACCGTTCCACGGGAGAGTTGCAGATCGAGACGAAAGTGCGTCCGGACGAACTGCCCGGCACTCCGTCGGCGATCCTGCCGCTCCCTCTCAACTGCTCCTATCTCATCGGCTCTAGCCACGGAGCCATCCGTCTCATGTGCTAAGAAGAAGAAGAAGAAGGAGCTCCTCGTTTTGTCTGTAAATATCTTTGTACTCTTTGTTTATTCCTCCTCATTTCACTTTCTTATTCATTCCTCTCGTCCCCGAATACTGTGATCGAACTTTTTGAAACGATAAGCAAACAATGTTTGTTCTTCTTTTTCTTGTTCACACGACAAAACCCAAACCGAAACTCAAACAGGCTCCCATTTGCTGCTTCTTCGACATTCAAAACTTCTCGACGGCCTTCCGGATCGAATCAAGAAATGATGAGCTCTCGATGCTATTTCGGACCGGGCACGTAGGTGGCGGCGTCCGAGAATAGAAGACGAAACGACGAAACGACGAGCGAGTCGATTGTACTTGCGAACCGAAGAGCCCACCGCTCTTCCTATCTCTCTCTCTTTCTCTCTCTGTCGGAGCAGTAAAATAGGTTGGAGTGTGTGTCTTGGGGCTCGAGAGACAGCCAGTTGTCTGTTTTTCTCTGCCTATCACTTTATCTCTCGAGACTTGCTGCTCGAAAATCCACACCAAGACCCTCTTTTTTTGACTCATTTCCATCCAAATCCCCCCCTCTCTCTCAGATCCAAAATGATATCAGTTCGTGCTCACAAGCCCCGCCCACCCCTCCTCCCCGAAACTTTCGAGTTAAAAAGGCGGGTGGGCTCTCCGGTATCTGTGCTCCTCTCTTGTTGTCAACACCTCTTCTTTCCGCTCCGCACACCGCCAATTTTCGTTTCCATTCCAGTGCCTTTTTGAGATGTTTCGAGACGAGATTCTCGAAAACATTCTCACGAAAAGCCCTCATTACCGTCGGCTCCGCGAGCCCTGATCACCACAAACTTTGACCTTTCGGCTCTTTTCGACACAAGACTCCCCACCGGATTGTTTTTCTCATTCCATTTTTTGTCTGTAATCACTCATTCAAAGAATCTTCGCAGCTCATCGCAGCAAACGGGAAGCGGCCGATATCACTTCCTCGTTTCGTTTTCGAGACTTCCGCTCCGTTCTTTCGCGCCCTCGCAAAACGTTTTCATTGCCTCTTCGTTTTATGGCTCTTCGGCTGAAAATCGCTGAAACTCTCGCTGAAACTCGTCCCGATTCGACGTGTCTCCCCGCGTTTTTACTACTTTCGAAACGTCTCGTCTCTCGGCGAGTTTTACGAATTCTAAGAATAAAACTGTCATCTCTCGTTTCCATTTCGATATTTGACGAGAAAACGAGCACGTTCGGGGCGGCTCTTTGGCCGAGAATTGAAACGATATGTTGTAGTCGTGGCGAGACGGACGAATTCGTCAGATGCGACGGTCGGAAGTTGATCTCGGATGACGTCTCCGTCCCGTTTCCCGTCCCGGTTTCCTCCCCTCCCATCCAAATCCTATAAAACCTTTGCTTTTTCCGTTCTTTCCCTCTCTTTCGCCTCAATTTTCTCTCGAAATTGGCTTGTAAAATCAAAGAGAAAAGCGGAAAAGAGAGCCGTAAAAACACATGAAATCGTTGTGAAAAGAGCAATTTTTCGCTTGAGAATCGCACAAAATTATAGAGGAAACTCGAGCGCGCGGGCGAAAAACAACGAGACATTCAAATTATGGGGGTGCCAACCGGGTTACGGTAGTTGACGAGGCGAAGAGGGAGAAGGGGGAAAAAAGAAGACGTGGGTGGCGAGTGAAGGCGTTTTTCAGTCAGTAATCGGATTGTTTTGAGAAAGAGAGAGAGAGAGATAGAGAGCAAGAGTACACCACCAGATGGCTTCTTTTCCGCGAAGCACCTGCGGGTGGCTCGAGAAAAAAGAGAGAGCACACGTCATGTTGCTCGCGGAGCCCTCCCCCGGAGGAGCACAACTTTCAAAGGTGTCGAGAGCTCATCCCATTCCATCGGAGCACTTTTCAGTAGGAACTAGAAGCTCTTCCATTGAACTTGAGTCATTTCTCGCAAGTTCATCTAGGAAATGACTCGTTACCCCGTGTAGATGCTCTGATTTTGGAGAAATGGAAGAGGGAAAGCTCGGCCACGTGTGGTTTCTAGTCCCTGCTGTGAGAGTGAACTCTGGCGAGAGAGGGGTTTCCAGACGAGAAATGGCCGAGTTGTTTCGCTCTTGAAACGGGAAATGTCATCTGAGCTGCGGTGGGAAAGAACTTCCGAACGAGGGCGGCTGGAATCTTTCCCAGCAGCGAGACGTCCCTCCTAATCCCTTCTTCTTCTTCTTCTTTTTATTCGTTCTTTCAAGCGCCCGGACCCATTCCTCCTTTCGTTTTTCTTTCTTGTTTGTTTCTGTTACTATGGCTCCCTCCTCCTCCCGCCTCCACCTCACTTTTATATTTACTATGTAGTTTTGAAGAGCGCGAAAGCGAAGAAGAAGACGAAGAAGAAAAAGAAGAAGTGAAAAGAACGAAAAGGCGAGAGAGTGTGCGGGACGAAGAGACGCACACGCATCGAGGGATCAAAATTGGACGGCCCCTCGACGCGTCTGGATCACTTTTGATTTATGAACATTTGAGGAAACATGTCCTCCCCCCACTTTTCTTCGAAAACCTCCATGACTCACCGCTTGTGCACTCACCTGGAGAGCAGAAATAGTTTCCAGTAGTTCTCTCGCAGAAGCAAACGCGCTCCGTTGAGCCCCCGCAGTTGGCACGCCCCCTGAAGCACGTCATGACAGAGTTCTGAAAACGAAACAAAGCAGCCCCGAGATAGACGTCATATTCGGTGACGAGAATCGCGGGAGAAACACGAAAAACAGCTGGAAATGAGCACATGATGAGCTCTCGCCAGACATGTCCTTGAGACAAACCTCCCCTTTTACGGTGTACAGTAGAGCGCGTTTGCAGCCACGTCCGACTTGTCGTTTCCAATTTCCTACGCACCTTCGCCTCGATCCTCCCTTCAATTTCCGTTCCTCTTTTTCCGTTGCCCCTCATCATTTTCTCGCCTCCGTCCAGTTTCTAATCCCATCCTAATCTCTCTCAAAACTGATTTTGATCTTGGCTCGCTGAGCCAAAAGAGCCCAAAAGGTGCTCATTTTGAGAAGTGACATTATTCACACTATAATTCACAGTTGGGCTCCTTTCAGTTTCAGAGAGCCTTTCTCTCGTGACTCGACGTCTTCTCAAGAAGAGATCATCCCCCACCGTTTCTTCTTTTTTCCTTCGCGTGGGGGAATCGAACACTCTTCATCTCTCTCTCTTTCTCGTAAACAGGAAAACGAGAAGTAGGTTACTAGGGAGCAGATTGCGAAATCTCGTCGCTCTTTTCGGTTCGAAAACGGGGCGGAGTCGGCGAGAAGAACAAAGTGGGCGGGGCCAAGTTTTCCTCGGGGTAGGCGGCTCCGAGCTCCGGGCTCCGGGCTCCGGGCTCATTCTTTCCGTTTGCTCTGTTGCTCCTTTCCCTCATTCTCTCTTCTTATTCCCTTCTCCACGTCTTCTTCTTCTTATTCTCAGAATCTTCTCATGTCGTCTGAGAACGTTTCGCCTCCGGAGCTCGGCGAGCAGCACACCGAACGACGTCGTTCGACGACAGTCATCATGACGGCTAACGTCGTCACGATGCCGTCGGAGCCGTCCGGAGAGCCGAGCGGACTGCGTAGGAACGGCAGCATGCGACGGAGGCTGTCGAAGCAAAACGCGACGATCGAGGAGCCGATCTCGCTGCTCTCGCTGTCCGACGCGCTTCCGACGACGGAGACGGTGGTGCCGTGCATCGAGGAGCATCCGGAAGAGGGACAAGAAGAGGGCCCGGCTCACGAGAAGAAGGACGAGGAGGACGGCTCGAAGCTTCGACCGCCCGTGCCGCTTACCAAGAACACGTGGACGACGTCGAAGTCGCTGAGTCGCGAGTCGACCGGAACCGAGTATTCCGACCGGAGTGGCACCGATCTGCGCGGGTTCGTGGACCGAACATTGCATAAGAGTGATGAGGATCGGAAGCAGCTGCTGGAATTCGAGAAGGAACTCAAGAGTCTGATCCTCGACGACACCGTCCAGTCGCGGAAGTTCGAGCTGCCTTCTTCGTACCATCGAATGCTGTTGCATCGATGCGCCGCGTGGTTCGGATTGGATCACAATGTGACGAACAAGCAGACGGAAATAGTGGTGAACAAGTCGGAGCGGACGAAAATGTGAGTGTTTCGCTGCGAACGGGGGAAACATTGGCTCGTTTTGCAGACCGGACGAGAGCTTTTCGGACTACATACGCCACGACAACTTCTCGGAAGACCGCTTCAAACGGCAAAACACGGGCGGCTCGACGCGCAAAGAGCTTCATCACATGGAGTCGTTCGGCGAGCAGCAGAGCCAGTTTGGTAGTCAGGCGAGCCTCAACCACGAGCTGCTCATGATGCGACGGGCTCAATCGTTCGACGTGTCAGGACCGCCCGTGATGCAGCGAGGGCTTCCGATGCGGCAGCTTTCGCTGAACTGCTCGCAGCAGCCGGTCGTCGGGGCTCCGATGAGCAGCGGACCGCATCACGGACATCAGTGGGCTCCGCAGAGGTCTTTCGACTGCTCCAGCAACAGTTATCTGTGCACCGGAAAAAATCCGATGATGAGGGTGAGTGAAAGAGAGAAAGAGAGAGAGGGAGAGAGAGAAAGAGAGAGAGAGAGAGGGAGAGAGAAAGAAAGAGAAAGAGAGAGAGGGAGTGAGAGAAAGATTGGATGGTCTTGCAGAAGGCGGAGAGCTTCGGCGGAATGGCGAACAATCTCTCGCACGGCTGCTACGAGAGCGTGGTGTGCCAGACGCCTCCCTCCGTCATGGTCCACCATCATCACCACCACGCCCCTCAGCCCACCACCTACACCCAGTACCAGGTGTTCGACGAGCTCTCGATGCCCTCTCCCAACTACCAGGGCGAGCCGGGAATGTGCTCTCCCGGCGGCACCTACTACGAGTACGTTCCCCATCAGCCGTTCTCGGCACGTCCGGTTCGCTACGTGACGCGTCCCGCTTCCGCCCAGTACATGTACGGAGGAGCGCCGTACGTGCAGTACCAGCACCCGATGGTCCATCCCGAAGTGGAGGTCATCGTGGATCCGGTGCAAAGCCAACCGTTCCCGCCGGTCACTCATTTCGTCGTGCCGACGTCGAGCTCGGAACAGCAGGGATACTCGTCGAGCCATCAGGCGGCCACTGCCACCAGTTTCATAAAGGTAAGAGGCGGAAGTGGGGGAGAAGCGAGAGAAGCGAGGAGATAGAAGAAGCATTCAGGCCAGCATTGACGGCGGGTACGGAAGCATGAACCAGGAGCCGGACTCCGCGAGCAGCGAGAAGGAGCCGACGGGTCAGCAGTGATCGTCTCCACCGCCCCCACTTGTACATTATTCTCTTTTCTGTCGCTCTTTTTCCTTTTTCTCTTTTCTTCTCTTTAGCTCGCTGTTTAGATTGTGATAAAACCTGGATTAGACCGAAAAACGGCCCGAAAGTGTGGGCCGACGAGGCAGTCCCTGAACGAGAAACGACATCGCCAAACAAACGAAATATTTTCAAGACTTAAAAAGAAGACGTCCGTATTTTGAATTCTGAATAACCGGATATAGTCATGATTCGTTAAACGGATTCCCGATTTCTCTCCCTTTTTTAGTCATATTCCCTCTCCTTTCTAGTCATATTTTTCAACTTTTCAGTCACCTTTCGCTTTTAATTTTTCTCCCCACTCGATTCTTTATTTGAAAAATGTAATTAATTTTTGATTGTGCACGAAATAAATGGTTTCTGGGGTATTTTTTAGACTGAATATTCCAAAAATTTCAAATCGAAGAGGAACCACGCCGTCACACCGATAAGATCCAAAAGATTACTTCGTAGTGAGGGACTTTTTCCTGCTGACTTTTTCAATTCTGGACCATCCGATCTTTCTTCTTCATCTCTGAAATCGACCTCTCTGGGAGAAAAATGGTCGTCGCTGCTCGAAGTCACGCATGACCAAGGTGTGGGAAAACCACTGTTCGCGCACACTGGTAATGCAAACGCGCTCCTCTGCAGTGGTGCAGTCGACGTGCCAATCGCAAAGGATCGCTTTATCTCTTCACCGAAAGCTCGACGGAGACGACAACCTTTGATAAGATGACGAGCGAATTAGATGCCACAGGTAAGACCTGCTCGATTTGAAAATTAAATGTGCGTTTTTTTTCGAAGATTCAGAAGGTCGAGAAGAAAGAGTTCCGTCGAGCGGTGCAGAACTCGAATCGAGCACGCCAAAGCCGGCCGAGCAGGAAATGGAAAAAGAGGAAGAAGCAGAAAACGACGGCAGTGAGTCGGACGAAGAGTTGAAACCGATGCAAAGAACGAAACGCCAGTGCACACTCGACCAGGAGGCTCGGAGTCTGGCGAAACGGCCGAAAAGGTCGCTGACTTTTGAGGAGGGATGTGCTTTGAAACTGGGAGAAACTTGCAAGAAGATAGTCGGGGATGGCCATCGTCTGAGCAAGTCGGAAGCATCGTGTCTTTGCTGTTTCACGACAACGTTCCGAGGCAGGGACTACGAGGCGGCGTTCATCGAATGGAAGCAGAAGGCCAAGGACGGACAGATGCTCATTCGAAGTATGAACTCGGCGAAGCGATTCATTAATGTAAGAACATCTTCAAAAAGCTAACATCACACAAAGTTTCGTTCTTTAGAGCCAGTTTCTTCCCTACTACAAAAAATGCTATCGGTGCTCGAAATACACACAAGTCTTTTCTACCGCCACCCTCACTGCCCGAGATTTTGCCGGCTTCGAATGTTCTGGAGACTGTGACAACACGAAAGAGCCAGAATCCATTGTGAATGTGCGGCGAGACGTCAACTGGAGTATGAACGAGTTCGGCCACCCGCCTCTTCTGCAGAACAACGTCAGTTTCGACCTCCTCTCCGCGCATTATGTCACGAAAACGGCTGGCTTGGATGCCACGTGTCAGGAGAAGGCGGAACTGATCGATGACGGCGGAGTGCCGTTCCGAGACACCCAGAAGATCATGAACATGTTCTATGTGCCGGAGACCGACGTCATCGCCAACATTGTTCATCCCGAGTTCATGGAGACTGATGAAAAGTTCGCATTTCCGAAGTATGCCGATGATCCGCATTCCATATACTACTTGCAAGTTCGGAACACCATCGTCGCAATGTGGCTCAAGCATCCGTTCGTGGAGCTTACAGCGCAGATGGTCGAGTCGCAGATCATCTGCCGAGGTCACGCACGGATCTTTTTCTTGGAACATCTCGTCAAGCCGATTCTTGAGTTCCTAACAATCAAGGGAGTCGTCAACTACGGTGCCTTCGACTTTCGCATCAACCCAGTAAAAACAAATGTGAAGGTGGCGATAATTGGTGCCGGAATCTCGGGAATGAGTACAGCGCGTCATCTGAAACATCTTGGGATCAATGCAGTTCTGTTCGAAGCGAAAGATCGACACGGTGGTCGGATGAACGACGATCGGAGTATGGGAGTGGCCGTCGGAAAGGGCGCACAGATCATCGTCGGCAACATCAACAATCCGATCACACTACTCTGCGAACAAATTGGTATCAAATACCGCAACTCGAATATATTCTGTCCGCTCATCGATGAAACCGGACGATGTTTTACGACCGAAATGAAGAACTTGGACGATCAGGTCGATCTCCACTACAACAATGTTCTCGACGCGATTCGCAATAAGTATGCAGGAGACGCGAACTTTCCGGATGTCACTCTCGAAGAACTGTTCTCGAAAATGAGTTCGGGTCTTCTGGAAGCCTCCGGGCTGAATACGGAGCTCAACGTGCCAGAGTTTGAAAAACTTCTCGACTTTCACCTTGGCAATCTGGAGTTCTCGTGTGGCACAAAAGTCGAAAACTTGTCGGCAAAAGAGTATGATCACAATGAAAAGTTCGGAAACTTTGCTGGCGAGCACGCGGTGATTACAGACGGAGCGCAAAGAATCGTCGACTTTCTCGCCCAGGGACTCGATATTCGACTCGATTCAGCCGTGAAAACCATTGATTGGCGCGATAGAAAAGTACGGATTCACTTTGAAGACGGTCGAAGAGCTCAGGATTTCGACAAGGTCGTCGTGACCACTTCTCTGGCTGTGCTCAAGAAGAATCCGAAGATGTTCCTGCCGATGCTCCCAAGCAGCAAACAGAAGGCTATCAACGACCTTGGAGCGGGTCTTATCGAGAAAATCGCCGTCAAGTTCGATCGTCGATTCTGGAAAAGTGTTGATGCGGACGGTGTGCAGACAGAGTACTTTGGTAGAGTGCCCGACAGCAAGAAAGACAGAAGTCTTTTCAATATTTTCTACGATTTCTCTGGAATAGTAAGTGTTCCTGTTGCATTAGGTCACGATGTAGTCATTTTCAGGGTTCTGACGGAGAAGAGACGTACGTTTTGATGTCCTATGTGACCGGAGAGCACGTGAACATGGTCAACGAGCTCACCGACGAACAGGTCGCCGAGCAATTCGTTGCGTCACTCCGGAAAATGTTCCCGAACGAAACTATCAATCCGCTTGCCCACACTGTTTCGCATTGGGGCGCCGATCCACACATCGGCATGTCTTACACTTTCGTTCCCGTCGGAAGTGCCGGAGATGCGACATACAACAAGCTGAAGGAAACCGTCGATGACAAAATCTACTTTGCTGGTGAGCACACAATCGCCGCCGAGCCGCAGACGATGGCCGGCGCCTTCATGTCGGGCCTCCGAGAAGCGGGGAAGATTGTCCTTTCGCTGAAATGCAGCGTTCCGGAGCTCACGGACACCTGATAACATATTTTTTATCCCATTTGCATTAACCATTTCTCTCACCACTACTAACCTTCGCTTCAGAATCGCGTGGTCCAGTTGTTATTTTTCCTTTTGACCAGCCCAATTGGATTTCTCCCCCCGCTGATTGTAAACATATTCCATTTTTCATACTTGTAATTTTGTCGGATCATCCTGGTTTTTTGTACCATATGCTCGGTTATACGTGTTTCCAAATAAATTCGTTTAAGATGTATGTTATGAGGAAAAAAACATTTTTTTAGGATGCTATTTGTCTCGTGAGAAAATATTAAATAGATAATCTCGATAGAGAACAATAATTTAAATAAATTGAGAAAATGAAAAAATCAGTTTCGACTTTTTGAAATTCTTGGCGAGACCCATTGCAAACTTTGATCTACGCGCCTTTAATTTTTTGACCGACTGTGGTGTGGCAGCGCGAAGTGTCGTTCGTTTCTCCGATGTGATTACCCGGACGGGGAACGCCGCGCCTCACTTTCGTGTCATTTCCCCCCTACTCACCCCGAGAGCCATGCGTTCCGCTTGGCTTCTCTCACTCACCCTTTCCCTACTAATTCAGGTAAACCTTCATTTTCGACCGTTCAGACACCTCTCCTTTTTAGGCCGCTCTCCAAGCACCCGTCACCAATTCGACATGCGACCAGGGCCGAGAATTCGATTGTGGAGCCGGCGCGGTCCGATGCGTCCCTGCCGAGTGGCAATGCGACAATCACGTCGACTGCGAGAATGGAAAAGACGAGGCCGAATGCACGTACGCTCACCGGTGTAGTCACGATCAGCTTCTGTGCAAGAGTGGAACGTGCGTTGATCACGATTTCAAGTGCGACGGCGAAGAGGATTGCGAGGATGGCGACGACGAGCACCACTGCGAGTACCTTCGTCCGCGGAGGGACAGTTTTAATGTCGCCATCCCGAACACGTTCGTTGGTCACAACGGTCCAGAATGTCTTCCGCCACGCATGAAATGCCGGTCTGGACAGTGCATCCAGGCGAGTCTCGTTTGTGACGGACACTCTGACTGTACCGGAGGCGACGATGAAGTCAACTGCACTAGAATCCCGCACGAAGACCAGCCGGAGCCCACTCTTCTCACTCGTGATGACTACGACGTAAGTGTTTTGGTCAGAACATTGCAGAGACAGTTTTTTTTAGCAAGATGAGGAGTGCCGTGACGGATTCACGAAGTGTTTCAAGGGAGATGTGTGCATTCCGAACAGCTTCTTGTGCGACGGCACTCCGGACTGCGAAGATGGCTCCGATGAGTTAAACTGCGAGACGGATGCTCCGAGCGAAGAGGAGTTCCTTAGCGGGCAAGCGAATGCGATGCACGCGTGCTCTGCGGCTGGCATGTTCTCTTGTTCCTCGAGGAACGGTGAGTTGCCTGTGTGCATTCCGATGAACGGGACTTGCAACGGAATCAAGGAGTGTCCACTTGGCGACGACGAATCTCATCAATGTTCGGAGTGCGCGCGCAAGCGATGCGACCACACTTGCATGAACACTCCGCACGGCGCTCGTTGCATCTGCCAAGAGGGCTACCGATTGGGCGCCGACGGGCTCAGCTGCGAGGACGAGGACGAGTGCGTCAGCCATGGACACGTCTGTCAGCATTTTTGTGAGGACCGGCTTGGCTCGTTCGTGTGCAAGTGCGCGAACGGATACCGACTGGAGGAGGACGGATACTCCTGCCGATACGAACGACATTCCGATACGGAAGGCTACCTATTCGTCAGTCTTGGACAGGAAATTCGCCAGATGGCTCTTGCCGACTACCACGAGGGACACTCTTACATACCGGTCCAGAGACATACAGGGCACGGAAAGATCCGATCCGTCGACTTCCTGCATTACACCAACAAGATGTTCATGGCGATCGTCGACGAAGACGGTGTGCCTTCTGGAGAGCTCGCTTCATCAGAGAATGGACTGCTGCGCGTCCTTCGGGAAAATGTCATCGGGATCGGCAACGTCGCAGTTGACTGGATCGGAAATAATGTGTTCTTTACCCAAAAGTCGCCATCTCCGGGTGTTGGAATCTCTGTGTGCTCGACGAGCGGCTTGTTCTGTCGTCGTATCATCGAAGGCAAGTCGCAGGGCCAGTCGTATCGTGGTCTCGTCGCCCATCCGATGCGCGGTCTCCTTATCTGGATCGACTCGTTTCAACGCTTCCATCGCTTGATGATGGCCAACATGGATGGGTCGAATGTGAGACCGCTAGCTAGAATCTCTCAGTAATCTCTTGATTCCAGGTCCGTGTGCTTCTTGACAACAAGTTGGGACTGCCATCGGCGCTCGCCATCGACTACGTCCGTCACGACGTGTACTTTGGGGATTTGGAGCGTAAGTTGATTGAGCGAGTCAACATTGACACGAAAGATCGGCGAGTCGTCGTCTCAAGCGGCGTTGAGCATCCGTTCGACATGGCCTACTTCAACGGACTCCTCTACTGGACCGACATGGGAAGCGAGACGTTGAAGGTTCAAGAGCTCACCCATCATCACTCGACACCGCACGTCATGCACACTTTCAATCGCTACCCGTACGGTCTGGCCATCAACCACTCGCTCTACCAGACGGGACCTCCGACTAATCCGTGCCTTCAACTCGACTGCCCGTGGCTTTGCGTCATTGTTCCGAAAACAGAAGACGTGATGACCGGAAAGTGCGTGTGTCCAGATGGGTACACTCACTCGATGCTCGAGAACACCTGCATTCCACCATCGACGATCGAGGAAACGGAAAAGCTCGACAAGCTGTCGCACGTCGGCGCTGCTCTCATGACCGAGTACTGCGCGGCGGGAATCGGATGCAGAAACGAAGGTTCGTGCCGCGACTTGCACAACGAATATGGTCGGGCTCACCGAGTCGTCTGCGAGTGCCAGGAGCCTTACGACGGTCAGTACTGCGAGCGCATCAATCCAGAGATGTTGGCGGCGATGGAGGAAGAGGACGGCTACGTCGGTCTCATCGTCCTTCTCCTTATTTCTCTTCTCATCCTCGTCGTCGTCGGATCCGCCGCTTTCTTTTGGGTCGCACAGCGAGAGATGGCCAACGACGTCATCACCTCGGCACGCATCCATGTCGACAACATGGCTCGAAAGGCCGAAGATGCGGCTGCTCCGTACGTGGAAAAGCTAAAAAGAGCAACCGACAAGCAGAGGAGCAGCCGTTCATCTCCGAGAGAAGGTTGCCACACGGCAACCAACGTAAACTTTGTCACCGACGAGACCGCTGCCGAGAGGAGGGCTCGAATGCACGCCTCGCCGGTAAAACTATAATTTTTTTCAAACCCATAGTTGTACGCTTTCAGTCCTCCTACGGCAACCCCTTGTACGACGAGATTCCCGACTCGCATTCCGGCATCCCTCCCATTTCCACATCTGCTCCATTCGCCGGCGTCATCCGCTTCGAGGACGACAGTCTACTGTGATTTCGAGAGGCAATCAAGCCAAACAACCAAATCGATTGTGAATGTATTTTAGTTTAATTATTGCATGAAAGCTGTTAACTTGCTTCTATTGACTTGTGATTCAATTTTTTTCTTTTTTTAAATTATAGCGGCGTTCTCTACGAGAGCGGAAGTGTTTTCAAGAGCGTGGCTGAACTTCTCAGCGGTGGAAGTTTGAAGCTGTAGGAAAGTTTCATTGTAGGAAGAGTACCAAGTTGTTCTCTAGGTCACGCGTTATTTCAAACTGCTACCTCGAGAAAGCTGTTGCAAATGAACTGACGAGCACTGAAAAAGTAAGTTTTTTTCTTGAAGTCGCGAGTTTTAACTTTGAAGGTAAAAATGAACAAGTGTTTGGAAATGCGGAAAGTTCGAAACGGTGCGCGCAAACCTACTGGCCACGCCCCCCACCGATGTGTCCCCGCAGGGTGGTAGAATCGTCCATAAAAGTGTGAAACAGCCGCGTTTCAACTTCATTTCGTTTCAAATCGCAACGGAGATGGCTGATATCGCCGCCGCTCCCGCTGCTGCCGCCGTTGTAAGAGCGACGATGGTCGCTGGTCCGCGAAAAGCCGCCGCCAAGAAGAAGGGCTCGAAAACCACCGTTCGCAAGTCGCCAGCCGCCAAGACTGTCAAGGTGAGCGGTCTTTTTTTGGGACGAAAATTGAAACTTTCGATTCTAGAGCAAGTCTGCCGCTGTTTCCTCGTCGCCGAAGATTCCGCGTGTCTCCAAGTCGGAAAACGAGCATCCGCACCCTCCATACATGGCGATGGTCAAAGAGGCTTTGACAAAGCTGCACGATAGAAAGGGAACGTCCACTCAGGCCATCCAGAAGCACATCGGGGCCCAGTACAATATCGATACCAACAAGATGGTATTTTTTGACTTGTTTTGTGTGCTCCAATCTTCTGTTTCAGGTCAAGAAGCACATCGGAACTGCTCTGAAGAAGGGAGTCAGCACAGGTATCCTCACCCAGTCCTCCGGAACCGGACTCAACGGACGCTTCCGTCTTACCGTCGGACCTTCGAAAGCACGAAATTCGCAAGTTGCAAGAGAAGAGAATGCCATCGTCCCGGCTCATCCAAGTGCTGACTCTGGCCGTCCGACGGCGGTTAGGCCTGCCAAGAAGGCGTCGGGAGAGACTGCAGCTAAGAACTCGTCCACCAAGAGATCTAAGAAGGCTGCCGCTTCGACGAAGAAAACCACTGCCTAATCTCATTTACCAATAACTGTTTCATCCTCGAAAAAATTCATTCAACCTGCCTTTCTTTACTGTCTACAACTTTGTTCCATAGTTCCAATAGACCCATTGTTGTAAAAAGAATCAACTTGGTAGTTGAACTACTTTCTCTCGACTTTTCGTAATGCGCTATCATTGTATTCCTCTCACTCTCCAAGTTCTCATAATAAAAAAATACAATGATTTCGATGAATTCCTTTTCTTTTTCACGGAAAGTTAGGATTCGAATTTTACTTTCGAACAACACTCCGCGTTTTCATTGCGGTCGTAGTTTAGTGAATCGCATTTATTCGAATCGACGACGGATTTATTTTGGAGTTTTGTCTTGATTTTCAGAATAATTCATACCAAATTTGACCTATTTCCAGTCTGGAAATGTCTTCGAACCAGCGGCCACTCAGACGACTGGCAGATGATCAAAAAAAGAAAGATGCGGATCCAATGATGTCCGAAAACGCGACTCGCATACTGGAAAGCATCGAGAAAATGGATACCCCTGAGGTTTGACCGGATTAAACTTGAAGAGTTGGACACTTGTTCCTTTTTTCTAGAAGTTTTTCAATTTGGAAGACAAAATCGCCGGCGAAATGAAACATGACAAGATTTACAAGGAGTTCCGAGCAGATTACGAATATTTGAGGAAAGCTGTAGAAGACTACATAGAGGGAAAAGTGAGAGAATCGAAAGGAACCGATTCGAAAGTTATCTCAAATCTTTGCAGCCGACGAGCACTGATGCCATCGCGAAAGTAGCTCGCCTCCGGAAAAACACACGACTCTGCCACTACGCAACAGCTCAAATGCGAAAAGAAGTTGCCGAACAGATGGAAATTGTCGATGCAAAACTTCTGCAGCTTCAGAATGTGACGAGTGAAGTGCAGCACATTCAGAAAGAGATCGATCGGTGTCTAGAGTTCAGCGCCGGCGACGAGGACATCGAATTGGTGTCCGTCGAGGAGTTCTACAAGTTGGCTCCCGAGTCTCTGTCAAGACCGGACGAAACGATGGGAGACGAGCACGAGCAGTACCTGGCACGTCTTCAGTTTGAGCATGATCAGAGGAAAGAGCTTCTGTCGACGCTGCAGGAGCTGGAAGGCAGACGGAATGTGCTGCAGAGTGACATTCGTGGCAAAGAGGTCCGACTACAGAAGCTGAAGCCGAAGCTCGACGACCTCGCGAAAGTCGCCGAGCCGTGCTTCGAGATCGTTGGCGCAAAGTTCAAAGATCTGAAGCTGGAAGAAGAGCAGCAGCAGCTGTCGTTGTCACTTCCGACGCCTCTTGCAGTGGCTCACATTCATGCGACCGCCTACAAAGAGATTCACGAGGACAAACAGTTCGATTTCCGAATCGCAGCAGGTCAGGAATCGACAAAAGCGCCGAAAGAGGAGGCCGAGACGAAGAGAAGAAGAAAGGATGATCAGTCGACGCAAGAGAAGATACGCGAGATGGCCGCCAAAATGCTCGAGGTGCATCCGACGAGTCTCGAGTTCGATATTGAGAGTTCTAACGACGAGTTCAAGATCACAATGGTGATTCAGTACTTGCCAGAACTGAAAGTGACGACGGCTAAGTGGCAAATACCCGCAGATTCTCACAGAAGCAAGAAGTCCGTCCTTTTCTCGCCGGACACTCTCATGTCAGATCTTTTCGAGGGAGACTCCGGAGACAAATGTCCGAACAATGTGGGAGAGCTGAAAGTAGAGTACTTAAAAATGAACTTCGATTCGACGGCAAAGCAAATCGGAAAACCGTATAAATTCATGCAGACGATGAGTGGATTGGATGGAGAAACGGGCGGAGTAGCCATAACCGAACACTTCCGAAAGGTCATCAAAGCGATCCGAGAGAGGATCTCGCATCGGTTCGCACTCGATTCGATCATCAAAAGCCTGGAGTCGAAGAAGACCGAGGGGGATTCAGAAGGCGTCAAGATCAATTCGTTCAAACAGTGCGACGACGAGAACTTCATAGCTTCGATTCCCATGACTCTTTCCGAGCTTATTTCCAAGTCGGGAAACTCGGATCGTTTCTCCTTCAAGGCGGAACTGGAAGATTCACACGGAAAGAAGCTGACCGCATTCCTCTCGATCCCGGCTGACTATCCCCGTCGAACGACTCTCTTCGGAATCGTTCCTCCAGAAGGCTCCAATCCGGATTCTGTCAAGGTGAACACTCCCGAACACCCCGTTTAGATCAGATTTGGATTTTTCAGGAAATCGAAGATCGTCTGAATCAAGAGGCCGACTACGTCGATGACTTTAATAGTTTGAAGGATCAAATGAATATTCTCATGAAGCACGTTGATATCTCGTGATCTCATTTTTGTCATATCAATAAATGTTACATTGTTTTGAAGTTGTCGTCTTGTACGAGGGTGATACTTCCCATTCTATCAAATTAGAAACTGGAAATGAACAAAGAGAAGGCGAGCGACTTCCAGCCGGAATGGGAAGTGTCACTTCGAAAGTGAATGTCGATGTCGTTCAAGAGCAGGTAACGAGCATTCTCCAATCCAGAAGACGTCGTCGTGCTCTCAGGTGAAGCACGAGCCCGTCGTGATGTACACGAAGACGTCGTGCACGTTCTGCAACAAGGCCAAAGACCTCTTCTCCGACGTCAAAATCCCGTACAAAGAAGTGAATCTGGACAGTCTGAAAGCCGAGCAACCGAACGATTATCTCGGAATCGTCAACGGACTCGTCTACACGACTCGTCAGACCAGCGTTCCACAGGTGAGAACCTCTTCGAGAAACGATACAATCCGACCTTCTTCTGATCTCTCTCTCTCTCTTCTGTCTCATTTTCCCATCGCTTTTTCCATTTTCCCATCCTTTTCTTTCCACTTTCCTTCACTGAAAGCGCTTCCTCCCATCCATTCTTCATCTTCTTCTCCCGGAAATGTCGTCTCTTCCTCTTCTTCTTCTCGCCTTCCTGGCTCTTTCTCCCCGAGTGATCGACTCTCAAGCCGTAAGCCCTCCCGCTGCTCCCTCCCCTCGGATCCTTCTATCGTCCAGATCTTCTTCCCTTCGATCCAACAGCGTGACTTCTTCATCGACAACCCGATGACCGTTTCGGATCCGCCGAGCACTCCGGAGCCCCGGGTCAAGCGTGTTTTCGGGCATGTTCAGCGAGCCTTCAATGGCGTTTCTTCGTTCGTCATGCCGTTTTTCGGCGTTGAATAACTCTCCGAATAAACTCATCCTCATTCAAAACAACCCTCGTCTCACTGATCGATTCATCAAACGCCCACTTTCCGAAAACATTCGTTCTTCCAGATCTTCATCTGTGGTCGATTCGTCGGCGGATTCACCGAACTCGACGCTCTCCGCAACTCGGGTCATCTTTTCGAAGCGATCGCTCAATGCACAGGAGAGAACGCTTCAAAGGAGTGACACATGGACTCCGACCGTTTGCTGATTAACTTGCCTTCCCTCATCTACCTCGTCGCTCATTTGCCGTTTATATCTTTATATGAGAAATCATTTTTTTGTCTTCAAATGATAGTCATGTCTTCTTCCGGATAGTTCTTCCGGATAGTAAAGCTCCAGACTGTGGCAGTTCTCACAAGAGTGGCTAGAAAAATCGCCGCCCAAGCCAGAGAACGTTCTTAGATTTCTTTGAAGATAAAAAGTGCGCGCGAAGAGCTGATCCAGCCTCCTCGTCGTCATTGTCCGAATAATCCCTTTTTCTTCCGGCAGCTCAACGAACCAAGTGCCCCTCCTCTTCTCGAGAGGAAATTCGATGCGAGAGGAAGAAGCCCCATCTTCTGGTCTCAATTATTCATTGTCGCCGTGAGAATCCGACACAAGCTCCGACACATCTTCAGAACGACGTCTTCTTCTTCTTCAGAATCTGTCTGAAACGTTTCCATTTCGAAGCGAGGCGGCACAGAAACACTTTCCTCTCTTTTTTTTTGTTTTTGTCGCCGAGCCGCTCAATTTACGGAGCGAAAACAATATAAAACGAGGCACTCTCGAGTCATTTCTGTTTTCTGCTCGATTCCAAACTATCAACTCTTCCAGATTTCCCACTTGTTGCAAATGCGCCCCACCGAACTCGACTCTGTATCAACAATATTTAGCACGCGTTCCATATCGATACGCAGCGAATTCCCAGATTCTAGGAAAAGAAAACGAGTCAGAAGCCGAAAAAAAATTGAAATCGGCAATTGAATTCGTGCTCCTGAATTGTGTGGAATTCTCGAGAAAACAGCTGAAAAACGACTTCCGAATATCATTCGAATTGTAGTCGGAGAGCCACAAAAACTCATTATATCGCGTCGAGCCGACGCATTTTAATCGTCTTTTTGTCGAGAAAGAGAGTGAATTACTTTGCGGGAAAAGAAAAGTTTCTGGAAATGGGGCGATTTTCAGTGGAAATCCACGCTGAGAAGCTCTTTTTCTTTCGTTTAATCACCCGATTTTGCGGCTTCCTCCGCCGTTTCTCCTCGTTTTTTCGTCGAAAATTTCGTGTCGGAATTGGGAAAACAGTCGGCTAGAGAACGATGGTAATCTTCACTAAATAGCGCATTTGTTGCAGCAATTTCTGCCAATGTCTTCTCTTTTTTTCGCTTTTTTTCCGGCCCAAGTTCTTTTTTTAAATTCAACGTTGTCCTTCGTGTTTACCGCCTTTTCTCTATCTGTTTTCCAGTTTCCGGGACCTCCGAATCTCGCTCACTGATCTTCATTTTCTTGTTTTCTGGTATCGCCTCCCTAAACTAAAAACCTTCATCTAATCCTTTGCAAAAGTGACACTCTAGTCTCTTCGAAAACGTGGGAGGGACTAGAAAACGCTGAGAGCGGAAACTCGGCCAATTCCGTTTTCTCGGTGAGATACTCTCGTGTTCAATGTTTGCTCTTCGACGATTTCGTCTGGAAAAGGCAATGTACACACATGGGTTTTCGGCATTCATTCCGATGTTTTCTGTCCCAATTCTGAATTCATGATAACACTGATGTCCTAGGTCTCCGCCCACGTGGCCGAAGTTTTCCTCTACCGTAGCCCCGAAACGGCGTTTCTCTCTTCCGCTCGAGTGTGTCTCTTGTCAAACACAACGGGAAACCGATGCCCTCTCCTCCGGTGTTTTCTCCCCGAACCGACCTGCCTTCGTGACGTCATTGAGTTCTGGAACTTTATTCTTCTGCAAACCTCCGTCTTCTCTTCAGCATGAATGCGACGTCTTCTGAATCTGATGCTCCGCCACCTCTTCTGCCGCTCGTGCTCATGTCCATCAAGATCGTGCTCAACTCGTGCGGCTTCCTGCTCAACTGCCTCCTCATTTGGATGATCATCCAGAACTATCGCAAGTTGCACAAAACGTTTAGCATTCTGCTCACCTACACACTCATCAACGACATGCTAATTTCGACGACTCTCTTGCTCACGCTCACAAGGTACTTTGCTCATTCGAAACGAGCTTCGTAGGAGAGGGACTTGGCCGAGTTTTCGAGCTCGTTTTGCAGATTCGTGCAGTGTCACGAGTCGGTGGCGATGGTGTACTACGGCGTGTGCTCGCTGGTCTCCACAAAGTTCTGCCAGGTGCTCTACTCTGTGCACCTGCACGCGCTGCAGAACTGGATCCTGTCGCAGATCCTGCTCATCGGCTTCCGCACCGCGATGCTCTCTTCCGCGCAGAGCTTCCTCTCCGTCAAACGGACCGTCTGCTTCTGCTTCCTGGCGTGGCTGCCCGGCCTCGTCACACTGGTAGACTGGGTGGCTCTGCCGACCTGAGAGCATCCGTTTTCAGACGATGCACCTGCTGTACGAGTACTCTCCCCAACGACTGCTCGAGCTCATCCATCGCTGCTACGGGGAAGACTTCTCGCACTCGACGAGTAAGCGACAGTCCTAGGCCACCGCCGCCGAATCCTAGTCCCTCCCTTCCAGTGAGCGGCTACGAGACGTTCTACGGCACGCCCGTCGCCGTCTCGATGTTCCTGCTGCTCGTTCCGAACATACCGCACTACTTCCTCGCCTTCTGCTTCCGCCACAAACAGAACCACGATTTGAAGCGAAGGACGATGTCGATGACGACGTTGCGGATGCACGCGACGCTCCGCAAGGTGTCCACGATGAAGGCGTTCCTCCCGTTGTTCCTCCTCGCCGACGTCCTTCTCTACTTCTTCTGCCAGATGGAGCTGCTTCCGCCGCAGTTCAGCGAGTACTTTCTAGGTGCGCTCGAACGTCTTCTGAATCTTCTGAATTCGTTCTTTCAGGCACCATCTCCAGTTCTATCAATATTCTGAATCCAGTCATCGCAATCTGCGCGTTCCGTCCTTATCGAAAAATGTTCTTGGAATATTATCGATTGATTGTCTCGTAAGTTTTCTCTTGAAAGAGGAGGGACTAGAAAAAGCTGACCGCAAAAGTTTTCTAGTCCCTCCCACATTTCCTCCGTTTTCAGAAAGCTGTCTGCTCATCCGAAAGTCCTGTTCTCGGAGGGAAATTCCGACGAAGTTGTCAACTTATGAATGAAAGGTTGTGAATACAAATGTAAATATGTAGATGTTCGATAAAATGTTTTTTTTATTCTTGGCCGTGTCTACATACCAGTGTTGCACGGAATAAATTCCGGAACTAACACGGAAATCGCCACAACTTTTTTGTGGTGAGACCTAGGAAAATGATTCAGTTACCAAAAATATAAAGCTTTTTGAGACCTTTCGAATGGTGCAACCAGAATGTGGAAATCTTGACTTTGAAGAAAGTTATGACGGTTTTAGTGGATTTATTTCCGTGAAAAACACGGAACTCGGAACGCGGAAAAAATTCGACTAAAACCGACATAACTTTCTTCAAAGTCAAGATTTCCACATTCTGGTTGCACCATTCGAAAGGTCTCAAAAAGCTTTATATTTTTGGTAACTGAATCATTTTCCTAGGTCTCACCACAAAAAAGTTGTGGCGATTTCCGTGTTAGTTCCGGAATTTATTCCGTGCAACACTGCTACATACAAATGCATTCTCTTGTTCTATTTACAATCTGCTCGTGCCGGCCCAAATGAGCCATCCGGGAAGTTTGACCCAGTTCGGCACGAAGTTCGCCGTCTTGGTCCATCCGAAGTGCTCCAAAATGAAGCTGACCGATCGCAGATTGGGCGGAGACAGACCGTCGATGTCGACGAATCCGTACTCTTTTCCGAGGTCCTCGGTGATCAGAACGCGGCCAGTTTTGTCCATTTTGCGAGGATCGGCGGCCAGCGCCACGACCGCCTTGCCCGGATACTCGACCGTCTCTCCGTTCGCGAACACCATCGCGTTCTTGCCCGGCTTCGGCTTCCCATCGGCGTCTTTGAACATCTTGTCGACGAGCTCCGTGCGCACCGCTCCCGGCCAGATAGAAACGACGCACACGTTCTTCTTCTGAAATCGAGAAGTGTTGGAAACGCGCTCTGTCGCACGGAACTCACTGCCAACTCGACGCCCATATCCGAGGAAAGACGGTCCAACGCTTGTTTTCCGACTCCATACGCAACGTTGAAGATGTATCTGAGGCCTCCGGCCGAACTGACGTTCACAATGAGTCCCTTGTTGCGGGGAGCCATCAAACGAGCCGCGTAGACCGAGCAGAAGTAGTGGTTGCGGAGTCCGACGTTGTTCACTGTGTCCCAGATGTACGGATCTGTCTCGTAGAACGGTTTCCCGAGGTTATCCGAAATCGCAGTCACGGCCTGGTAGGCGTTGTTCACGAGAATGTCCAGCTGGCCCAGGTGATCCTTCTCGATCACTTCGAACAGATTCTTCACCTCGTCCATGTTCGTGTGATCCACGAAGTGCGCGATTCCCTTTCCGCCGCGCTTCGTGATCTCCTGAGCGGTCTCTTCGAGTCCGCTCAGGCCCACTTTCGAGTTGAGACTCTGTTCCGGACGACGACCCGTGATGTGCACGGTGGCCCCGGCGGCTCCGAGTTGCAGGGCGATTCCGCGGCCTGAAAAAGGATGTTCCGATCGGGAAGAACTGCAGAACGAACCGATTCCACGAGAAGCTCCAGTCACGAGAGCGATTTGTCCGGCGAGAGACATGTTTTCTGAAAGATTCACTTTGTTTCGAACGCGTTCTATTGTGCAAGAGGAGAAGACTTGGCAGAGGGCCAAATGTCGATTTACGAGCTGACGCGTCCAAAAGTCAGAGTTTCGAGCTCTTTGAGCAGCAGATTCAAATGACACCTTTTCAGATGTGCGCGTTGTTTTCGCTTAGGCTTTCGTTTTTCAGCTGCTCAGTGCTCACTGAGCAAGAAAGCCTTCTCATTATGATTTTTGGATTTTTGATGCCAAAAATCGAAACCTTATCAATTTCGGGCACAAAAGAGAGAAGGAAAGCGAGGCGGCAGAATGCAACACAAGACGAAAACAGACTGGATGGCATTGGAAAGCGGACGAACGAGTAAACAGGACGAGAGAGCGAAAAAAAGAGAGGGGCGAATGTCGGTGGGAGACTACAATGTAGTCTCGGTTTGGATGACAATTCGGAGAGAGGTCCAAGTAGGTACACCTCGAGATGACATTGTTCAGTCCATACTTTATAGCAGATAGATGGGGGGAAAAGAAGGTCGATACAAATAAATATGCAGAGTTTTATACAGAATATCAAATTCTTTGGGCGGAAAAATAACGAGCTGGAAGAAGAGAAGAGGAGAAGAGAGAAAACACCCAATTGCACATAACAAGACGAAGATCGAGAAGAGAGGCTTCTAGTGTTCCATTTTTCCCTGCTCCTGCTCCTCCTCGTCCACATCCAGATCCTTGTGCATCTTCAGAGCAGCTCCCTCGTTGTAATGAGCGCGACGCTTCTTCTCGAACTCGCGACGATGTGCCTTCTGCTCTTCGGTCAGATCCTCCTCATCTTCGGAGTCTTCGGCCGAAGATATCGGTCTGACCGCCTGCAACTATAACAGGGAAACTCAAAAGCGCTTATAATAGATCGTTTACCTCTGGATGAGCGAGTCCTTCGACAACCTTCTCCGGATCAACAGCGTTTCCGAGCGACACTCTTCTGGCGCGATTCGGCGGCACTCCGAGACCCTCCTCGCCGCACTCGCTCTCTCCATCCGAATGGTGATACGGTGTCTTCGGCTCGTCGATCTTCATGTTACCGTAGTCTTTGTCGGCCGGATGATACGTCGCCAGAATGTTCATCTCGTCGAAGTGCGCACGACCGTCTTTGCCCTCGAGCGACGAATCTTGTTTCATCTTCAGAATGCTCTTCTTCGGCTTCCTCTTCAGAAACTCAGCCGGGTCATCCAGACAGATCTTGCCATCGGCGGTCAGTTTGACATCGTCAGCAGACGCTGAAGGAGAAGCCATTGTCTGCAAAAAGAAACATTGTGAATTGGAAAAAGTTGAAAGCGAGTAAAACAGAAAAGGAGAACCCGAAACGCAGTAATCGGTAAGGCGAGTGTTATTGAGAATTCATTGATCTTCTGAACGTCAGAAACCTTCTAGAAGATGTAAAGAAGAAGACGTCGCGAAAGAAGTCGTTGGAGAGAGAAGGGAGCAGGGAGAAGAAGAATTAATTAGAAAACGGGGACGAAGGAGAAGAAGGGGACGAGTTTTCTTCTTCCGAACAAAGACTCCTTCCTTTCTGCAGGGAAGCCGTGATTGCGACGGGAAGCAAACTACGGCGGCTCGGCGAGCCAACGAGCCAGAGGGGGCCCCCGCTAGTAGATCCGTCGTGATTGATGACAATTCTCGTCCACCACGCGCACCCTTTTTTGTCGCTGTTTGCATCAGCAGCCTCATTCAGCTGTTGGCAGAGCCGCTTCTCGAAAGAAGTTGGAAGGTGTTATTTGGGAATCAAAATTTCTTTCCCCACGCTTCTGCGTCCCTCGTCGTAAATACAACGAGGCAGGCGAGCAAATAAAGACGTCGCTTCTTCGTAGTGAGGAGTAAAGAGTCCACCAAACTCGGAGTAGAAGATGAAGACGTTGTGGGTGGCCGAAGACGTCGGACAAGAGCGAGAGGAGCAATAATGCAATTGGCGCCTCTTGATGTCTATGCGCGCGCGGCGCGATGAAAAAGAAGAAGCGCCTCCTACTTTCGGAGAGAGAGAGCCACTTGTGTGCACTGCCCCATCTACGCGTTCATGCGAAAGCAAGCGGCTTCTGAGCAAAAAAGAAGAAAGAAGTCGTCTTTGCGTGATGCAAAGCGAAATTGATAGCGGACTCGGAGCGCTCTGCAGCTCTTCTCCGGAAGAATCGCCGGAGGCAGACAGACATGGGCGGATGGGTCACTGGCACGAGGCGTGTGACATCAGAAACACTCTCACGAGTGAGAGATCTGCGTATGTTGACACGAGGAACAGTTTGCCGCAGAAAACGAAAACAGGACTGTCTCGTCTGTTTGACTTTTCTTTTCCAAGAGAAGAGACACATTTCGATTCTCCAGAAGTCCCCGATCCACTCGATTTGTGATGCTCAAAGAGACGCAGAGATCATCATTTCACTCTCGAGAAAAGAAATCGAAGGAGAAGACGACGACGACGACGATGATGATGATGATGGGTTCTGTTAGTGGGGAAATGATTATGCGGGCCTTGCTTCCTTGAATGCGACGAAAAGGGAAACCGCAGCCGATAGGAAGAAGAGAGACGCAGAGAGAAACGAACGTTCTCGAAGACGGCGTCAACGAAAACTTTTCCAATATTTCGGAGATTCTAACTGACGGCGTGGCTTTCAGATAAGAACCTTCGGAACTTCGACTTTCGACTTCTTCATTTCTTTCTGAGATCAAATAAGAAAACGGGAAGACCGGTATTCTTTCGAAATAAAAAAACGATAGGAGAGCCTGGTGCGGTATACGCATAACTCACGATTATAAATCTCCGTGGGAAATGGGTAGGAGAATGTGAAACCGGAATTCGAAAAAAAATTCATAGATCGACCGAATGTTGTGTTGGAAATGTCTGGCTGGAACGACGACTGAAAAGAGCGAGCGGGAGAGAAAGGGGCGATTTTAATTCGATGATGTGGTTGCGAACAAACTGGCGAAAGAAAAGAAAAGCATTCTCTCGGCGCGCCTGCTCTCCTCGTCTGCGTCTCTTTTCTCTCGCTCCGCCTCAAACGTTTCGTGTGCCAAATTGGAAACGCAACGGAAAACAAAACAAAACATGTGATATTATAAACTGCTGGAAATGTGTATAACTCGGCCCACTCGTCATTTCCGGAAATAGATTCAAAGTGCGCTCTTGAAAATTGCTGCCTTCGGAATAACCACGACAACGAAATCAAACATCAGATTTCAGAATTTTCAGAAATCTCAGGAGAAATGAGAACGGGAGAGACTCGAAAACAGTAAAAATTCGAAGAAACGACCGGTGCGGGCGACTCGTGGGAGAAAATGGAGGGCTTCTAAAGGAGAAGTTCCGAGGCGGATACGAACGAAAAACACATATTCAAAGGAGACTGCAGGACGGTTTCTCAAGACTCTCGCAAAGTTGAGGAAGTGCTCGCAAAACGCAAATAAAAGAGGGCAAACGACCAATCAGGAACAGTGGAGCGGATTTGAAACACTCAAAGAATAATTTATTATATGAAACCTTCTTGGAGAAAAGTGTTGTTTTCTTGAACTGAACTATGTTATCTACAGTTGCCTTTCGAAATTACGGGTGTGAGTTAGAAAAGTTGAAGAAGGAATACGATAGTAAAGCGATGAAATACACTTTAAAAAAATCCAAATTGAAAAAGAAGAGTAAGGAAAAAGGAAAAGCTCAAGGAATGGGAGAGGAAATTCGACGAGAAAGGAGGGGAGAATGGCTACGTATCACAATTAGAGGGTCTTGGGAGGAGACAGAATGTATTCAGACGACGAAAAATACCAGGGAAAACTTTAATGAAAAGGGGATAGACATGAGGGAGCAGCAAATTTACGCGAGAGTATACACACAGACAAACGAGGAGCTCCTTCTTAGAGCCCGATCGACGCAGGCGTCCAATCGGTGACCCAATCCGGCTCGTCGAGCCCTAGCCACCGACCGAGAAGTGACGGATTCCGTTCGTCTCCGTAACGTGTTTTCAATTGTTCGGGACACGATCCTTTCATCAACTTGTTCATTCCCATCTGGGTGATCGCGTGGTAATGAACAAACGCGGCGAGCACGACGAATGTGTGGAATAGTTGATGAGATTGGAACTGAAAGGGCTCGTTTTTGACGAAGAGAAGGAGGAGAGAAAGTGCACTCACCCAGATATCGCATTTGCCAGGGAAGCATCTCTCGGGGACACGTGTCGCGTAGAGGGTTGCGCCTCCTATGTACATGGCTCCCATGATGAGCATCCAGTGCACTTGCGACTCTTCCATCATGTAATCCACGCCGTCGACGATGAGGAGATGGAATGCTGGCACGACAGCCGACAGACCCATCGCTATGAACACGGCCGCTCGGACGGGTCGGAACTTCGGCTCGGCAAACTTATCCCACAACGAGACTACCATGGCTGCCAGTCCGAGGATGATGATCATCGCGTTGTAGATGATCATTGGCTGTGGACGACAATAAAACGCGAAATAGATCCACGGGACAAACGAGCCAACGATAAGTAATGAGATTCCAGTGTAGTCTAACTTGCTGAACAGTTTGCTCATCTCGATCGAATGGCACGCGACAGTGTGAAACAGGAATGACATTCCGAGACATATGACAGCGCCGAGGAAGAACGCCGAGTAGATCAGCTTCTCGAGCCATTGCATCTGATCATGCGGACGGGTCATGAACCAGAGGCCGACTCCGAAGAACGCTACACATCCGTACATGTGTGTCCAGATGTTGCCCGTCTCGGTGTGCAATGCGAAGATACTCTTGAAACAGCTCGAAAACGACGGAAGAGGCGGGCGATGGCCGGTCCTCAGGTACTCGTTGTCTTGAAGCCATTCGGGCAGCGTCTCGAAGTTGGTAGCCTTCCAGCGAGCCTCCCAGAATCTCTTGACGACAGCACGGGCTCCCTGGCCAGACTCGTTGGGGATGATGACTTCTTCCTCGTTAATCTCCACTTCCAGCTCGTCGTCGTCGTCCGAATGCTCCAGATGAATCTCGGCATCTCTTCCGGCAGCATGCACGAACCGCAATTGCTTGTGGAGTCCGCCGTCGTCGGCTCTTCTTGAAGGATGCAATCGATACTTGACGATGCGACGTCGATGCTGATTCCCGCCTTCTTCGTGGTTGTCGTGAATCACAGCCACTGTCATTTTTTCTCCCTTCGCGTTCGGCATGCTCCACGCTCTTCGGTGGCCCTTTTTGAACGCAGAGACTGTGCTCGTCGAAGTGGAAGGAACGTCACCGCCATCGATTTCGATGCCTGAAGACATGAAATTTAGACGAATAGAACTACTTCTATTTCTTCCGGGGAGAGAGAAAAAGAGACGGTAAACAACAAAACGAGTGCATTTCTGTCAACTCGAGTCACGTCCAATTTCTCAACTCCCGTCCAGTCGTACGAAGAAAAATTAATTTTGAAAGCGGGACGAAAAATGAAGGGAGTACCCCGGAATAGAACTCGCCGGAATAGAACTTGCTACGGAATAGAACTTGCTACGGAATAGAACCCGCCGGAATAGAACTCGGCCGGAATAGAACTGGCCGGAATAGAACTCGGCCGGAATAGAACTCGCCGGAATAGAACTCGGCCGGAATAGAACTTTTTACTTGGCCTTACTCACTTTTGAAAAATTTTGAAATTTTATGATAATTTTACTCGCATTTTCGATAAGCGGAAATATAAAAAGAGGAATCACAAAAAAATCGATACGCGCGCAATCCACCAAAAACGGAGTTCTATTCCGGCGAGTTCTATTCCGGCCGAGTTCTATTCCGGCGGGTTCTATTGCGGCCGAGTTCTATTCCGGCCGAGTTCTATTCCGGCGGGTTCTATTCCGTAGCAAGTTCTATTCCGTCCCAGTTCTATTCCGGCGAGTTCTATTCCGGGGTACTCCCAAAATGAAAACGAACCTTCAAGAACAGTGGGAAGTCTGTGTTGGCGAGTGACGTAGATCGACTCGTCCCTCTTCTGGCTTGCCGGCTGCTCGACGACCTTGCTATGC
Source organism: Caenorhabditis sulstoni (assembly GCA_963966605.1). NCBI lineage: Eukaryota > Metazoa > Nematoda > Chromadorea > Rhabditida > Rhabditidae > Caenorhabditis > Caenorhabditis sulstoni. The sequence goes on from OZ016477.1 coordinate 4,348,414, forward strand.
CGGACGATGATCTCGAACGGTCGGCCGTCTGTTGGAGTCGAGTTCGGGCTGAAAACCTTCAGGTCAAAAACCGAAGATTCGATGTTCAATTGGAAAACAACGATTTTCAAGTTGATGACTCACAATTCGACATCAACCTGATCGACAATCACATTTTGATGTTCCAAAGTCGTTGCCTGTTGCAACGGACCGTCCGTTATGATGTTCTCGGCTTCTCGGAGCACATCCTACAGAGAAAACAATTATAATACGCATTTCTCGAAACTTCACACCGTTATTGACACCTTATCGTTTTGATTGATGTGTGTTATCATTATGATTGCGTGAATAAACAGAGATAGGCAAGCGAGAGAAAAGTGAGGAGAGACGGGGCATTATGCAAATCAAAGAACATACTGTGACACTGCGCAACGGACTTTGCAGATCATTCGAGTTCCGATTCTCCATGATCAGCTCGTCATTGTCGAGAACCATCACCATATCCGTCTGCAACAATCAAAAATTAGATTGACGGAATGTGATCCATCGGTCACGCGTTTACCTCATCGAACGAATTTCGGTTCGCTTTTTGCAAAAGCTTTTGCGATTCGGCCGGAGCGGCCGATTCCACGTCATCTTCGTCCATTTCGACGCTGAAAATCGAATGAGGAAATGGAGATTCGAGAGGGAGAGACAGAGAAAAACGATGGCGAGAGACGGAAAGAAGTGGTGCGGTCTCGTTGTCGTCCACACTTTTGTGGCGACGGCGGAACGAGATAAGAAATTTATTGATTTTCCCTTTGCTGTGTCTCTGGCAAGAACGAGAAGCATTTGAAATTTATCGACAACTGTTTGTTTTTCTCGGGGGATTGGGAAAAAGCGAGAGGAGCAGAAGCCTGATCCGGCCGGAGTGTCGTAGGCTCGTTGTTTAACCGAAGGGACCACGAGATCTCGTCTCGCGAGACACAGGCTCGAGCTCTCTTGAACTTTAGATGGAACAAAGTACGCTATAGAGAGAGAGAGAACAACTTTCGAAGAGGGAGCGATTATAGATACAATCAAATAAAACTTTATCCATTCAAATAAATATAGATGTTCAACAATCAATACACATGTACAGCAAGAGTGAAAATAATCATTCTGTCTCCATTTTAACCTCGAATCGATTACTGAGTCCCGTCGTCTGGCCGGCCGTTCCGCTTGCTGCCCGATCCGCCACTGAGCTCCAATCGACTCCGAAAGTCGATGGACGATCTTGCATTCGGAGGAGAACTTGCAATGCGTCTGCTGAGACAGTCGGCTTCTGCTGGGCGATAAGCTCGTCGGCTGTTACGAGGATGCTCTCGACGAGTTGTGAAGTGTTCACGGGTTCTCTCGGATGCCATTTCTCGACGGTTTTGGCCAGTTCAACAAAGAGAAACTGCTTGGACTTCCACGCTATGGTAGGACTCCGGACGTATTCAGAGACAAGCTTCAGAGACTTTTCAGCGAGAGGAGCAGAATTGTAGGTGGGAAGAGAGATGGCGAGAGCAGTCAAGTTGAGAGTGACGAGCTGCGAGACTCGAATCTCTTTCTCCAGATTCGAGAGCCCGTCCATGTGATCATCAGAATCCTCATCTTCGTTTCGTGGTCCCGTCCACTTACTAACATTATCCGTCACTTTCTGGGCAAGCCAGTCTGCAGATTCAACATCTTCTGTGATGACGCACCACGTGGCGAGAGTCGAGAGACCCGCACACGCATAGTCATTGTTCTTCTTCGAGGATTCTCTTCGCAAAACTTTCACAATTTCCGCTGCTTCTTCCGGTTGAAGTTGCTCTCTAAACTTTTTGCCTCCAGCACCGAACGTCGCCGTCAATGCTTTCAGAACTTCTGCTTTTCCGTCCCAAATACGACCATTCAAGTTTTGAAGTAGACAAAGTGTCGCCTTTTCTGAAATAATTCACTTTTCAGACTGCCTCCTGAAACAATTAGCTCACTGGTTGTCTCGATGCCAGCGTCCTCCTTTAGTTGTTCGAAAGTTTCTCGAACCATGACTGCCGCTTGCTTCCGAACTGCCCAAACTTCACTGTTCGTCACCAGGTCCGTCGCAAGATTCAGAATCTCATCCTTATACAGTCGGACGGCGGCGCTTGTCGACGGCACCAATTCGGCCCACACCTCGTTCCACTGCTCCTGCTTCAATCGAGCCGCCTCGTCGCCTTTTGGCACTTCTCTGCACCGCTCGAGCATTACATACGGAACAATTTGAGAGGTGTATCCGTTGAGCATCTCAGAAGAGTTCGCTGCGAGATTGTTTATCACATGACAGCTGGATGCTTTGAGATCCTCGTCGCTGGTAAGGAGATCGGCGACTACGGTCTTGATAAGCTTCTTCATTTGATTCGGAGAGACGAATTTAGCCAAGTAAGACATTGCGTTGGCGAACTGTTTCCGGATGGATGGATTCCTATCACGGATTCCGGGAATCATGGCGGAGAAGAGCTTATCGCACTGGGGAGTGTGATCAATAAGAAGCTGTGGAGCACGAAGAGCGAGTTGAGTGACGAACTGAGCAGCCGAAGATCGTGTCGAGACACCGACGGAGGATCGGAGAGTATCGCAGATCTTCGGAGTCATATCGATCAGAACCTTCGAATCAATGTGCGGCAGGAGATCGTTGACGGCGGTCATCATCGGCGACGACCTTGCAATGCTGGCCCTCGCATCGTCAAGCGCCTCCATCTGCTGAGTCGTGGCTCGAACTGCCACGTAGTTGAGGAGCGGAGTCTCGTTCTCGCTGATCGCATCCATCAAAAGGGGGATCAGATCGGCAATGTATGGCTTCAGCTGCTTTCCGGCGCATTTCGTGAGCTCAAGAACCAATTTCAGACAGAAAATAGTATTAGCCTTGACAGTCGATTTGAGAATTCCCTGATCGATGACAGCAGGAAGGGCGACCGAAAGAAACTCGTTGGCTTTTGTTAGATTTCCAGAAGAACCGAGACGGACGACAAGCTTCGAGATGGCGTCCGCGGCTCGGTCAGCAGCTTCGCGAACAGACTCTTTGACGTCATCTCTGACGCGTAGAACTGACTCCAGATACTGCGGGATCATTTTGTGCATTTCCGGAGTGTCGTGTCCTCGGAGCAAGTCGGAGAGAGCAAGGCACGCTGATTCTCTGACTCTGAACTCTCGATCAGTGAGCGCCGGCAACAGTTCTCTGGCGATTTCGTTCGCGTATTCATCGACGACGTTCTTCCGATCAGCCGTCAGTGTCTGCCAGATAGACTTCATCGCGCTGGCCACTTTCGTGTCCGGATCGTATCGGAATCTGAAGAGCTTCGGAACGAGCTGGCTGAAGTACGGCTCGATTTCCGCTTTTGCGTTTTCGAGAAGAGCTCCGAATCCGTGCGCAGCGCCCATCTTCGAGTTCCACGTGGCATTGTGACGAGCGAGTTGCATGAATTTGTACACGAGATCCGGTTGATTCAGATCGGAAGCCAACGTGAGTAGCTCCTGATAGGTTGTTAGCTTCCCACCGGTTGGAGTCGTTCCCAGTTGTCCTTTCGCAAAGAGCTGCGTGTCCGATTCGACCTTGATCTCGGATCTTTTGCCTTCTGCCAGAGTGTTCATCAGTGAATCGACAAGTCTCTTTCGAAGATCTCCGTCGGCCAATCCGTAAACGATTCCCATTCCTTTGGAGGAGACGTCCTGCGAGAAGTCGTCGTTTTCAGTCAGTCCATCAGCGAACGCCTCTTGAATCGCCGTCAGCATCTCCGCATTCTTCAGAATATGCGTCTCCCACTTGGAGAAGCTCTGAACGACTATGAGAAGCCAGACAAGCTCGGCCCTTCGAAAGTGCTGATTCGCATTTTTCTTCTTGTCCTCGAGAGTCTCCTTGATGAAAGTGACGAGCCTTTCGTTGATCGTCTGCAGTCTTTCCGAAGTCTTCAATCGCTCGGCCAGTGTTAGTCGGTTAACATCCAGCAGATAGAAGTCTCTTTTCGTCATCGCATCTTTTCCGAGGATCGCATCCACGAGTGCTTCTCCGACGATCAGCTGGAGCTCTTGTTGTGGTGGTCCTTCTCCGAATCGGATCAGACTCTCTGCGGACTGCTTGTAATCTTGTTCTTCCGAAGAATCGCTCAGCCATCCGATCACTCGAGCCGCGCACTCTCTCGTCTTCTGCGAAAAGCCGTCTTGTCTAGACACTGCGATCTTTTCGCAGCTTTGAATAAGTCTCTTGATCGTGCTTTTATGAGCATCGTGGTCAAGAACCGATGGGTAGTTTTGGAGAATGAATCCGAGTGCTCCGAGAGTTGCTTCCAAAGTAGATCCCGGCTTATCATAGCCATTTTCGATAGAGGGCAAAAAGATATCTTCGATGAAAGAGGGCACGGAGGGGAGTTGAGCATCCAAACGGGCTCCGGCTCCAAGCACTGGGGTCAGAGCTGCCGAGCAGATCCAAGCAAGACCAGGAATGCCCGTCTCCGCGAATCCGGCTTTGGACGTCAGTAAGAGCTCATTTCGGGCAGGTGCATCGCTTCCCAGAAGAGCAGTCAACAGGTAGGTGAGAGCGCTCGAAAACTCCATTCTCGTCGAGCCTCGAAGCTTAACAAGACACGGTTTGATAGCAAATGAGAAGCGGTCCGTGTGTTTTGAAGAACTAGTGTGAAAGGCAGCGAGGAAGGTAGAGGCGATCCGCACGAGGTGAACATCTGAAACGCGGAACTAGACAGGACCAGGGAAGACATGGAAGGTACCGCTGGAGTCGATCATGGCGTACAATGTCATCTCGGCGGCCTTCTCGACCATTTCCACGTTCCCCATCTCTGTCAGAAACTGGACGATCCGAGGCGCAACTGTCATCCAGTGATCATCTCCTTCGACAATTCTTAAGTGAGCAGTCTTTTCCATCACAACCGTTTCGAACAGAGCGTACAAATAGCGGGATGACTGAAAACAGAGAAAATCGTTGAGGCACTCAGAAATTTGTTCTCTACATTCTGATGGATGAGTTCACTGAAACATTTCGCTCCTCCCTCGGAGCTGTGTCGGAAGTCCTTCGAAAGACTGCTCCAGAGGGCTCCGATGACCAGCTGCGCCGGAGGAATCGGCTTCTGCAAGGACTTTTCCAACTGTCGCATCGCTTCCGCCCGGACGTTCTCTCGGGGCTCTCCGGATGCCTTCAGGAGCATCCATCGCAGATCCATGTCATCTTCTCCAATGAGAGCTTCCGCGTACTTCAAAACAGCCAACCGACACTCGGGACGTTCCGAGGCGATGTGTTCCTGAATCAACCCGCGGAGAGTGGCTCGCAGATCCGGCTTGTTCTGCTCCAAAAACAGCGGAAGCCACGTGGAAAGGCACGAAACAATCGCTCCGGCGACATCATCTTTAGCTTCCTGAAACGACAGATTTAGCTTTAGGTTCCAGGTGTTTCCCTACACACGCGAGATCTTCGAACACAGTTGTCACGACGGAGGCATCGTTCATAACAAGAGGCGGATATCGTGTTCCGAGAATCGACATGCATTTGTAGATTCCACAGGCAGCGAGAGTGCTTCGAACCATCGAACTCGAGCTGACAAGGTCTCGAAGCTTCTTGAACAGCAGCGGAGCGAACGCTTTGAGGCCCGTTGCCGGCATCTGCTCGGCGACGAGCGAGAAGAAGTGCATCGTGCTCGTCTGCACCTTCGGACTCTGGCTGACGCATCCATCCACACAAATCTTGATATTGTTCATATATGTCGTCGGAGCCACTTTCGACTTGCACAGGTAATTAAGGACGGCTGCCTGGGCGATCGGATCTCCTTTTGCGATCTTTTTCAGTGGGTCTGTCGGTTTCTGGGTATCCGCTTCGGAACCAAGATAGGCGCGCATCAGTTTCGCAACCACTTCCTTATCATTGACCAATGTCTCGGTGGGCAACTTCTTCAGAAGACTCTCAGCCAGATCGTCCACTCTGAAGATTTCAATTTGGAAGTGAACCCTGAAGGTCTACAGACTCGTTGAGTCCAGAAGCGGATGCGATAACAATGAGCGGGAAGGCAATGGCTTCGGGAAGAAGCTCTTTTCCGAGCACCTTCAGAATAACTACTTTCGTCTCGGTCAGGTTCAGCTTTTCTGCGAAAATCTTTCGGCCGATCTGCATGAACTCCTCGACGCTGACACCCGGGAACTCCATAGTCGTTCGGCCAGACGCCAATCCTTCCAGACATCCTTTGATCGACTCGCTGATAATTATAGGCAATCAAAACGAGATAGGATGTAACTACTCACACGTTGCGAGCAAAAAAGAACAAAATCGCCTCGAAGACTCTCGAGAGAATTCCTATATCTATCGGGCTCATTTCGATCGTTGGCCAGTTCTTCTTTTCGAGAGAGGCGAGCTCATGAAGTCCGGGCAGCAAGAGTGAAACGAGGCTGAATAGAGGGTCCGTCAGAAAGTTTCGAACAAACTTTGGACCTTACTCATAAATGCGATGAATGTCGTCTGGCTTCTTGCTCAGCGATTTCAAGTAAACAGGAAGAAGATTCAGCTGGTCTTTCGCTTGGAGGCGATCTTTCGCGTACTTCAGATACACGAAGCTCAGATTTGAGACAGTCGGATTCTCGGCTTGGAAGAGCTCAATGAGCCGCCCGACGGGAAGACGGATCGCGTTGTTGCTCCTAACCATCTTGTTGAACTGGGTCAGGAACTCGGTGACAGTCGGAATAAGTTCGGGCTTCCGACTGGCCAGCTCGAGCACGTCGCACAAGTCTCGGTCTGTGAGGGCCTGCAGTTTGGCGTCCGTGTTCGCGACTACGAGACGAAGAAAGACTCGTTCTACTGAAGAATCAATGTGTTTTTCTTTACTGAACTTCTCTTGATTTCTTACGATCGCTGGCCGTTTCTAGTCGCGGATTCGAGGTAGACTCGTGTGGTTCGGGCTGATCAACCTCCATTCTGCAAGAAAACACAATTCTGAACGAATATTGAAAAAAAAACAAAATTAAAAGTGAAGCGTCGAAATTTAATTCAAAATTTCACAAAAATGTTCGAGGGGCGTTCAGAAACGGTCAAAAATAGTCATCAAAGTTGCCGCAATCGGTTTGGCCGAGCTTTTGCAAACCGGAAAAATAGGCCATCTCGACTTTTTCGCGACCGCGGAGGGGCGGAGCTTCGACGCTGAAATCCGGTCGGGGTTTTTCTAAATTATATCGGAATGATGAATCGGAAATTTCTTAGTGGACAGATAAGAGGTGCCAAGAGACCCCTCGAGACGTCTTTTGGGAAAAAGTTTTCCCGGTTCAAAAGTTTGTAGAAAACCGAAAAATACGGTGAATTCGTTCTGAAAAAAAATATGCTGAGAAAGTATTTGGTTCCATGTGACGTGGGGATCAACACGTTCCGTTTCAACTTTTCCCGAGTCTTCCCGAAAGTCACCGATTCGACGTGTAACAAGACGTTGTTTCGGTAGGGTGGAGCAGGGGGAGGTGAATCCGCCCTACCGAGGTTTAACCTGAATGCGCCCAAGCCTAGGCGAGGTATTGTCTTGTGATGTGAGACAACAACGAATACAACCGACAAGTTTATTAACGACACCGAGGCGAGGGTTCGCATACCGCCCCGTCCAGTACCGACATGGTCCGACGAGGGCGGTTTATAAGAGAAATTTGAACGGGTTTAAAGACGGGATACAATTGGTGGGGGTCGGTGGGGTTAAGGTCCACCTCCCCCTTTTTCTTTTTGTTAACAATTAATGGGAGAACAAACATTTTAATTACGGTCCGTTCTGAATACACAACACGAAGTGGTGTCGTTTTCCGCATCTGCATTTCCGCTCGCGGTGCACGCAGTTCTTGGTGGTGTTCCAGGCAGAACACGCATAGTTTGCGTTCGTCGATGACGAGTAGACGCTCGGCTCTGGTGACGTACGTTGTGCAGTCTTTCGTCCGATGTCCTTCGGAGCACAGCTCGCAGTTGATCTGCTTCCTGACTCGCGCGACCTTGTTATCGGCGCGCTCGACAGTACTGCATCTTTTGCGCGAGTTGGTCTCTTTGGTGCTCTCGATGAGGGTTTTGACGTCTCTCTGGAGCTCTTCGATGGACTGTTGGAGAAGTAGCAGCAGTTTAGATTCCGTGCCTGGAATTTAGGGGCATGAGGAATCTCTATGCTGTTCTTCTCTCTTTTTTTTTTTGGACTTACTCAGTTTTGGGACTCGGAATGTCGCTGGCTGTGCCTGCTCGTCGGTGGCATTGTCCTCCTCCATCTGTATTGGCGATGGTTCGGAGCGCGGTTCGACATCAACCGGAATATCGGACATCTGATCGGGTGCGATGGATGTTCCCGACCGGAAGCGAGGAGAATGAGGGGCTTGTTGCGCTCCTCTCCCTCTCTCTTGTCGCTTGCCACGCCAACTGGGTCACCACGTGTCGGGCTGCCCTTGTTGCGGGGTGATCACGCTTCTTCTTTTGACTTGCCGCGCCGGGTTTCACGGGCGGTCAGGTCACCTGGTTTGGTCCAATTCCGACTCATCTTTTCGACTCGTCTTTATGATCGGCCGATGCACCATGTTTCGGTAGGGTGTAGCAGGAGGAGGTGAATCCGCCCTACCGAGGTTTATTGTCTTGTGATGTGAGATAACAACGAATACAACCGACAAGTTTATTAACGACACCGGGGCGAGGGTTCGCATACCGCCCCGTCCAGTACCGACATGGTCCGACGAGGGCGGCGGTAGTAGCTGCTACCATGGCACTCATGGCCTTAGGCTGACGAACTCCTCTCATGACAGAAGTGGTGTTCGGTTGTTGTTCAGGATCGGCTGTAGCCACCTGTTGTTGGAGGGATCGGCCGAGCCGTCGTCCTCTTGAGCCTTGATGCGGCTTTGTGAGTTTTGTGAGAACTGAGAACTCAGAACTGAAGCTTCGGAACAAGCTTCACCGTTTATCGAGTATTCGGATGACCGGATGAGAAGGTCAGTAGGTTATCGGGGCTATTCACGTCCCCTTGACGGTTTGTCCGATAGAGTCACGCGAGGTCGTCACTTAAAGGGGGGGGGGGGGTGCCAACTTGAAAAAAGTTTGCTTTAATACAAACTAGAGGGGTGGGAAAATGCAGCGCACAAGGAGCGACGCTTTAAAAATAAGTTAAAGTATTTTTAATTATCGATTTTAGGCCAAAATTAATATTCCTGTGGCCGTGACCTAGAAACCCAAATTTCGTTGCGCGCCTATGCGCGATATCGATTGATTTGCGATATTTTTCGGCCGCTCGATGCTCCGCTTACAGACACGTCTTTTCGCGAAGAAATCTCGAAAATGCACGGAGGCCGCGCGAGGAATTACCGCGAAAAGCAGCAGTTAGGTCACGGCCACAGGAATATTAATTTTGGCCTAAAATCGATAATTAAAAATACTTGCACTTATTTTTAAAGCGTCGCTCCTTGTGCGCTGAATTTTCCCACCCCTCTAGTTTCTTTTTAAGCAAACTTTTTTCAAGTTGGCACCCCCCCCCCCTTTAAGCTCTGTTATGGTTTTATTCAGTGCAGGAAAAAAACGTTTTTTTCCGTTTTTTTCCTTATTCAGGCGAGGAAAAAAACCGGAAAAAAAGGAAAAAAACTGAGGTTTTTTTCTGCGATCGACTGCGACCGTACCCCCTCTTCGCGGCGAGACCCGCCGCGCTTTAAAAGGCATGCGTCTTTCGGTTACTGTATTTTCGCGATTTTTGACTTTTTTCGAAGGCGATAAAACCCAGAATTTTTCTTTTTTTTGCGTTTTACATCAATTTTTAAAAATAATTCAGTAAAAAAAAAATAACTAGCCACTCTAAAATGCAAAAAGTGAGAAAAATTGGGCTGGTGAGAAAAATGCAGGGGGGTACATAGATTACAGCTATTTTTACTGAATTATTTTTAAAAATTGATGCAAAAAGCAAAAAAAAAAAAGAAAAATTCTAGGTTTTATCGCCTTCGAAAAAAGTCAAAAATCGCGAAAATACAGTAACCGAAAGACGCATGCCTTTAATAGCGCGGCGGGTCTCGCCGCGAAGAGGGGGTACGGTCGCAGTCGATCGCAGAAAAAAACCTCAGTTTTTTTCCTTTTTTGCAGGTTTTTTTCCTCGCCTGAATAAGGAAAAAAACGGAAAAAAACGTTTTTTTCCTGCACTGAATAAAACCATTAGAGACTGATAGTGTGTTCATCGAGTAGGAAGGCGTGGCTCTGGTTGAGGGAGGAGGGACTCCCCTACTTCCGCAACAGACGTGGAATCATCAGGCACTATCACACTTAAACTAGGCTCAGAGGGACCACCACTCGAATTGCTCCGCACTCTGAAATTCCGGGTCCGCAGTGCTTTCGCACTTGAAGAACGGATCGATCTTAAATCTTAATCTTTTAGTCATGACGTGGAATGATCGAACAGGTACATTTCTGACGTGGCATGACGTGAAAAGGATGAGCACTATCATTGCTGACGTAACATGGCATGGAATGATCGGATGGTTGGGTTTCTGACGTGGCATGACGTGGAATCATCAGGCACTATCATTTCTGACGTGGCATGTGGTTTGAAATGCAATATTCTGACATTTAATAGGTTGAGTAAAATCATTTCATGACGAATCCTTCATGTTATTCATGATAACGGCCACATCGTATTCTGTGCAAAACTGGAGGTCGTCCTACGTGGATTCTACTGACAATGTGAGCATGCGGAGCATCAGGACATCCCGAGACGTCGCAGTCGCGGCTCCCCCGAGCGTCTCGGCCACACACGCGTCGAGTAATCCGGCGTCCGCAGGTCCCTGCAACAATTCGATCGGATTAAGAACGGAATCCACCGAGACCTTAATGAAAGCTGACAGTTTTTTGGTCTTGAGAAAGAAGCTCCACACGCTACTTTCGTTGGAATGCGCCTCCGTGACGAGCAGAAACGTGATCGATTCGTGATGCTTTTCGGCCAGCTCCTGGAACTTTTGCTCGCTGAAATAGTAGTTGACCATTCCGGAATTGACCAAGTGCACCGGCATCTGCAGCATTATAATCGGCTGAAAGTATCGGAAACTTTCGATTCAAACTGCCGCCATCGCTCACTTTTTCCGATCCGAAAATGAGCTTTCTCGACTCGGCCACAGTGGAAAGCGTCTGGAATTTGGGCTCGACTCCCAGTTGCTGCAGACAGAGTTCGATGAGAGGTTCGAGGAGGAAGTAGGTCGCCTCGGCGAGAATTTCTTTGATTTCCGTCGACGAGTCGGGCAGCGTCACCTGACCGTCTCGCAGAAAGTTCAGGATCAAACGGAAGTGCTTCGGGTCGCGGTCGATGAAAACGCTGCCGTCGTCTTCCCTTCTCACCTGAAAACGAGGGGGGAGGGACTAGAAAACGCAGGTGCCACCTCACCGGAACTCCCGTCGTGAACATCGTCTTGAGCATCGAGTCGTGCTGCGTCAACGTGGACACAGAAGTTTTGAAGACCTGCCCGCCCACATCCAGTTTGACGATACGTTTTGAAGCCATTCGAAGAGGTTTCACAACTATGTAACAGATAATTGCGTTTCCATCGCGTACTGATAAGAAATTGTTTATCGATCGATAATGGAATGAATCATTGAATAAACACATACAGAAGTGAATTCGTAATCTTGAAACTGAAGTCAGTGGAGTTCATGGAGACGTGAGGGTCCCGTTGGCGGAAGACTCTTCTCGCATCGCCTCGTCGAACTCTTCGTCGGTGATCTCTCGGACCGGAACTGTCCCCTCCGGGCTCAGCAGCCTTTCCACTCTCTCCCGCAGTCTCTCGGCACTCGGTCTCTCCTCTGGATCCACTTTCAGCACCTCCTTCATCAAATCGATCGTCTTCTCGCTCACTTCTCTTCTGAAACGCGCTCCATCAGAGTTGGAAACTCGCTCTATCTCACTCTGAAGTCCACTTGATCATCTGTGGACTCTGAGTCGCCAGAGCGATGCTCCCTCCTTGCTCGTATACCTTGTTGAACGGATTCTCGAGAAACATGAACTCGTAAAGACACACTCCCAGGGACTGAAACGTCAAGTGTGCTCGCGTGTTGCTCCGCGAGCCGACTCACCCAGATATCAACCGCAGTTGTCACTCGAGACCCGATCTCGCACGAGAAGAGCTCCGGAGCCCTGTACATCATGCTGCACATCTCTTCGGCGTCCTCCTTGCACTTGTGATGGTCCGCCGACGTTACGATTTCGATGGGCATCCTGAAAAGAGACCTGAAAGTGAGCAAACATCGGCTCTCTCTCTCTCTCACTTGGTAGCCGATCCGAAGTCGATGAGTTTGATCGTGTCCCCGCTCATCAGAATATTGGCCGGTTTGAGATCGAAATGAGCGAATGCGAGCGAATGAAGGTGCTCGATGGCCGAGACGATTCCGGCGAAAAAGCGAACGTGTCGTGGCTCATCGAACGGCTCTTCTCCGTTCTTGATCTTCTCGAGAAACTGCCCAAAGTGCATCGGATATCGATCGAAAAGCAGGTAGTGGTCGATATCCACGACGATGTGAGCGATCAAATCGATGACGAACTCGTTCGATTCCAGTTTTTTGTACAATTCCGCCTGAAATCTTCGAGGTGTGATACAGCACTTTCGTGTTTCCGCAGACCTCCAACTTGACCCTCTGCTCCTCGCGCTTCGTGAACGCCACCACCTTCTTCACCACCATCGTCTCCTTTCCTCCGCCCGGATCCACTTCCATCACCTTCGCCGAGCCGCCCACCGCCAACGTCTTCTTGAACTTCAATCGATACCCTTCTCCGACAATGTCCGGCACTTTTCTCGATGAAACGCATCCCATCGGAAACCACTGCGACCTTCTGACTTCTTTCACTTCTCGAATCTTCTCCTAGTTCACAAAAACGTATCTCTCATTGATTCGTACAATCTTACTTTTTGCACAAGACCAAAAAACAGAACACTTTTCATTAGAAACCGTGAAAAAAGAATCAAAAGTCGATAAAGCTTACTTCGAGAAAACCGAGCATTATGGGGGAAAAGAAGGCACAATGAAAGGGGAAAGGCAAAGAGGTCCACGTGGCAATCACAACTCGTCGTTCTTGTTCCCCGGAGAGGTCACTATCGGAGAGTCTTCCGTATCCGACACGTATCCCGGCTCGTTCGTGTACCTCTGCGGGAACACGACGAGCGGATACAGAGTGAACGCCTCCAGATTGAGCGGCTCGAATTGGGAGGACCAGTTCTAAAAGACGGAAATTGCAAACGAGCTGCGTTTAGAGAGCAGTGTACCCACCTTATTGGGATGTTTGTTGAACATGATCGGGAGGTACTCATCCACTGGCACCATCTTCTTCAGAGGCTCCGGAGCCAGCAGCTTCTCTGCTCCGCTGAGAGTGAGCATGTAGCCGAGGGTCCAGTACGAGTACTCGACGGTTGACAGATGCCGATGCTGCGGGATCCAGAGCTCTTCGTTGTCCGACTGCTTCTTCCTTCCCAAGTAGATGAGATCCCACGTCTTCTGCGACGCATCCAGATCCTGCAGAACCTCGCGGACTCGTGTCAGCCCGTCGTGCGCGAATCGGAGATCGTCCTCGAACACAATGACCCGTTGGAACTTGTTGCGAACGACGTCCTGCCAGATGCGGAAGTGGCTTAGGAAGCATCCGATCTCTCCGTTCTTCATGGGTCGTTTCGAGATCGGGTCGAGGTACCCGTCAAGGATCCGGTAGTTCTTCAGATCTTCGGGCAGATCCTCCAGCCTCTGCCCGTCAGTTGCTTCGAGAACCGAGAACTCGACTCCGAGAAGGTCGAAGATCTTCTGCATCCGATCGAATCGCTCCTTCCGACGCTTCAAGTTGATCAGATACACTCTGAAACTCTCTCGTTCCCTCCGCGAACCGACTGCCTTTCTCTCACTTTTGCACGCCCAGAGTCGACGGCTCCGGCTGCCACGGTCGCACGCTTCTCGAGACGAAAGGAGGCGTTCGATCGTCGGCCAGATAGTCCGCAATGTGATACCGTATCGTGTTCCGTCTCTCTTCGACGTCAAGTTGCGGACTCACAAACATACCGTAATCCTTCTGATTGTCGGCCCACAATGCAATGTTCATGTTCTTGGCGGAGGTGACGAACACGTCGAACGGATCCTCGGGACCTTCGTAGAACGGAAGGTTCTGCGAGTCGAAAGTGAGATAGGAGGAGTCCATCAGAGACAGATCGATAGCGAGCGGGAGGGCGAAAAAGACGATCTCTTCTCTGACGTTCTTCCGATCCACCAGCGCTTCCGACGGCTCTTCGATGTTCCATGATCCGTCGATCGATCCGAAGAGCGGCGATACTGCCACGTGGCTCTTCTCGCTGAACAGCATCTGGAAGAGAAGAAGATAGAAACGCGCTCCACTGCACACTGGCCACCTGAATCATCCCGCTCTCGGTGGGAACCGTGTCACCGGACATCAGAAGACATCTGACGGTCTTCTGAAGCCGCGCGTTCCGCAGCGCCGTCTCCAGCCAGTTCTCGGTGTCGTCCGTCAGTTTCACACTCTTGAAGTACTGCTTCGTCGAGTCGATCCACCTGAACTTATGGTTGCATGAAACCTCGCTCCACTGCACAACTCACCATTTCACCTGGTGGATCGTCGCGTCCTCCTTGCTCAGAACGAACAGTTCGATGCGGATCCGATCCTTCGGGTAGTCGACGTTCTCGAGCCATCCGAGCAGATAGGGAATGGCGTGCGCGTGTTCGGCGAGCCCGACGCCGATGTAAACGGGCGGATACAGATGACGGACGTCTCCTTCGTCGGGCTCTGCGCCCGGGAAAAGGGCGTGGAGAAGTGGGAGGAAGAGGAGAAAAAAGAGCATAGGAGGAGGTCTGAAAACGGAGTCTAGACAGGAAGAAGCGGTCGAAGAAGCCACGTCATCCAACTGCAAACAGGCGGGCGAGCCAGTTGCTCAGAGGGCGAGAGAGTGTGCGAGAGTGAGAGACGACAGACAGCCAAGGGCATCTGGCGAACAGCGGCTCCGTTGTAATTCTCCGTCCGGTCGAATCGATTCGGTCTACTCACAATTTCCCTCCATCTGGCGCTTCAAGACACAAAAATTGACAGGAATGGGGGGGGGGGCACTTGAGAAAAATCGAGAACCGAGTATACAGTGTTTCGTATGTAATTACGCTTCGGAACATACAATTCATTTAACCACAGAAAAGAAGAAAATGAAGCCAGGAATCAACCCGCTTCGATCCAAAAACAAACGAATAGAGACGATCAGAAAGATTTTCAGCGGTCTTCACGGACTGAACTGGGGGCGACTGATGATAATTCGGTAAAACGAGGAATTCGAAAGTTGACAATACGGTTATTTTGTGGGGAAAGGGGGGGGGCATTTGCAGAGAGGGAGAAAAGAGGCATTTGATTATTTCGAGCACAATGGCTGAAGAAAAACGAGAGGTCGGGGAAGAGAAGCTCCTTCGCTCATTGCTGAAAATGCTGTGAAAAGAGTAGAGGGAAGAAAGAAAAATGATTGTCTGGAGAAGCGATTACAAATAACACGACAGGATCTAAGAATTTATGGGAAGAGAGGGGTGCGGATTCGATATGGACACAAATTTTTAAATGTGAATCTGGTCGGCCGCTTAGGCGATGTACTCGTAGGTGTCTTTCTGCCCTTCTTCTCGGCACATGTACTCTTTCTCGATCAGCGATCCGATGCACCGTTTGATCATCTCGACCTTCGGCTTAAACCGTCCCGACAACTGAGCGAGCACCTGAAAACAGAAAATGTGTCAGTGAAAAAGCGTAACTTAATAGAAACTGTACCTCGGAGATGAGCTGCGAGTGTTGCGTGCGCTTACGAGTTTTCATGATACGAACGATGCATGCCTGGAAGTGAGATGATGAGGATTCTAGTAGAGATACCTATCGAACTTACGCTGATCACACTCTTTCTGTCCTCGTCGACGTTCTTCTGAACGCTCTCTGTGTCGCGGTTTTGCTCGTGCTTGATACTCAGCTTCGAAAGATCCACGCGGACCTTTTTGTTAATGTACGCCGAGTTGAGGCTGACAACGGCGGTTATCGGAACTTCTTCACCCGAAACCTCGCTGTCTGCCTTGAGTACCAGATTCTTGATCAGAGAACCAACGATCATCGGAGTCGTCTTGGCATCCATTCCGGTGGCACTTGCGATTTGCTCGACAGTGTACGAATCTTGCTCGTTGAACAAAAGAAGGGTGCACATCTGAGCGGTCGTCACGGTGAAGACGTACTTCTTCGGGAACGCTGTCGATGTGACCTCTCCTCGACACTGCGAGTAGACCCAAGTGAGACGGCGGCCTGTGTACTTTTCGTTGTAGAACTGGCTGAACGTTTCGATCGTCTTCGACAGTTGCGAAGGAAGGTTCAGCTGGTTCGCCGGGAACGTCGGCCACGAGCCGGAGCTCAGAACAAGTACATTAAACTCGATCGGCTTAACTCCGAGCAACTGAGACTTCTTCTCTTTGAACTCCAAGGTCAGATCCTTGCTGACTTGAGTGTCGTTGACCATTTTCGAGAGTCGAGCGGTGTATTCGTAGCCGCACATGCTCTTCAGCTTCGATATGAAGCTGGCTTCAGCCTCATCACTAGCAGATAGATCATTGATGAGTCTCTTGCTGAACATCTTCGTGTAGAATTTCGAGAAGATGTCCTTGTCGTCTATGTACTTGAAAACGATCATCTGAAAGGGAAAAACTTTTTACCAATAACCGGGAGGAAGACGAACTCACAATTTTGGTAAGGAGATCTTCGAGCTCACGCTCATCTGGCATTTTAGAGCTCTTTCTGAGAAGCTGATCGCAGTAACGAGCGAGAAGTTCGGCGGATTTCGTCGGCTGGATCTGATGAGGAGAACGCTTCGTGACTGCATTCGTATTGATGAAGGAGGTAGCGGCCTTGTCTAGCGATTGCATGAACCCGGGCTCGCCCTTGAATGAGTCCGAAACGAGTTTCTGGTATCTCTGATGCACCTCGAGAAGAGTGTTCACGTAAAGCTTCGCGTCAGTGCTCGCCTCGAGAGCGACTCTCTCCAGAGCGTCCAAGCCGTCTCTGGTTATGTGTCTTTCGAGTGAAAGTCTGAGTTGATCGAGCCCGTTGATCACTCTGTCGCACAACTTGTACATTCTGGACAGATCTTCGTCGCGCTGCGAGACGAGAAGTTCTCCGAACTGGCTCTGGAAGAACTCGAGTTGTTTGGCGATCAGAACATCTTCGCATGTCGAGGCAAGCGGCTGTTTGGTGGAGGAGTTCAGGTAGAGCTGGACTCGGTTCTCTTCTTCGTCCAGTCTCTTCTCGACTCTGAGCATGTACTCTGTCACGTTTCCTCCGGCGTTCAAGAAGTCAGCAGCCTCGTGGATGTAGAACTCCCTAGTGGCGTCGAGGAACTTTTTCTCGAAGCACTCTTTGTAGACATGCAGCTTCTTGAGTTCTCCGTCCCTCTTATGCTGGTCTCCTTCCGGAACGTCGATACCCAGCTCGACGAGACACTCGACAACTCCCGAGACGTATCCCTTGTTGATGATGACTCCGGTTCTCTCGCTACGGATCAACTCCAGAACCGCATCGATCACCTTCTCCTTCAACGTCTCGAACATGTGCTTCTTCCACACGACAAGAGCCAGAGTGTAGATCATGTAGATGTTGTCGCGTCCCTCGTCGAGCTCTCTTCTGATCCAGTGTCTGTTGAGATAGGCGAATATGCCGTCCATGACTTTTGACGAGATTCGAAAGTTCTCCCACTCGATTGTGTAAAACTTAAGCAAATCCTCGCCGACTAGATCGGTTCCCTTGGAGAGCACAGCTTCTACGTATTTGACTACGTACGCGCGAAGTCGTTCGTACATGTCGTGTCCAACGAAATCGGCGCCAGCCTGGTTGCTCCGTGCGTTCGGGTTCGCCGCTTCTGGTCCAACGACGCGTTGCTCATCGTTTCCGCGAGAGGCCGACAACGTTATCGAAGTGCAGTAGTCGTACACGCTCCTGTAGGATATCGACCCTTTTTTACTGTTAAAGAATTTTCAACTCACGTGTAGAGAGACATGTAATTTTGTGGAGACATGAATTCTCGACGGTAGGCAACGTCGAGCCCGTCGCACAACTTGGCCCAAACAGCAGCTGGATCGGACGGAGCTTTTCGAGAATCCGCGTTATTTGTCATTCTGAAGCGATCAAATGAATGAACACAGTCAAAGACGAAAAAAAATCGAAGAAAAAAGAGGGAAATATCTGGAACTGGCGCGAATTTCGCAACTGGACAGCGGGAGAACGACTAGAAAACAACGGCGCGAGACAGCTGTTGCAAACGCGCTCCAATCCGAAAATCATCATGAGGGGAGGCTCGGCGAGAGTAGACGGGGATGTGAAGAGGGGGAAAGAAACGGATGACTGGAACATTCCCAGGGAGCCACCGAGAGCACGGCTCAAAGGTGTGCTAACGAACGAATGCACGAATGCGAGGGGAGGATTATTTGCCGGAGAGGTCCAGATGGCAGTGGTCGGGACTGGTGGAGACGCTGCATCGAGCGAATCGGCCTCCTCATTAGGGGGTAGATAGAAGAGGTAACCTGCTCCGTAGCGAATTCTCTCTCAATCCCATAATTAGCAATGCCGTCTGTCATCGATTTTCTGCCTGGTAATCTCCGAGATTGCTGAAGTTTTTATGACGTCATGACGTCACGTCAGGAAAAGAAGGGTTGGCAGTATAGGTCCAATGTTGAATAAAGCTTTCGAAACTACTCTTTTTATATGCTTACTATATTTTCTGGATTGGATGCAGAAGTACGATACATTCGGAAACAACGAAAAGGATTCTGAATCGGTCGAAATGGAAGTTCTCTTATTGGGAGAAGGTGTAATCGGTGGAGTCGATAAGAGGGCCAACTAGGAAGTTTTGAGTGTGGGAATGCCATGATTCTTTTTTTTTAGGTAGAATATATTTCGGCGTTATGTAATACGGATGGGGTGGCAGGAGCAGAGACGCAGAGAAGTGGAGAAGACGGCAGCGCGCGAGACGGCCAGAACTGGAGGAATGCGAGGGAACGGAGAGAGCGACTCGACCCGAGAGACATCGATTATTTCGCTCCTTGTGCTTCCTGTTCCAGAAGGACACGAGAACTCTGTCACACGCAGAAGGGGGGACAGAAGAAGCGAGAAGAGACAGAGAGCAGCTGGGCTGACGACACGAGAATGAACTCGAAGCGCACTCTGCGGGCTCGTCTCGTCGGTTGTGGGCTCAATGAGTCGAGAGCACGCAGATCACGCATGTCAGAATGACGGGAAAATGTGAAAACCAGGGTCATTTCTTCATTTGGAATCCTCTTGCGGCGAAAGAAACATGGAAGAGATTCAAGCGATCACCGAAGGAAAAGTGAGTCAGCTCGCGGAGCAGCACGCGGAGCATCTTTTCCAGATAATTGCCAAGCGATGGAAAGTCATCGAGAAACTCGGAGAGGGCGGAATGGGCGCCGTGTTCAAGGTGCGCGACTTGACGCGATTCCAGACGTACGCGGCGATGAAAGTGGAGAGCGACGTGTCGGACGGAGGCGTTCTGAAGCTGGAGGCGCACGTGCTCAAGTGCCTCGCCCCGATGGGCTTTTGTGCGAGACTGATGGACGCCGGCGACAGAAAGAGCTATTGGTGAGTCCGGCGGAGCCGGGAAGCCACGCACTTCTTGTTCAGTTTCATTGTGATGACGTTGCTGGGCAAGGATCTGATGGCCCACAAACGGGAGGCGAACGTCGCGAGACTGTGCGATCAGACGACTCTGCGTCTCGCGATGGCCACTCTCTTCGCCATCAAGCAGGTCAGCACTGTCATCTGAATCCGAGAAGAATCTCCCGCAGATCCACGAAATCGGCTTCACTCACAGAGACATCAAGCCCGGAAACTGTGTGACGGGAACGAGCGGGAGCGACGCGAAGAACGTCTACCTCATCGATTACGGTACGGCCGTCGGAGAGACCGTAACCCTGCGACGAGCCCTTTTCCAGGAATGGTCCGTCAGTTCACTGCGAAACGCGAAAACGGAGTGATCGCTCTGCGGAAGGCGCGTTCCGGAGAGCAGCTGTTCCGCGGCACGCCGCGCTACTGCAGCATGAATGTGCACAATCGGAAGGAGCAGGGACGCGTCGACGACCTCTGGTCGTGGCTCTACATGATGATCGAGCTGCACCAAGGTTCGGAACGTCTTCTGAAGAGCCTTCTGAGTCCGATTCCAGGTCTTCCGTGGCGTCGCATGACCGACGAGAAGGAGATAATGGAGGCGAAGAAGACGACGTCGATGGAGGATCTGCTGAAGGGATGTCCGAAGGAGTTCGCGAACATCCACAAGTACCTCGAGACGCTCGAGTACAAGAGCCGTCCCGACTACTTCGGTCTCTGGAGCGAGTGCTTTTCCGGCTTCAAACGCGTCCGCGGCTCCTTCTTCGGACGCTTCGAGTGGGAATTGAATCGGGGCGGAGGCGACGAACTCTTTACGGCACTGTCGATCAGCGAGAAGCGCGAGAAGAACGACTTCAAGGTGGCCACCAAGATGCAGATGGCTAAGAAGATTTGGCCGTACGCCGACTCGGCAAACTTTAAAAAGAAGATTCTTAACTTGTAGTGTACTCAATCTTGAGCAATAAAACTTCATTACACCATAATATTCACTAAAATATGAGTAGAAGTGGTGCGGCTCTGGTTGGAAGATGCGGTTGTGGGGGGGGGGGGGGGGGGGGGGCGGAGAGTATAGGGAGGGACAGTGTTGTACCAAAAAAGAAAATGGGGAATGGGAAGGGGAGGTTGCTCAAATAATTTATATAGGGTATTACAGAAGAATTGCTCAAAAAAAAAAGCGCGGAGGTTGATGGAAGAGAAGCCGCGCGTTTAGATACAAGAATGGAATCAGTGGGATGAACGGAGGTTCGCAAAACGGCGCATAGAAAAATTTGACAACTACTAATACGATAGTTGACAGTAAGCGGACCGATGTGCTTTCGTGCTCAACTGAGAGACCCCGACGGTGTTTGGAAGGCCCATTCAGTTGTCACTACAAGTAATTGAGAGGTATTCTGCGCACTTCAAGGGCTTAGAAAAACGAAGAAAGAAATTTAAGAGGGTTCACGAAAAGTTTTGAAGGCGCATTCTAAAACTAGCATCACATTTCAGAGGCGTACTTTTGAAACTGCTGACGCAGATTTCCTTTTTTTCATGTTTTTTTTGGGGTGGGAAAAGGGGTTTTTCTGTCAAGTGAGACAACTTTCAAAGAGCGAAATGGAAAAAGTGGAGGAGCGGGGTAGCAGGTGAAAGAGAAAATGATGAGAGTAGAGGGGGGAAGGGGTGTGAAGTACCGAAGAGAATTGAAACTGGAGAGGAGGAAGCGTGTTTTGAAATAATTAAATATACGAGAGTAGAAGTATGGTCAAAAAGTTACAATAAAAACAGAAAATGGGCGCTGAAAAGCACAAAAGGCACTGATAAATCGGGAACCAGAAAGCTAATTTTGGGCACTGTGTGGTTGTTGTTGCTGCTTCTCTCGTTGCGAAGCCCCAGGAGGCGGAGCTTGTTGCGGGGACGGATTCACACCTTCAAAACTTAGGAAACAGTGAAACCCTGATCATGTAGATGTGAAACAATACCTTGATTAGTGTTGCCTTGGAACTGCTGTGGAATTGAGTTCTGACGGGGCATGTGTCCTTGATGCATTTGATACTGCTGCGGCTGCTGCTGTTGTTGATTTCCGTACTGTTGCAGGGTGCGGAAGTCGAATATGTTCGACTGCTGGAATCCCTGATCCGCGCGTTCTCCCATCACGCTTTGCTGCTGGCCTGAAAACGAGAATCTAGAGTTGGTCATCAGGGGGATTTTCCTTACTGTGTTGATTCTGCATCTGTTGCATATGCTGAGGAACCATCATCGGATAGTACATATGCTGAAAAAAATGAGTAAGCTCCTCTGCCACCAACAGTTAAAAAAGAAAATGTTCCAAAAATGTAAGAAAACACATGCCTGCTGCTGATAGTAAGCGTTCTGCAGTTGATGCGGCATTTGCGGATGCATCATCATGAACTGCGGATTCATATGACCAGGAACTCCGACTATCTGAGCTGGAGGACCATGCGGCCCTTGTTGCGGAACCTGCGGCGGTCCTTGTTGCGGAACCTGCGGCGGTCCTTGGTGTGCGTGTGGCAACCCTTGTTGCTGTTGCGGTTGTCCATGCTGTTGCTGCTGTTGAAGTGGGGATCCGCTGCGCTGTCCGGATTGGGAGCTAGTGGATCCGCTGAGACTAGCGTTCGATCCGACTTCAGTCTCGCGATGCATTCCGTTCTGAAAAGAGCACTGAATGCGATACGTAACCAAGAGAAGCCGAAAAAGAAAAGCAGATCCATGCAAAGATTCTCTTGCTTTCTTACCTGTGGGGGACCCTGCCCCTTCTGTCCATTCTGATCCGGTCTCGGTCCGGGAGTCGTTGGCTGACTATTCGGATGAGATTGCGGAGCTCCCTGCTGTTGATGCTGTTGCTCCGGCCCTCCATACTGATGTGTAGGAGCTTGCTGTTGTTGCTGCTGGAATCTCTGACCTTGAGGTCCTCCGGCGACCATGTACATGTGTTGCCCGTATCTCTGCGGATACATTCCCTGCGGCACCTGTTGTGCCGAGACTATCTTCATCGGGAACTGAGCTTGAGGCATTCCGCCTTGATATTGTTGTTGGAAGTATTGCGGTGTAATAGCTGGTGGCATAACCGGTCCCGAATTAGTGACGGGGTAGAAGCCGGCTTGCTGAGGCTCTCGGTACTCGCCCTCTCTTCTCGGATGCTGCTGATTTGCCTGTCGTCCGTCCGTCGGAGCACCGCCCGCAGCGCTCGTCGGGATCTGTTGATTGGCGACCTGCTGTTGCTGTTGTTGAGCAGTCGCTGGGTTGGTCGCGGCAGGACCGTACATGTGACCAGGCACTCCAGGACCCATCGGAATCTGTTGGATAAACTGTGAGTTCGGCGGATATCCCTGCTGTCCCTGCTGATGTGGCCACATGTATAACTGCTGTTGAGTTGGAGCCATTCCTGCTGGCCCCATGTGTGGAACGATTCCTCCCTGTGGAACCATTCCCATCGGCACTCCTCCAGGTCCACCCTGCTGAACCATTCCTGGATGCTGGTATCCGGTAGGAACAAACTGCGGCTGTTGGTGTGGTGGTGGCATCTCTCCACCTGGTCCAATCGGTCCACCAGTTGGCGTAGTTGGAGTCGGAGTAGTCGGAGCGACACGTGGCTTGAACTCCGGAGCATTTATGTTGAACTGGAAAGAGGCAGACTTCGAGGCAGTTGTAATGACAGAAGAAGTCTCATCCGAAAGATCATTCGAAGCATCGCCTCTGAAAATAGAAACTCATTAGCGTCTCAATCATTTTTATCTTCTCGGCTTACCCGTCATCAACCGGTTTTCTTCCTCCGTCAGCCTCGTCTTGTCCTTCGCCTCCACTAGTCGATGGCGACTCTTCTGAAACTTAGGAGTGTTTGACCTTAAATCCGATTCATTCTCACCTCTCTTCTGGCCGTCAACCGGTTTTGGAGACGACGAAGCAGCGGCGACCGTGGCGCTAGCGGCAGTAGCAGAAGCGGCTGCAGGCGGCGCTGCCGAATCATCAGGTTGTGGAGGCGGTGGCGTAGATTCGGTGGAAGAACCTTTAGACACGAGCGAGCTCGGTGGCCCACGATTCCAAGCGCCGTGTGGGGCGGCAGCCGCTGGGGGAGCCGGAGACTGCTCTTTCGGGGACGTGGAAATGTTGAAATCGGCGCCCCAAGACTTGAGATCAGCGACGCGCGAAGAAGAGCCTTTCTCTGAAGCCGGCTCCTGGCTGTTCGTCGTCTGCTTGGCACTCGGACGTGGGTCGAGCATCTGCTTTTGCTGCTGGCGGAACGACTGGTCGTGGCCGCCTCCTTGGTTCTGACCCTTCCCCTTGGCCATCTGCCAGTCTGAAAAATGAGAGTTTGGAAACATCAGTAAAATGATTGCATGCGGAAGCAAGAGTGTGGGAGAGAGTGATTGTTTGGACAACAGACCGCTGGCTTGCTCACCCGTTGTCTCTCCGCAGTCGGCCGCAAGAGCGCGCCGTTCAAAACCGAGGGGGTGAGGAAGGAAGAGAAAGAGAGATCAGCTGATGATGAGACGTGTATTACAAACCACTTGGGGACGGAGGGCTTTGAGCGTGTCAATAAGGGCGCCCCGGACTGTTTCGAAATCGTCTCCTTCAATTCGAAACGAGAAATAATGATTGGGATCATTTTGCTGCAGTCAGACTGAGAAGGGAGAGACGAGAAAAAGAGAACAGCACAAAAAGTAGATTCGTTTGGGTATCTCGCAAAAGATCAGAAGCGAAAAGACAGAAAGGAGGAGATGACCTATTCGTTTCGGGTACAACATGATTTGATAGGTGTCTGTTGCATCTCGAAGAGACATGTAAGGCGAAGAGAACGCGAGCGGAAGAGTTACTGCGACGACAAACTTGATGATGGGCGGGACGATGAATAAAACTGAAAAGAGCGCCGGCGCGGCGATGACGTGTCGCTTGAGCGGCCAGCCGATCGATTGGAGGACACAACAGTTTCGAGAAGAGAAAGAGAAAAGAGAAGAAGAAGAAGAACAACTTGTGATAAGCAGTGTGGAGCGGCGAGGCGCGAAAGAAAGGTGGTGAGATCGGACAGAGGGCGCACGGCGAGACGCAGACCGGCACGGAGAACGGTGCCCGCCGGAAATGGTAGAGTACTTTTCAACGATTCGAAATAAATCTCTATAGGTTTGCTGAGGCGAAATTGGTCGATAAATCAGCTGAGAGTATAGTTAGGGAAGGAGCGGCGAGTCACTTTGCAGTTTCGGACGAAAGAGAAAACGGTTGCATCAGTTGGTTAGCCCGGGACGCGCACGCATTATGTCATGCGAAATGGGTCAAGACAAAGGAGAACCGCACAAAAAATGATGCAGGGAAGAAGAGACGCGATCGGTTCGAGAGAGATTATAATCAGCGGACTGGCGGCGCGCGCGCACTCACCATTCTCTCGGTAGTCCTGAGAATCGTTCTGCCGACGGTTTTGGTTGTTGTAGGCGCCGCCTTTTTGAAGTTGGTGCGTCTGATAGTTCTGCTGCAACGACTGCTGCTGCTGGGGAACGGGTGGGTTGTAGCGACTGTTGTTGGCGGAGGAGGATCCACTGTTTCTTCGGTCGCTCTTGAGTCCTTCAGCGCGTCGATTGACAGGCTGGCCGTTTGGAGCCAGATTCGGATTACGGCGCTGCGACTGCTGCTGCTGATTGTAGTTTTCATTTCCCTTGCGGCGCTGATTGTTTCCGTACTCAAAATCGTCTTCGCGCGTCGTCTTGTCCAGATCTCGCTCGACGTCGTCGTTCTCAAGGTTTGCGTTGTGCCTGGACGACTGACTCGCCTCGATCTCGCGAGCAAGCCTATCGGCACGCTCCCGATCCTCCTCGGTTCCGACCACCTCAACAGTCGAGTACTGGCCGAGATCCTCTTGGTACGTCGAGATGACGTTCATTTTCTTGTTTGTCTCGAACATATCATGGGCGGACCAATAACCGTTTCCGTTGTGGTGATTGTTGTTTCTACGGCCGCTGTTGGTGAGTTGCATATTTACTGGCTCTCGATCTTCAATAGATCCTCCGATTTCCTCATCATCCCCTATCCACGCTTGCAGCTCCTCATCCATGTTCGGCGAACTTCCGTGATATTTTCTATCCGTGACAAACTTGTTCGAGAGTGTCTGATGTTTGTCTTCTTGAGCCATGATGAATGCGATATCGACGATGTCACGAATATTGAACATCATTTTATCGATGACTTCGGATTCTGTTCTCATTAGATTTTTTTCGTTCTCTTTGGTCACTTGAACAACGTAGCGAAGTCCGAAAGCCAACTGAAACACGCGAAGTTTTTTGAGCACTATAATTTCAAGAATCTTACCGTTTCAATGGTCGAGTTTGGATTAAGAGAGACGGCATCGAGGACTCCAGAGTACTTTTTATTGTCCGTAGTGTTAATGAGGATCTCTCGACCCTGGAAAGCGATTCAATCCCCATTTGCTCTTACATTACAGTTAATCTGACTCAC
This sequence comes from Caenorhabditis sulstoni, assembly GCA_963966605.1. Lineage (NCBI taxonomy): Eukaryota > Metazoa > Nematoda > Chromadorea > Rhabditida > Rhabditidae > Caenorhabditis > Caenorhabditis sulstoni. Next base: position 4,374,471 of record OZ016477.1, read on the forward strand.
GTGCATATCATGAATGGAGTTCAACACCGCTGGGTTTATATAGGTACCCGTTACATTCGACGGTCGAGTGGCAGCTTCAGCGGTTTGAACTTTTCCTGCTCCGCTCACCATTTTTTTCAATTCGCAACCGATCAGGATGCAAATAAATGGATAAATAGGAAGAAGATTGACTTAGGTTTCAGTCAAAGATGTAGTTTGGGCGAATTTGACCTGAAACGATGGACATTTTCAGCAGAAATCGCACCGAAAGTCACAAAAATTGCGAAATGGAAAGGATGAGTCACTCTTTTGCTCGAATCGAGGTGGCGAAAGTTATTTTTCTCTCTTTAAGTATCAGAAAATTCGACTTTTACTAGAAAACAGTAGTTATATAAATGCTGCAGTCTGAAGTTTCGTTGACAAAAATAAGATTTCAAATTTTTGCCGCCAGGCGCGCGCGAGGTAATTTGAAACGAGTGCGCGCTTTTTCGAATTTCGGCGTCGGAAACACCTGATCGAACGATGAGAAAATGGAACGGCGTCGACGGATAGAATTTGAAAAAAAACAGGGATGTGAATGAGCGGGTGTGAAACGAGAGAGAGAGAGAGAGAGAGAGAGGAGAGAACGCGACGGGCACATGCGGTAAATGACGGAAATTGGCGAAGAGAGTCGAGAGAGAGACGAGACTCCGCCCACGAGCAATGCGTGCGCACGCGTTTTCGCAAGACTGCCGCGCGCATCTCCGCTAGTTCATTCGACCAGTTGCCTCGATCAATACAGTGTGTGCGCAGCCGGCGGCTCGACCTTACACATTGCAAATCGGGTTGTTGCGAGTGGCAGATTGCACCGATAATGAGAGACGTCGAGAAATATGGAGAGAGAGAGAGAGATGTGCAACCAGGGGCAAAACGACTGGGACAATGAGAGAACGGTGTGGCATCCCTCCAGGGAAGAGTCGTTGGGTCACAATACAACTGAATAACACCAGATTAGATACTCTCGGCATTCCATCCATCATTCTCGGTAAGACATTGAAACCTGCAGACAATGAGGGAGTAGTGGGCATGGAAAGTCAAGACACGGGGGCTGACACTTTCAGACAATTTCAGAACGTCTTCTCGATCCAGTCCCCGTGTGCCGATTGCCGGAAAAAAGTGGCTGTTAGAGGGAAAGTGTTCATAATTAACGATTGACCTCGAAATGATAATCACCCCCGCGGCCACTAGTTTCTTTCCGGCCCGCGCGTCCACTCGACGCTTGTTTTTTCGACGACGACGGCGGCGGCGGGCGGGCGTCCTTTTCGCATATTCCTCGAGTGCAACCAGTTTCGACCGCCCCTTTTTGTGTATATCTTTTGAGAAACATGTGTTTGTGATGATAAATTCGTTTATTCCGCGTCTTTTGTATTCTTGTAACATGTACCCCCTTCCTGACTTTGCCCACCAGCACCAGAAGCGATCGGATCCCCCGTCCAGACTCATGGATCCTTCAAGAAAGATTCTGTTCGAGTAGGAAATGGACAGTTTTGGCCTAGGCCACCTATTTCCGAGCACGTCGAAAAGGATGAAACGTGCCAGCTAGCGGTTGAGTCAAGCGCCCTACACCGTACTATTTCGAAGGGATCGAAGCTGCTCCGCTCCTTTGTGGTGTGAGTCTGCTAGGATTCAGTGGATCCCCCCAGTTTCCGGGGCGTCTTTTGTCTCTTGTCTCGCGGAATCTGGCAATTAACACATGTATATGATACGACCTCTTCTCCTCCTCCTCCTCATCTTTTTCCCTTTGTCGTTCCGTTCTTCTTTTCCAATTGGACCTCCCCGATTCGCATTCCAAACGCCGCCAATTACATATTCTTCATTGTCTCTCTCTTTCTCTCCGACGCGCGTTTATTTATCACTTGATGTTCTTGCTTCGCATCATCATCCTTGTTTTCCGAATCGCTTTCGAATTCCGGAAATTCTGAATTGAAGTCGTCAGAGAAGTGAGAAGCACCTGTTTAAAAGGCCGACGACACGGATACGGTATTGTCTTCGAGGATTTTCTCTATCACCGTTTCTCACCGGCGCATCGCACTCCACTGAACTTCATCTTCGAGAGAGAGAGAGAGAGAGAGAGAGCGCTGAAATTGAAGAGACGCAGAACTTCGTGTCTCTCTATTGGCTCAGTCTCTCTCTCTCTCTCTCTCTGTCGAAAAAGTGCAGTGGAGCGCGATTCGACGTCCGAAGGCTTTGCGAAGTCGCGTGTCGTTTTGGAAGTACTCGGTACTTGAGCGACCTCCTTCAACTTCCCCGCCCGTTCATGCTTCCCCCCAATTAAGTTGTTGGCACTTGGAGAAGGTGTTCATCGCGATAACCATTTCGTTTGCCTTCGTCGTTTTCGTGTCCGATTCATCAATCACTTTGACATCCCAGGTGAGTTTGGCTGTGAAGATTCAGTTTCAAGATACGGTAGTGGTGGGAGGTTGGCGAGTATTCAGTGAACTACTGAACGCGTTTGTCAATCATATCTCGTAGTATCAGTGCGGGCGGGCCGCCCGGAATCTAGGTCAATTATTCAACATATCCTCGCGCAATGCAACTTTATCAGTGCCTCGATGCACTCTCTCGCCCCTTGTTTATCCTATTGTTTATCAGTTGGTATCTCTTCGAATTCTGGTACCAGCCGCCGTTTCTTCTCTCTCTCCCCGTTATCTGTATCAAAGTGATTCACGACGTGGCAACTCTCTCTCTCTCCTCTTCTTACTTCTTCTTCTTCTTCTTCTTCTTCTTCTTTCTCTTTGCTTTTTCGTCGTCCTTCACACGCGCCCCCTCTTTCTTTTCGCCTGATTCATTCGTTTTTCCCACCTTGTCGGTTTTATCTGCATGGGAACACTCAAATATAATCCCCTCTCCTACTTCTTCATAAACGCGCCCCCACTCTGATTCCTGAAGACGTTGTTTTCCCATTTTCAGGACATGTCCTCCTACTTTGGCGCCTCTTCGAGCGCCTCTTCCGGAGCTCATCCCGTCATCAGACAGAGTCCCGCCGCAGTCAGATTTCAGAGAAAAACCTCAACTGGATCAGCGCCCGTGAGTCTTTTTTCGAGAGTCCAATTTTTTTCATTCCAATTGCTCTTGACCTGTGTGAGTCATAGTGTTCCACACTTTTCGTCGTCTCATAGTTGTTAGTTTGAAACCTGCTATGACACAATCTGAGTAGTCCAATCTTTCCAAGTTCTTAACCCATTATCAAGCTCTTTATTACAGTTCTACTCAAAAGTTGAATTTGCAAAGTTTTCATTCGAGAAAGTAGACGAGAGAGTGTGTGAAAGTGAGAGACACAGAAGTCCGACTGAAATGTCGTCGTGCCAGTGGGATCACGTCTTCTGAACTCGACACATCCTCGCCGAGCCGGTCTTCACGTCTTCACGTCTTCATCTTCTTCTTCTTCCTTCATCCGATGCGTCCACCTCTTCATCTTCGTTCTCGTTTTTTTTATCGCCTCTCGCTGCTGCCCGTTTTCATCGCCTCTCTTCTTCGTATCATCCGTATCCCACTTGCGGCCGTTTTGCACTTTCTTCCTCTTCTTCTTCCTCTTCTTCTTCTTCTTTTTCGACGTCTTCACTCTTCTCTATTTCTGGTTTCGTTCAAAAAAGGGCAAAAGCTGCGAAAAGACTGATGACACCTTCATAAGAAGACGTGGGAAGAAGAAACGCGTTCGTGTTTCTTTGTTTCCCCTGCCGCCGCATTCCTCCTCCCAAAATGATATCCCGTTGTGTGTCGAAACAAGAGCGGATTGCTCTAATTTCCTCCGAATTCCGACAGTGTCACTTTTGCTATCAAGTTAACTTACCCCCAATCCGACGCTTCTTTTTCTTCCTTCTCGACTTTGACTGGAAACTGATCCTGCTACCGTTGTCTGACATCATTCGAGCGGCCTCTTTGAACTATTAGAACTCTCATTGTTACCGTAACCTTGTTCCCTACCTCTTTGGCTCATATCGTATTTCAGACACTTTGTTTCGTCTGCTAAGTCATCTCGTCTTCAGTATTATCTCGCTTTCCTGTCTCCTCGCAAAGTTTTATCTCCGAGTTTGCAAGTTGTATCTCTTCGAAATTTCCGAAATCTTCTTCTCCTCCGCCGTCTTCGCCCGCCTGTTTATCACACGGAGTGTGTTCCCTCACTGAGAATTGGGGTCAAGATCATTTAATCACGGAGAAAGGAGTGTGCGAGATAGAGAGAGAGAGAAGGCCCTTTCCACTTATGAAACGGAATAGTGAACTGATGATAAGGCATTCGTGGGTTCTTGCAGTCAGTGCCGCCGCCCTCAGTGCCTCCGCCGGAGAGCAGTGCGGACGAAGAAGAGCCGAGAGCGAGCTCGAACAGCAACAGCAACAACAACTACTCGTCCACTTCGACAGTCGCGGCGGCGAGAGAGCCGACAAGAGTGTCGACTCTGAAACGAGAAGAGAAAGAGAAGCGCCAGAAGGAGCGCATGGAAAAGGAGAGACGCGAGTTGGAAGAGAACCGAGTCAGAGAGGACGAGATGCGCAAGGAAGAGACGCACCATCCGTCGCTCGGCGAACGCACCAGCTACGTCGAGGAGCCGCCGTCGACGACGACCACTCTAGATCGGAGGGAGGATCGGAAGGACGCGCTCGTCCGTCGCATCAACAACGAGATGCAGCTGGCGACGTACGTCCAGCAGGTGGACCTTTCGAATGTGAAGCAGCCGGTCGGCGCCTACACTCAGGGCGTCTACCGCTTCCGGATGCTGCGATTCGTCGAAGCGGGCCTTCGTCGGACGTTCTGGGTGGTGGGCAAGATGCTGGCGAATCACAAGATCGCGTCGATCTGCATCGCTCTCCTCTGCTTCGGAATGGCCCTTCTGCTGCCCGGCTTCCATCGGAACCACCTCTTCGTCGACCTTCCTTTCTCGCACATCTTCGGAGCCGACAGCGACGTCATCTCGAACGGAATCGGAATTGTGCCCAAAAACCAAGAGTTCAACTCCTCAAATCCGGCGTTTTCGTGCATGAATTGGCGGGATTCCAATCATTTCGCGGTGCTTCTCAAGACAATGTGAGTGGGAGAGAGACAGAGATTCGCGTGCATTTCGATGTGTTTTGCAGGACTTCGAGAGACACGATCCTCCGAAAAGACGCCGTTCTCGCGTACAACGCGCTCAAAAAGAAACTCGACCACTTTCCGGTCGAGAAGCGAGAGTTCATGATTCAGTGCTCGCTCGAGTGCGAGACCGACAAGGACATGGTCGACAGGATCATCAAGAAGAGTCCCCAGGTGGCACTGACCTACCCGGAGACGTTCGTGAGCATGAGCAAGGACTCGGCGAATCTGACGAGAGTCTACCTCGGAGCAGCCATCGGCGGCGTCGAGACCGACACGGACGGCGCCATCTCGAAGGCTTCGTCACTTCTGATGAACTTTGTGCTCCGTGATGACCTGACTGGCAAGGAGCACAACTCGTGGCACCGGCACTTTGAAGAGCAGACGAGACTTACCGCGGCTCCGAACATCTCGCTGATGGCCTGGTCTCCGGAGACGTTCAAGGCGGCCGTCGTGTCCACACTTCAGGACCAATACTGGTAGGTCGTGGCCGCGTGCGTTTCCTAGTCCCTCGCTCCGTTCCGCAGGTGTCTCCAGTTCTGTCTCGTCGTCCTGTTCGTCGTCTGTTTCCTCGCTTCGTTCGGAATCAACGCCTACCAGGTGCAGTCGTTCCCCTCGTTTCCCTCTCTCTCATTTCCCTGTTTTCAGTCGAAGCCCTGCGTCGGAATCATGATTTTCATCACTCTCGTCGTCGTCTCGATCACAGGTATGACGAGCGAGAAAAAGAAGGAAAAAGCCGAGCGAAACCCTCCAATTATTCGTATTTTCGGAATTCGAGGCCGATCTCTCCGTTTGAAATCTAATCCTTTCTCTCTTAAAAATGCCAAGAATTCTCAATTCGTCCTCGATTTCCGTTTTTTCCGCTTTCAGGTCTCTCGATGCAATTCTACCGTAACCTGCCCGTCGACCCCTTAGTGTATCCCATTTGTTTCGTTACCATCGGTGAGTGAGGCCTTCTGGCTCTTGAAATATTCATTGCCTGGAAACGAGAAGAGCACCCTCTCCTCCTCTCTTGTTCACTTTGCTCGCCGAGCACAACCGAGCAATCCGAGCCCAATTAGGGCTCGGTGAGCCGGCTCCGAGGGCTCATAATCCGGTCGAATTAAAAACACATTTGAGCCGGAGAATGTCGACGGTTTTATGTCTTTTCGTCGAAAACTCGCAGAGTCCATCCCGTTTTTATGGTTTTCTTTCACTTTTCTATCGAGTTCCCGCGTCTCAAGACGGCCGTTTTCTTCCGAATCAAAAAGGAGTGTCTTCCCACAATTTCCATATCAATGGCTCTTTTTTTTGACTTCACTTTCTTGTTCTTTTCAGGAATCGGACTCTTGTGGCTGTTTCAGCTGCATTTCAGCTGGTCCCGTTACTCGTCGGCGGCCGTCCATCCGACCGAAAAGATCGCCTTCATTCTCTCGCACGACGCGCCCGGAATCGCCGCCAGCGCACTCGTCATAGTGGCCACTTTCCGTGAGTTTCCGAGCTCTCCTCCTAACAACACCCTCTCCGATCGTTCAGTCGTCATGGGACTCGTGATCTCGAACGCGCACATGGTCTCTTCGTTCCTCGGAATCGCGTCCTCAGTCGCCATCCTGCTCGTGTTCACCGTCTTGTCAGTCGTTTTCCTCTAGCTCTTCTCGCTGAAATCGTCTCGTTTCAGCTTCATTTCCGTCTTTGTGTTCATGGGTGGAAGTCGCGAAGCTCGCGGAGTGAAGTGGTATCAAATATTCAAGAAGGGAGACACCCACTTCACAGGTCCGTTCCCCTTCTTCTCCTTCTTCTCGTGCTCATTTCCCGGTTTCTTCCAGCTCCCCAACTGGCTTCGTTCGACTCTGCGTCTCTGTTCTCTCTCCACGACCGTCTTTTCGATTCCCGTCCGTGCGCTTCGAGAGCCGTCGGCGCATTCGTGATCAGTCCGAAGATCAGATATCCCGTGCTCATTCTCTGCACGGTTTTTGTCTTCATGGCCGCTTATGGGTTCTGGAAAACTGAAATCGACATCAAGGAGGAGTACTTCTTGCCGGCCGCTTCTGCCGAGAAGGGATTCATCGAGCAGTACAGAGAGCAGTTCGGAAAGACGACGCAGTTCATGGAGCTCACTATCGAGAACGCCATCGAGTATCACGATCATGAGGTTCAGAACAACATCTTTGATCTGCTGGACTATGCAACCGTAAGTTATATAAAATGAAACTGCCCCGAACCAGGATCGAACTGGTGACCTTTAGATCTTCAGTCTAACGCTCTCCCAACTGAGCTATCGAGGCACTGCTGTCCTCTGATTCCCTTTATTTTCAGGAGGAAGGTTACGCGACTCGAGCCGTCAACTGGCTCGCCGAGTTCGCAAAGTTCGAGAAAGCGAGCATCTACGACGTGAATCCGGTGAGAAAGCCTGACGACGTCTCCATGGAGAGCCGAATGAATTCTATTCTTTTCAGGACACTTTCGTGCCCGTAGTCAATCTCGTTTTTCTGCCGTCGGAAACTTATCGAAAGTACGCGTCGGACATCATCATGGATCGATTCCAGACACAAATTGTCAAGTCGAGAATGTACTTGGAGTTGACTGCGAAGGGCTTCAACGAGAGGTCGGTTTCCAGTCCCTTCCACGTCTATCCCCTCTTTTCAGAACCACTTTCGTCGACACTCTGCTCAAAAAAGCGGCTGCCAAGGGCATTCCTCTGTCCGTAGAGGTGCCCTCCTCCATGTCCCTTCGTCACGACATCAGTCTGTTCACTTCTGGAATGGTCGCCTTCGGAGTCGCCATCGTCATGCTCTTCGGCGTTTCGCTGATTCTTCTGGGTCAGCCGGCTCTCACTGCGATGCTCCTCATCACTTCGATTGCCGGTAAGCGACTCTTCCACCCGGATGATTCAAAAGTTCCGTGCTTTCAGTCCTCGGCGAGACCGTCGGCTACGCCTACTTCTGGTCGGTTCCGATGAACATCGTCACACTGACCATGGCGCTGGCTGGAAACGCGCTCACCTGCGTCATCGTCATGGCCTTCTGCTACAGCTATTCCATGTCCGGAAAGTCGCAGATCCGCGCGGGAGTCCGCATCCAGTACACGTTCCAAGCGACTCTCGTGCCGGTGCTCTTCGCCTGCGTCGTGCCCGTCCTCACGTTCCTGCCGCTTCTCTACGTCGACGTGCCCGTCGTCCACCACCTTTTCAAGATCATCGTCCTCAACGCGGCCGCCTCTCTCATCCATTACCTTTTCTTCCTGCCAAAGTACCCGCACTCCACCGCACTCCATCTCAACTTTCCCGTTTTCAGCATGATGCTCGCCTTCTCGGAACGCTTCGGCTTCTCGTGCACCTCGCTCAACTGCGCCGAACTGTGTTGTGACATGGACGACGAGTCGTCGATCTACTACATCCCGACGGGCGGCCGTGCCATCCACCCCGAAGGCCTCTACCATCATCCCTCCTACACCTACACCGTCCCGAAGCCTCTCATCTCCGCCCCGCCGCCCCACTATCTGGCCATCGCCGCGCCGCCCGTCCAGTCGATTTACGGGCAAGCACAAGAGTACGCGTCGCGAGGAGAGCTCAAAAGAGAGTCTCGAAGACACCGCAGACACAGCGAATCGTCGATCGGCGAGGAGACCGAAAACGGAACGCCGCGGAGAGAGCGCGAGTCGCGGAGACGCAGACAGCGAAGGGCTGTCAGCAGGGACAGCGAGATCTACGAAGATCTGCCGAGTCCGGTGAGTGGCCGCTCCGATGCTCACACGGATCATCTCGTTCTCTCTTGCAGCGAGTTGTGACGTCATCGTCCCGCTCGACGTCGCCACGTCGTCAGCAGCCGGGAAGCGTGCGCCGACCGAACGGCTCGCGGCCGCAGGCGTTCCACTACGACGAGGGCGCCCAGTGGCGTCCCTATGTGCAGCCGTCCCCGTACATGTTTTATCCTGGACCCGTTTACGGACAACAGAGGCGATGAGACTCCTTTTTCCTAATCGAATACTGTCTTTGCTCAGGGATCGCGATCCAGTTCTATTCTCTCTTTCCTTTTACCTTTTCCGTGACAAATCAGCCATCTAACTCTTTTCTTTTCCTGCCAACGTTCTTTCATTTATATCTTTTACTCTGTATGGTGCTCCTAACTCATCTTGTTAATTCATTTTCAAAACGAGTTCGTCTGATAAAGAAAAGCATGCGAATAAATATATACGGTAAATGAAAACCCAAGAATAGTCTGTCAGTTAGTGAATAATGGTACAAGTCGAGTCCTTCATCCGAAGTGATCCCGTTTCTCAGCAGCAGTATCCCTCCTCTTCCAGATTCGCCGCTTCGTTAGCCTTCAGAATCAACCGCTCCTGCTCCTTCTGCTGTCTCTCATTGTGCGACTGCACATGCATCGGTTTGCTTTGTTGCAGCTTGTGCAAAAGCGTCAAGAAGATCGATTCGACGTGATCCGCTTCAGAAGCTGACTTGGCCGAGGTTTCGAACAAAGCCATATTGTTCCGATCGGCGAACATCTGAGCCTGATCTGTGGATACCTTGTCAGCGCATTCCACGTCGCATTTGTTGCCGATCAAAATTCGAGGCACCTAAAAGTCAATCAAGATCTTACTCAACGTCGAAGTGATTCTGAAGAGGTTATACCTCACTGTCTCCGACTAGTCCGTGCTTCTCGCACTCTTTGATCCACAATGCCAAGTCGTTGAACGATTCGCGGCTGAAAGCACAGTTTCAGACAAAGCTTACGCCTGATTGATGTACAAACACCTAGGCTAACGACGTTTTCCTTACCAAGTCACATCGTACACAAACACGACGGCGTTGACGTTCCGATAGTAGTGCGCGACGATCGACTGCCTGTAGCGTTCCTGTCCGGCCGTGTCCCATAGCTGCACACGAAGCAACTCATTCTCGATAACACAGCTGCGCTCCCGGAAGTCCACTCCGATCGTCGCCTCGGTGTGCTCTGGGAAGCGGCCGCAGCAGAAGCGGAACGAGAGACATGTCTTGCCGACGGCCGCGTTTCCCACTATTATAACTTTAAAAGTGCGTTTCAGCTTGTACTTTTTGTTTGACGAAGGCGCCAAAGCCATTTTCTTCGGTCCAGAAGAGGCGGATGGCTCAGACGAAGGAGCAGGAACTGGTGTGGGAGCAGGAGCAGCTGGTGCCGAAGACGGATAAGGAACACGAACCGGAGTGGCAGAGACTGGAGCAGAATCTTGAGGAGTGGATGGTACAGTTGCCAGTTGCGGAGGAGGCTGAAGGGTCGGGTCAATTAGAAAGATCAGAAAGGAGCGCTTACCAACTCGTCCGGATGAGTCGCTGTCACCTGTCTGGGCGGATCGATGACAGTGGCATAAGTGGAAAACTGCGGCGTCGGGATGTTCGGGATCCCGTGCTGATCCGACATTTCTTTAAGAAATCGTTTAGAACCTGGAGAGAATGAAAGGAAATCAGATACTTTTAGTACGCTCAGGACATTTTAGTTCAAAAAAGAAGGTCGCTCATTTTAGTGATTATGGTAAGAATTCATTTCACTCGTAATTGAGCATCGAGAAACCGGTGTTGTTAGAGAAATACAAAGAATGTAAATTATTTGTGACCATACGGCGGCCAGAGTTTCTTTTTTCTGACCAGATCCATGAAGGCGCTCTTGATGTGTTCCGGCTGAAGAGGGGCACTTTCTTTGTTCAGCTTTTCTCGCAAATCGAGCGCCTCCTCCACAATCTCGCCGACGAACACTTTGGCCAGCGTTCGGACCGTCAGAATCACATTATTAGACGGCGCCTTGCCGGTCGCCTTTTTAATCAGGTTTGTAACTGCCGCTTTCGAGAAGCTTGAACTGAATTCAGCTTTCGTTATAAGAGACCAAACTGAATTCCACTCGCCTTCTGTATGCTTCGTATCTATCGAACTGTTCTTTCGACATGTTCGCAAGCATCACAAGCTTCTTCAATTCATACTCGCTTTTCGGGAATACGGGATCAATTGTATACTCGGAAAGCGCTGGTGGGTTGTCACTTTGAGAGGAAGAGGAGCACTCTGCCGAAGGTAGTGAATGTACCGTGGGGGGCACTGACAGCTTCGACTTCTTCGGCTCATCATTCTCTTTCGGTTGGTCGAGTTGCTTCTGATTGATTGTTTCCGGAACTGGTGCCGGCTTCTTTTCTGTAGGATTCCGTGGGACTCCTGGAGGCGCACCTGCTTCGGAACGGCGAATTAGTTTACGACGTTTTGGGGAGTTTTCGAGACGGGCGATAAGCTGCTCGGCTCGTCGTTTGAACGGTGTCTCGCGGAAGGGGCTCGATTCTGGACACGGGAGAGTTCCAGCGAGAGGTTCTGATTTCTGGAAACTACACTGATAACGTTCAAAAAACTAGAAGCTCACATTTGCAGCAGCCATGGAAACATTCGACAAGAGCTCCTGCTTTACCGTAATCAGTTTCTCGAATATCGGAGTTTTCGCACTGTCCTGCGGGACGGCCTCTCGTGGCAGCTTGTCGTCTTCGCCTTCTTGATTTTCTGGTTCATCATCTTCACTGCAGCAGAAATTCCAGAAAAAAAACCCATTGAGAACGGCTTTTTACCTCATTGTCAAGCCGAGCTTATCTATCTCCGGCTTTATATCACCGAGATTTTCGCCGTCACTATCGCTGAGCCCTCCGAAATAGTCTTCTTCGTTTTTAGACATTTTTTTCTGCAAATTCTCTCTGGTTTTCTTTCGGAAAAATTGTTGAAAATCGGATGAAAAAAAAAGTTCGGGATTGCGGAACACGTCATGAAGCGTCGGATTCTAGGCCACGGTCTAGGATTCCGTCGTGTACTTCTCTCGGACAAACGGCTACTTTCTACTTTTTCCGCGATTTTCCAAATCTTTCGGTTTTTCATCAAAAAGCATAAAAAAGTTTCTTTCAGCACTTCTACAATGGGCAGTGTGGAACCGATCCAAAAAATCCCGGTGACTGTTGATTTTACCGGCGGGGCAGAGTTCCTGGTCAAATCGAAAACTGAGAAAGTTATGATTCCGGAGAGTGGGTTGCGAAATTCCACGACTATTTCCGAAAACAAAATGCTGACTTCTAGACTTTGTATTGCGAGACTTGCTCAAACACGTCCGAGACAACCTCGTCCAAGATAAGAGCAGGATAAACATGCTTCTCAGTGCAGACGCGAACGAAGTGGCTCATGGTTTGTCCGACGTCATCTGAACACCTCAAAGATCATTTTCTGACAGGAGTGATAATTCTAATCAATGACACTGACGTCAAATTGCTCTCCGACTACGACACCATTCTCGAGAAAAACGACATGATCACTTTTGTTTCCACACTCCATGGAGGATAACTTTCCAGTTTTTTCCTCGCTTTTTCATTTTCTCGCCAGTTGATCTTTTTTTCTTTTGATTATTCTGCTCTCTCGGTTGTTTCTTGTTTCATATCCGAATGCATGTGAGCGGAACAGAAATTAAACATTTATTAATTAAAAAGTTGAGCAAAAAGGCATCTGTACATTATCTAGGAATCCGTAGAGAACCGAACCAAAAAAGCGTGCGCAAAAGAGATTGGAAAGAAGAGATTAGAGGAGGTCTGGAGCCTCGCAACGGTCGCCCTCGTGCTCGCTGATGTACGGAAGGCGCTTCGATTTGTAGAGCAGGATCAGCCAGAACACGATGTTGAACACGACGAACTGCAAAATGGATGATTGGAGTGGAACGGAAACGCGCTCCGGTGTACACTGACCACGAGAGGAAAAGCGGCACGACTGACGATGTCGATGTGACTGTGACGGACGCAGAATCGGCTCGGCTGCTTGATGACCGCAATGATGGAGGTCGGAGCAGCATTGCAGGTGCACTCGGCCAGCCGGACGTCTGGAAGGAGCTCCGAGTTCAGAAGACGTGTTTCGAAGTCTCACCGTGGAGAATGTCGGGAGTGGGCGGAGCCGGTTTGTGCTCCATCTTCTTCTCCCGCCGACGTCTGTCCTCGTTTTTCTTCTTCGAGTACGCGACACACGCGTACTCGATCAGAGCGAGAATGACTAAAAGATAGCAGAATCCGAGGAAGACGTCGACCGCCTTGACGTAGGCGACGGGCGGAAGACGTCGATTCGTGCCCGTCATCAGATGCGTCTCCGTCAACACCGTCATTGTGCCGATGAGTGTTCGCGAGGGCGCCGAGTCGCGATTGATCCAGAATGAGATCTGAAGGAAGTGAGCACAAGTGAGCGGGCGAGAATCGGGAGGATACCCATGAAAGAACAACGACGAGACTGGCGGGAAAGAATATTTGGAGGAAGTAGAAGCCGCTGTCGCGGTCGAATATGAAACTGACCCGTAGACGAGAGTAGGTCCCTGAACATCTTCAGAGTGTTCGAGTAGAATCAGAGGACTCACCCGATGAAGTGCTGGCAAGAGTCCGTTTCTGGCAAATTTTGGTAAACTGGTAGCTGGAGAGCTCGATGTTCTCGTCGGCCTTGACCGCGGTGGCACAGTTCGGCTCCTTCGAAGTACACCAGTTGTACTCGATTTCGGCCGTCGAGTACGCATCTGAACGTCGTTTTCTCGTGTGAAACAAGCGATCGATTCCTTGGCTAGTTGCAGCGAGACAACAGTGAGTGGAAGCAGCCAAAAGAGCTCTACGCTACGACGAGAAAAACGAACGGAAAAAAGAAAGACGACGGAACGGAACTGAGAAAGCGGAGGCTTCATGGGAGGCAAAAAGCAAAAGACAAAGTGGATAATGACACGCAATGGATGTACAATTGAAAACTGGAGAGGGGGCAGAGAGAGAGAGAGAGAGTTATGTACAGAAACGGACAAAAAAGAGGGGTGTCGGGGCGACGGGCAAACGCGTGCAAACTCAATCACAAGGCACTGGAGACGTGGAGTTCTGGAGTCTTCTGGAGTCGTCTGGAACGTCAGTTGAGCAACACTGCAAACATGCACGCATCGAAAAGAACACCAGGCAAGCCGATTGCACTGTAAGGGGGAAGACAACGAGAAAGGAGGAAAGTGAGAGAGAGAGAGAAAGGAATGTTCGGAAGAGAGAGAGAGGAAGAGAGAGAGGAGGAGGAGGGAGTTATCACCAGTGGATGTGCTGCCACTTGTCGTTCTCTTGGATCTTGTCCGACGAGTTCAGGCTCAGGTACTTCATGTACAGCCAGTAGATTACTGAAGAAGATCACAAGATTGGCGGGATTCGCTGGAGAGCACTCACTGTTGAACACTGAGAACGAGAGGGGGAAGCAGTACCGACTCAGTTTGTCGATTTTCGCCGGAGTCCATCTCTGGCAGCACGTCTTCGAAGCCTGAACGATCATCGTTAGCCTCCGAAAGCATCTCGATGTTACCTTCTTGGGCCTCGCGAACGGAGCCGGCCACAGAGTGTGGGCTCCGTCGGTGACTAGCCGCGGGTGCTGCATCATCGGAATCGTCCGGCAGTCGCAGTTCTCCGGAATCTCCATCAGCGGATTCTGAAAGTCTCGTCTCGCCGTTTTCAATCTTTTCAGTCTTACCATCGAAGAGTTGTGTCCAGCAAAGTAGAGATCGGCCTGAAAAACGAAATTCAAGAGATGTTCGGAGCAGCGAAATGCTCGCTATAGCTGCTCTAAAACGGCGTTCTACTGTGGGACGACACACTTCAGTGCTCTGGAGGGAAAGCGAAGGAAGCACGACGCGTCGGAGGAGCAGCTCGACACATGCACCAAGCGTCGGGACGGCGCTCCCCGACGCGTCGCGACTCGAGCGGCTCTTCGCGGTTCTCAGTGCTCAACACGACATTCACAGCCCAACCGGTACCTGCACGTAGCTCTTGGCCGGTGTCGAGTTTTGCGACATAAGTGTCATTTCGTATGACTGAACGGATGAACTTGAGCTCGGCGAGCAGCTCGATTAGTTTCGAGAACTCACGTTGTTGTTGGCCGCTTTGGGGCTCGCGTTGAACATGGGCATCTCGTTGCGCTGCTGCTGCTCCGCGGCTTTCCGCCGTTTCTCGCGTCGCAGCACGAGTCGCTTGTTCATGTAGGAGACGATGGCGTACTCGAGAAGAGAGGCGAACACCATCACGAAACTGAAAGAGAAGAGGAGGTGAGAAGGGGAGAGGCGACAGACCAGAAGTTCAAGAAGACGTCGAGACCCTTCACGTAGGACACTTTGGGCATCGAGTTGTTGGTGGTCGTGATGAGTGTGGTCATCGTGAGCACAGTGGTCACTCCGAGACCGACGCGAGCCGGAGAAGCTTCTCGATTGAGCCAGAACGAGACCCACGAGATGGTGACGATCAGGATCGACGGGATCACGATGTTCATCGTGTAGAAACCCATGTTGCGGACGAGAATCACTTCGAGCGCCAGCCGCACGTACTTTCCTGCAACTCTCGAGACTCAGCCCCCCGAGTTTCTAGTCCCTCCCACCTGAAGACGTCTCAGCTTTGGTCGTGTTCACGAAATATAGAGTGGGCTGGAACTGCGGCAGCTGGAAAGTGTCGAACTTGACGGCGGTCGTCTCGAGATCGGTGCGTTTCTTGCCCCAATAGTAATCGATATCCTTCGTCTGATACCCATCTGCAAATGGGCATCCGCTCTCTCTTCTTTCAAGGCAAACTAAATGGAACTGGGGGGTCAGGCGGCCGAGAAGCGATTCAGAAGAACATGTTTAGATGATATGCGCACGAACAGAAGAAGGGAGAATTCGAGTGAAAATGGCAGAGAGAGAGAAACAGAAAGAAGCAGAGAGAGAAAGAGAGAGAGAGAGGGTTTCAGAGGATCTCAGAGTTCCGTTGCTGCTCCTGCAACTGGCTGAGCCAGTAGAAGTAGGCCCAGTAGCCGACATTGAAAAGGACGAAGATCTGAAAAGAATCGGAATGCGGCGAGTGACGGGAGGCAGAGAGTTACTGAAGGGAACAGAGACCGCGAGTACTTGTCGATGTTGCTCGGCCGGAGCCACCGCCAGAACCTGCCGAACTCCTCGTCCGAAATCACTGCGGCTGCAAAGAAGACGTCAGATGAAGACGTGCGGGCTACACCCACTCTGGTACAGGTAGACAGAAGCCTGCGAGCTGCTTCTGCCGAGCATCGGAGTCAGTTCCGTCGGAAGGGCGTCCTCGTTCTGAAAGACGAGCATGCGGTTAGTGTGCATGCTTCCGTTATTACGGCAAATATCATCGTGCGTTGTGCTTCGGGAATGTACAGATTAGAGGTTCGATCGGTGGAAGAGTAGAACGGGCGGTACGTGGTGTTGTTGAAGTAGGAGGGCACGGAGAGCGTCCGCTTCGGAGGCGGCTCCAGTTGCGGAAGAGGCGTCAGCATCCTGAACCCTCTCGATGGAGCGCACTTCCACACGCCCTCGCCTCACCTGGACTCCTTTCGCGCGCGCACCAACTTCATCCGTTTGCTGATGTAGCCGACGGCGGCGTATTCGAGAAGCGAGCAGAAGACCATCATGAAGCACACGCCTGCAACTTCCGACCGTAATTCAGGTCAACTGTTTCTCGTTAGGCCCCCCCCCTTTAGTCGTTTCGTTTTATATATCTTGTCGGATCCTTCCGTGCGGCGACATGTGCGTTTTTGCGAGTTGGCAACAGAAGTGGCACATGTCATCCATCCGGACAGGGTCCCCCCCCCGCGAGCAAATCTGCGTTTTCTGTGCATCCTTCCTTCCAATTTGACGTAATATTTGCCGGCAATTTGCCAGTCAATAGATTGATGACAACTTGCTGTGTCTCTCGACTCGCGACGAGCTCTCGGAGCCCACGAAGGGAGGAGACGCAGAGCTTGTGAAACAAGTGTGTAAGAGGAGAACGAGAAGAAGAAGAAGATGAAGAAGAAGAAGTTGGCGGGTGATAAAAGAAAGAAGGATACGACACAGAGGCACGATTGATTGCCCGATTGCAACAATTTGTCGCGGGAGGAGATGAATCAGAAGAAGGACCCCCACGCAAAAAGTGACGAAAGGTGCGAAGTAATTGGAAGGATCAGAGATCGGACGACTCACCGAGAAAGATGTCGATGCTCTTCACGTAGGACACCTTCGGCATCGCGCTCTGAAAACGAGATGGAGTCGGGCGAGGAGAGGCGCTCTTCTTACATTCGTCATCGTCATGAGGGTGGTCATCGTGAGCACAGTGGTCACTCCGAGAGCCACTCGCGCCGGAGTCGCGTCCCGACTCAGCCAGAACGAGACCCACGAGATGACGACGATGAGCACGGAGGGCAGGTAGATCTGGATGATGTAGAAGCCGATGTTCCTTTTGAACAGGAAGAACCAGCACAGTCGCGAGTACTCGCCTGCAACACTCGCTCCGTTGTGCTCGGCGAGCCCACTCCCGATTCAGAACTCACCCGAGCTGAGCTTCTGCGTCTGATTGACCACTTTGATGGATTGGAGCACGAACTGCGGCAGCTCGTAGGACTCTGTCGAGACGGACTTCTTTTCATGCGACACGTACACAATGTCGAGGATGCTGTAGCCGTCTGAAACCACGCAAAGCGACACGTCACCCACCGGAAACGAAAGAGTCATCTTCATCGCAAGCTGTCTCGGAACGGTTAATGATCAGTGAGTGACACGTGGCAAGACCGACGAGTGTTACCTTTGGGGACCTGAGGGAGGGACTAGGAACCGCTCTGGTGTTTCTAGTCCATCCCACTTGTGCCTCCGAACGATAGCGCTCGTTAGGGTTACGATATGGTTACAATAGGGGGACAGGTTACGGTAAATGTGGCAAGGTCGCTGCGGCGGTCAAATGCGCTCCACCGAGACGCATGCGATGGAGCGCGTTTCCATCATGATCACATCTCGGTCGGTTAGTTGGAAGTTAGCATGAACCGAAAGATGACAAAAAAAGTGCACAAGCAACGTAATATGGAAATGATAAGTCGGATAAGAAGCGTGCAAGAGATAAAAAGTGAAAACCAACCTGACGGTGTGTCCTTTTCGAGAAGAATTGGAATGGATCGTGAGGGGGAACGGACGGTGGGACATGGATTTACAATCGAGAGGGGGGAGACGATAAACGGCGAGAGAAACGATTCTTTATTGAGCAGAAGAGAGAGAGAGAGATCGCAAGAGAGAGAGAGAGAGAGAGAGAGAGAAAGTGCAATCGACGCCTGGAGTTCGTCGGATTCTGGGCTACAAACGGCACGCCTACCCCACGACTAGGATTCGGAAAATGAAAAAAACACACTGCGAGGGAAGGGGCTCACTTACAGCTCTCGATTTCCAGTTTGCAGTGCTGCGAGTCCATCGGAAACAGCTTCAGATCCATCGGACACGTGGCGGTTACGGTCAGTCTGAAGCATCGAATAGAACGTCTTAGCAGCAAGATTCATGAGTTTCTAATCCCTTTCGGCTCTCTCTCGCTATCGTAAAAACGGCGAGTAAAAATGAAACATCGTCTAATCCCTGGCGGACTGAATGGGTGGTATTAGAGGGGACACGGAGTGAGCTCCCTTCCTCTTTTCGCCTCGAGTCTCCTCCGACTCACCTCTGACTCGTGTACACCGTTCCGTCGCTGTCGATGCGCAGAAACGAGTTGTGCGTCGTCGCCAGATGGAAGAACGACTTCTTCTCGTTCGGGAAGAACGTGTCCGGCTTCCACAGCTTCTCCAGATAATCCACGCCGACCGTCAGCGAATCGATCTCTTTTGAGAGGCCCAGGTCGAGTGTTCCGAACGCCAGACGCGGATCTTGCCACGTCTGTCGCATGTAGAAATCGAGGGTAAAGTCCTGAAAGGTGGGGGATGGAATTCGCTGCGCGTCGACGATACGGAGCCTCACCATGTCTACTTCTGAAACCGCTGAAATCGAGGAGACGTGTATCGTGATTCCGACGTCGACGGGCTTCTCTCCGTACCTGAAACACTGTTCCGTTTCTCTCTCCGATCCACTCGGTCCGGAACCCCTCGTACCTAGGCCGTAACCGCTTGTCGTAGGTGGTCCGATTGGTGAGTCTGTCGAGAACTGACGAGAGAAGAGCCGTGTTGATGTGCGAGTCCCTGCAAGAGGAAGAAGAACCGCGAGTGCACCGGGAGAGGCTCTTTTTGCAGCGGACCGAGTCCACCACGACCACCGAAATCCAATTGAGAGGTGTGACGAAACGAACGTGAAATTGAAATTCTCGGTGGGAGATGGAGAGGAGACGGCTCTCACAATTGGATTTGATGACACGGAGCCGTCGAAAATGGAGTTCTTTTTTGGTGGCTCGCCCCTCGAGGCGAAGGACAAATTTGATTTGAAGAGGGAGAAAAATTGAAAACTCTCTTCCTTCCCATCTCGTTTTTCGGACTTTTGGGCTACAGTAGTCATGTGGTCGATATCATTTTCGAAAGTTGGAAGAGTTTTGTGAGGAAAGTGGGTCAGAGCGCACCGCCCGAATTCGAGAAAGTAATGTCAGGGGGCCGATAAAGTTATAAGACCTGCAACTAAATATCTAGCCGAGAGAACTCACTCATCCTGACAAAAGACGACGTGGAGACAGAGGTGGGCGGAGAGAAGAACGACGAGCGTGAACGGTCGAGTCATCTTCTTCTGCTTCTGCTTCTGCTTCTTCTTGTTCTTGTCAGCTACAGCAGCTGCAGATCATAATCCGGGGGATCGAGAGGCGGCCAGTCACAGTCGTCTTATCAGTAGAGAAGAAGAAGAAGAAGAAGGGTCTGGAGAGAGAAAGAGAAAGATGTAAAACACGCACAAGTTGAGCCAACACGGGGAGAAGAAGAAGAAGAAGAAGAAGAACACGGTGTGTGTGTGTGTGACGGGGGGCTCCTGGAGAGAGAGAGATGCTCGGGGCGGGCGGAGGGAGCAGAGCGCCCAACTGTTCTTCTTCTTGCTCGCTAACGAAAAGAAGAGTGATTGAGCGGCGGAAAACGAAGACTCTTCGGTCAGCAAACAGCCTCCCGAAAGGGCGAGAAGAGATCAAACACGTCATCGCCACGATCCGCCACGTGATAAGGATCTTTCCGATCAGAGAGCTTCGAGACAATCGCTCATAAACACCCATCAGAATTATGAAACAGTCGGGCCACCTGTCGTGGATCCGGGCGGTTCGGATCCGCAACTATACTTCCCCCCGGGGGGGGGGGGGATCCCCTGGTCCGATCGAAAAGTGACTTCGGCCACGCTATACCTGTATCGGATTTCCGCGAAAAATGCAATCCGATACAGAATGCGGCATCGGGGGGGGGGGGCTCGCGGAGCCATGCTCGGGGCGGCTCCGCGGAGAGCTCTCGCGCCTCGAAAACACACTGGGGGCTCTTTGCGGGTGTCGTGTCTTCTTCGAGTTGCTCATTATAAATCAATAAAAAAGGTGATAAAGGCGGAAAGAGAATCAGTTGTCGCTGCTCGTTTTCAGCGAGAAGAGCCTCTTCTCGAAGGGACCGAGGTTGCGAATAAAAGATCAAGTGGGAAGGAGTGGAAGGGGGGAGGAGAAGCGCATCTGGAGTTCATTTGTGTGCTGGACGGGCGGCTGCTGTCAACGATCAGGGCACAAGTTTAATTGTTTCGGGTCATTTCTTGAGAGAAAAAGAAAAGAGGTGATCCACTCGCAGGACTACTTTTGAAGGGAAGGGGTTTCAGGCAGGACAGTGGGTTGGAAAGGGTAGGGGAGCGGGGCTACTTGGGGGGTCACAAGTGAGCCCGGAGAGTGGGCACGTGGTGGTCCGCACTTTCCGGACGATACAGGGGGGCCATCTGCAACTGCTCAACTTTCCGATGTCTGATGAGAAGCTGGGAGCCCTGACTCTAATTTCCGGTGGCCGTGGATCTCTCGTAGAATCTGGAGGAGCTCATCTCTGATTCATCCCATTCTTGTTGATGCAAATACGAATACACTTACAACACACAATTACAATAAATAATGATCACAATCAATAAATTACGCGATGAGGGTAGAGAACTAACACCGAAGATAGAAGGAATTCGAATATTTAGGGGAGGGGGGAACATTTGACAGGAATTTAGAAGCGAGAAATACGAAAGGAAGAAAGGGAACAGAATAGTGGGCGGGACTTTTTTTTCGGAGGACTCCGTGGAGACTCCGCCCACTTTGTGCACACGAGAGGAAAAAGAAAGAGAAGAATAAGAAACGGAGAAAATCGACGAAAACGAAGAGGTGGCAGAAACGGCTGCGGTGCGGGCGCCTTTTAATCCGAGGCGCGTCCGAGTCGAGTGAGCTGAAAATGTGTGAATAATTATTCAAAAAAAAGAAGGAGGTTTTGCGGCGAAAAAGGGCGGCTTGAGGGGATGTTCTTTGTTCTGGTGGAAGTGGGAACCATAACTGGAAAGAATAAGAAGAAGGAGGAGAAGAGCTAAAAAAAGGAATGGACACTCGCCGCCCACCCAGCAGAAGCTGAAGAAGAGAAGAGAATGCGTGATGAGAAGGAAAGAAGCTACAAGACGCCGAGCCGACGGGATGTTCTTGAAAGGACAGGAAGGATGCTCCGATTACTGTCAACAAGAGTCAACTTTCTGATGTGAAGTTTGAGCTTTTCCTCGGAAGAAGAAAGAGGAAATGACCCGAAAAGGAAAAGTCAGTAATCTCCGGGGCTCGTTTGGTTTTTGAGATGTTCCCCTTCTCCTAAATCTCGCTTTTTCCAGACGAGCGATTCGCACTTCCGCATTGGCACCAGAAGCTAGAGGAGCGGCGTGGACCATCACAGAGGAGTGTACTTCATAAGTACCAGGTCTCTTTTTCTTCAAGGAAAGAAGCAGAAGACACACGAAAAGAAGGAGAAGAAGCTCAGCTAGTGAAGACGAAGTAGACGATGGGTCCGGGAGCGGAGTGAGGAGAAGAAGAAGACGAAGAAGAAGGACAGATTGTGCAAGTGTATGCACAAATGTATGTGGCGCTCTTCTTCAAGCGAGAAAAAGAAGGACCCTCCGCCGCGCACACCGCCAGATTCGACGAGCATGATGAGTAAAGTGGAATAGGGAGGAGCAAGAAAGGATCCTGGAGAAGACCACGTGGGGATCTCACGCCCTCTGAGTCCGCTATCACTTTGGGGCACCACAGTCCAAACCACTTGAAACTGATGGCTCCTATTCTCTCAGCGGCTCCCACGGATAACGACGGACCCGGAAAGCGTGTGCTCTTCCAGAAATAGTAGGTGCCCTGGCGCCCATGTGCAGAAGCAGAAGCCGTCATGTTCAGAAGCGATTTGCCCTCGGGCTTTTACGAGTCATTAAATTTTTGAGTTGAGCCGGGAGAGACAGAGAACATGCACACGTCGTCGTGAATCGGACGGGCGACCCGGGGAAACGTATCCGAAGTGACGTGCGATGAGATTGCCGAAAAGAATAGGATGAGAAGAAGCCGCGAGACTTCCTGACAGACCCTCGTGGCAGAAGTATCCCGACGAAGAACGGGAAATTGATCAGCTGACCTGACGATAGCGATCTTCGTCATTCGGTAGCTCCGAACCGAAGAGCTCGCCGCAAGCACTCACAACCGATTGGATTGGACCTTCGAGGTCACAGCGAGGTTCCTTCTATTCTCCGTTTGGTACGTTTGCGAATGTGTGCAAATCCTAATCGACTAATCTGCCAAATGCATTTTTGCGCCCCCATCCCCTTTTCCTTTTTGTCCGAGGAGCGCCTATATGCAAATGCCAGCGCTTTGTTTAATTGTATGTGCCTTGTTCAGGTTCCGGAAGCTTCTTGGTCATCAAGACCATCTTGTTTTGTTTTCAGACAAATTCAGATTCGAATCAGTAATCAAGAACACAACTACATCTTCTTCCAGCTTCTCTGCCTCCGTCACTAATGAAAACAATTTCAATTTTCTCTCTGAAGCTACCACCCGCCGAGCAATAGTAGTCGGGGCAGACAATGAGCATCACGTGATAAGCACGAATAGGGAGGTCTTCTTCTTCTTCTTCTTCTTCTTTTTCTCCTTCTCTCGAGTGGTCCGGCGGCGCCGTCCAAACAAAGTAGAAGATAGAAAAGAAGGAGAAGCGAGGAGAAGTGTCTCTTCTCAACGCGGCACGGGTTTCTTTCGTTTCTTTCGGGTCGGGTCCCGGTCTAAGAAACTACTTCTCTATCTATTCTTCCCTTCTTCTTCCGCCCGCCACCGCGGCGAAAAGAATCTTCTTTTTCTCTCTCTCTCTCTTTCTGAATGACGGAGAATCACGTCATCTGAATCTAACGGGAACACGACAGAATGCGGAAGGAGGGCGGAAGGCGAACGCAGTGCAATTATCAGAGTTCCTAGAGAGCATACTGTAATGCTGCAGAACGTCTTCCGCCAGAAGATGGTGTAGCGTTGAATTAGAACGCGACGAAGCTAGTATCTGACTTGCTCCCCAAAAAACGGAAAAACAAAGAGAAGGAAGCAATTGAATTGCAAATCAGAGCTGCTCTTCGACTGGCTTCTACCGTAGTACGTGATGATTCAAAAAGTTTCGGAATGAATGACAAGTGCCGCATGTATAAAGTCGGAGCCAAAAAAGTGGAACGAAAACACTTATCGAAGGGAAGAGAGAGAGAGAGAGAGAGAGAGAGAGAGAGAGAGAGAGAGAGAAAGGGATGAGGCGGGAGGAACTCTTCTTCTTTCAGAAGCAGCAGTCATTTCCGGTTGTGCTCTCCTCATCAATGAATAAAATATCAAACGAGTTGGTTAGACTTCATTTTTAGCAGCCTCCTCCAGTGCGGAAAAAAAACCGGAGGAGCTGAATCAATTGGAAAACAAGAAACCCGAGTTGTTCCGAACCCGAAAGAGGAGCTCCTTGGGAGCAAAGTTGTCGGCGCGACACAAAGACGGATGTGTTTTGTCCGCCAAATGTTCGGTCTCCTACTCGTGCTTCTGTGCTTCTCCTTCTCTATGAGTCGACTGGATTATGGTTTGCGTCCCGTCCGCGTCCCAGGAGAACTAAGGGGCGCCCACTCTTCCGACTGCTAACATGTCGTCGGACGCTGATGGACGATGTGTCCGGATGGACATGACACCCCGACGACGTCGAGCGGCGCTCCGAGCGAGATTAGAGCCAACGTTTAGCGGAATGAGGATGACGAAGAGAAGCTTGCAAAGCGAAACACGAGCTTCCTGTTTCTTCTGTGAATCTGACTCACTGGACGGAAAGCTGTGCGAGCGTGCAAACGCGTAATTGTTCCATCCTTTTCTTGCACCCTTTTCACATAAAAACCAAGAAAACCACCAATCAAGAGGGAAGCCATGGAAACAAAAAACCGATTATTTCATGTTCCACCTTTGCTTGGAATTTCTGAACAGTTCGGTGTAAGTATAGAGATTCCTCCCCAAAACCTCTCTTTTTGATATGAAACCCTTCCATTTGGATCATTCACTCCACGCTGATTCTCTAGACGCCTCTTCGTTAGCTATGGTGCGTTCTGACTTTTGGAGCCCAGAGATGAGAAGAGAAGAAGTAGAAGGACATGCACACCCATATCGAATAAGGCGCGACAAATCGGAGGAATGCGCGCTCGTCAACTGTCATCACTCTCAATGTCTCCCGGGAATTCGGGAGTCCGGATGGACTGGTAGAGTCGAAGGAAGAGTATGAAGAAAGAGTGAGGGAATGCGTTCACTCTTCTGGAGAGATTGGAAAGAGAGAGAAGAGCCCAATTTGATTTGACTTTTTGTGACGACAGAGGGAAGAAAAAGAAGAAGGAGAGAAGGAAAAAAGAAGATGATGACGACGACGACGTAGAAGTAGACGTTGCCGTCGTTTCAGATTTCACGCACAAAACAAGAAGACGGAGGAGGAGGAGAAGAAGAAGACTTTCACGCTCTTCTTTCATCTATCAAACTACAGAAACGTGAAAAGTATTCCACAGGGGGTCAGTGGTGTTTCGAACGAACGTCTGTGATTCATGGACGAGCCCACGGAAGACACAAGGAGAAGAGAAGAAAGAAGTGATAGAGAAGAGGAAGAGGAAGAGGAAGCAATCGGCGAGGTCACAGGTCATCCTGGCCAGATTCACTTATGGAAATCATGAAGGAAATGACGAATAGAGGGCAGCACCTTGAAGGGACTTGAGCTCGAGTCAGGGAGATCAGGATCTCCGCTTCTTCGGATCGAAAACCAGCTCAAGCTCTTTCCGAGTTCTCAGAATTAACTTGAAGGGTACACCGGATCCTAGGATCGGAAGAAAGCTTTTTGATGTTCTTCTCCTCCTCCTTCTAACTGGATTAGAGCTCAAATGTTTTCTTCGAATCCGCCGAAGATATCGGATTCTGGCGCGCGAGATGTTGACGATGCCGTCATATTTTTGAAAAAAAAGCACGAAGAGCTGTGCCGTCGTTATAATTCGATTCGCATCGGTTATGGAATCGAGCGGCAAAAGAGCAGGAATTCCGAGGAAAGAATAGGAAAAACGGGGCGGGGCGCAACGGGGCAGGCAGGATGAGTCGAAATCGAATAAAGTCAGAAGGCAACGGAAAAAAGAGACGCGTGGCAGGAGTCAACAAGGACACAACGAGAAAAAAGGACGAACCTGGTCGCAGAATTGAGTCGGATTGACGAGTTCTGTGCATCCGTAGGTTACTCGCATCAGGTGTTTCCGTTTTCCTGAAACGATTACATGGTTTGGAGAGAACGAGATAGCGAAGTGAAAGAAAGCCGTGTTCCTGACGGTCTTTCTGGAGAACTGACCATAATCCACGAGATTCTGATATTCCACGTAGTTTCCTCCGCCGACCACAAACAAAATCAGGTCTTGAGCGGGATGCTGACGGGACATCAAGATGGATTCCTTCGTCGGCTGATGCATCAGCTTCGGATCGAAGAAACAGAACGTTTCGTCAATGTCCGGCGTTTGCGAGGACCCTCCAATCATCTGATTTATTCCGACGGCAGAAGAAATGCCGGCAGACGACGGAGGAGTGTTCAGCGAGTCGACCATCTTGGTCAGCGGCAGATTGTGCTCCTTCGGTACGAGATTTTTCACTCCCTCCATCACGAACTTTGAACTGTGACTGAGCAGCTTTCCGAACATGCTGATCGTTTTCGTGCCTGCTCCTTGGTGCTCTTCCGTGTGTGCAGAGGAGGCTGCTCGCGAACCCAGCTGCGAAATCGACTTGAGCTTTTGAACGTGTTTCAGGGCGGACTCTTCGATTCCGCGCTCCCGTAACAGCTTGATCTTCTGATCGTATTCGTTCTGACTAACAGTTTCCTGACACAAGAAAGCGATGATTAGCACACGAAGAACGTCTTCTGGATGACTGATGCTGTTCAGGAACTGCAGAACCGGCTGGTCCAATTGAGAATGCTGCAGGAGCTTTTGCTCCAGCTCGAAGAGCGTATCCAGCTTCCTGTCCTTGATGACGTCAAGCAGTGTCGTGGCGACGTTCGTATGTAGGTCGATGAGCCGCTTTGCTTCGAGCAACTGAGGCAGACTGGTCACAGTAGAGCCGAGTTTGGCGGTTGTGTCGGCCAGAAGAGTGGACATCGCCTCGTCAGCAGCTTCGTTCTCGCCGCTCATTCCCATCGCCTGTTTCAGTCTCTTGATCTCCTCTTCACTGTTTCTGTACGCATCCAAATCCTCTTGCACGGCTTCTGCGACTGCTGGGAAGGCACTTCCTTTGTGGTTGTTCCAAAGTTTATCTGTTCCTCCAGTTCCCATGTCGTACTCTTTTTTCTTTCCCGAACTGCTGATCGTGACCCGATTCTGATCCAGTTCCAAGACGTCGTGCATCAGAGCCTGGTACGTCCAGGTGTGATGAAGCATCGTGGCAAGGTCGGCTCCACGATCTCCGATCACGAGCAGTGGTCGTGTCGTTTGCAGAAGTCCCATTCGAACTCCGTCCATCGTGAACAGATTGTTACGGGAATCTCTCAGGTTTTCGCGAAGCTTCTGATCAAGCTTCTTGGCCACCATTTCGGCCGCGTTTCCTTTCGGACATCTGATGATTGGCACGATTCCCATCGTTGCGCAAACCGCGAAGAGGCCGTCGGCAATGGAGTCAAGCATCGAGTTGACGGCAATATCGGACACTCCGGGAGAGTTCATTGCAAAGTACGAGAATGCACTGTTCTCGTTGTAGCGTCTGAGCACGAAAAGATCGTCTTCGAGTGAAATGAAGTTGAGGTACTGATCGACAACTTTCTGCACTTGATTAACGGCTCCTCCGTGGACTGCTGCCGAAGCGAGAGACTCGAGACGAGGACGAGCCAATGGAGAGATGAAGTTGCAGTAAAACGAATCGTACATGGCCTTTTTCAGGTCTTCACTCATCAAATCGATGTTCTCGTCGGTCGGCGAAACGAAATAGACTGCGGGAACGTCGGTCAGCGGCTCACGACGCGCCCCGAGCAAACTGAAACAATTCAGACTGCTCAAAGAGCCGAGAAGTAAGGACTCACAGGTGAAGAGTGACTCCGAGATCTCTGAGTTGTTTTACCGGAAGAAGCGGCGAGATGATGTCCTGGCCGGCCTTGTCGAGAATCAGAATCTTCCATACCTACCGACAATGTTTTTATTTTTCGTAGCATTTCAAAAACAAACTACTCACTGGCTCCTTGACTCCCGAATTTACAACTGACTCGTTCAAATTGATCAACGTCCTCAGAGCGACTGAAACTTTCGATTCTCATTTCGGCGTTAAACGGAAAGAGCCTGCCTGTTTGTCGTGTTCGCACACTTTCCAGCTCCGCCGGCATGATTCTCACAAAATGTCCGCTCGATTTCTTCCCGTTTCTCTGTAGAACGATCTGTTTTGTGTAGATTTACAGCCACGTCGGAGAAAACCGTGAACTATCCCAGGCAAAGGAGTCAAGGCGCGCGTTTCGTGCTGGCGCCTTTCTCGTTCTAACAGCGGATTTTAAGATCAGATTTAGAATTCAGAAGAAGCAACCGGAAAAATCAAATTTTGAACTAGTTCTATCGACAAGTAGACTGAAAGGGTACAAATGTTGCTATTCAGAACATTTATTTTTAAAAAATGTTTCCAGTTACAAAAACAGTCAAAAATGTGAGAAATATTAAAAGGAATTTTTATTCAAATATTCGAATAATGCTTAAACACTCGGAGCTTGTTGGAGTCTGCAAGTGTGCTCCACCGAGAACTTCATAGAGCGCGCGAAGTTCGAATTTCATTGCAGAAGTTGAACGAAGAGAAACAGTTTCCACCCTTCGAGAGAGGAATGAACCCGAAAAAGGAAACCAAATTGGAAAACAACGTTCTGAATCTATGCAACTAATCAAATAACAACTAGTCTGACAGTTTCCCTGTGCTCGAGAATACTTGAACTGAGCACTTGTTTTTGTTCTCAAAAAATCGCTGAAAAAGCATTTCCAGACGGGTTCTCTAGTCCCGGGACTATTTGGGTCAAGCGGGCCAGTCAGACTTCAGTTCATTTCCTCCGTTTCTGCAGAACTCTCGATGTTTACGTGTCCTTTCTCCCTCGCTCCGACGTCATGTTTTGTTGGCTCTCCGGGGGCCAGCGGCGTCTGGGCGGCCATAAAAATTTCATATTCATTTCTGGTGGATTCCGGCAAGAAAACGTCGTCCGCGTGATCTGGCGAATGACTCAAAAGGCCACACAACACAAACGTTCTGGTCCCAGCGAGAGAGAGAAAGAGCCAGCGAGCGCGAATTATTCCATTTGGGTGCTCCGCGAGTGTGACGCAGTCGGTGCTCGGCGGCCTACTAAATCAGCAGAAAACGACGAGAACTTTCGGTCGCCGAATAAATAGAGAGGACCTCCCATCGGGCTGTACGAAACGAGATGGACCCGTTGCTCCGCGCGGAGCATCGGAGCAGCGCACATTTTCAGACAACACTAATTACGCCCTTGTTTGTTTCCGAATTTGGATGAAGAAACATCCATAAATCTGCGTCGTCGACGTCAGCCGAACGAAGAGGGGCGGAGCTTCGTCGGATTATTTAAAATGCGAACACACTTTGAGAGTCGTGTTTTCATTCGGTGCTTTCGAGTACAAATCTATACGAATCTCGGCGACGGCGGCAAAATATCATAATATCAGATCTCCCCGGAGACGTTCTGTTTTCCGGAACGAACCATCTTCGTGTTTCTTCCGAAACCACCTCCCACTCCTGCTCCACCTCTTTTCTCGTGATTCGGATACATTTCTTGTTTTTCGCGCGATTTGTGGCCTCTCGACAAGGACGGTTGGCACCGAGATGACGTCAAAACAGGTGATCGAAGAGGAGCCCTCGGGAACAGTCGTTCGCTCCGTGGAACACAACCAGAAAAGAGGGGGGAAAAGCTTCTTTTAAGCCCCGGATCAGTCGGATACTTCGAGGCAAGGCGGTCGAAAACCGTGTTTTCCCCGCTTCGAATCGGATTGATTCCCTGGTTTCTAGAGGAGGAACTAGAAATACTTGGTGGCTCTTCATCTCCGATTCCACAGTATAAGTATCGTTATCTCTCAAGAAGCTCTCAGTCGAGATTCATTCGGCAGTCTTCGAGGTCTTTTAGAAAACATCGCTAGTCTCAAAAGGTTCGAGTAGGCAAGAGCGGAATGTTTCTGAAAACGACGGCGTTCGGGGAATGTTCCAGAAAGCGGCGTCTTCCTGTCTGCACCCGTCCAGAACACTTCCGATCACTTCCGTGCTCCCGCCGCCCACTCGCTTCGAGAGAAACTCATTATTCCAATCGGGACCCTTTTCTTGTCTCGCCGCCTCTCCTCCGAAACTCGAAAATCCGAAATCCGCACCGCCTCGAGGCACGGATAAGTCGGTCGAATGCGTTTGTTTCGCCCCCGCACCCGCACCCGCACACACACCAGAATCACTGACAGACAGAAGACGTTGATGTCTGTGGTGACGCCTTCAAGAGGAGACATCTGCATCTGACTTCCACTTCGTATTCCTCCCCCGACATTTGACTAATTGGTTTTGCAACAGAAGTAGGTCTACTCGTCATTTCCGAAGAAGCTCTCGCCAACTTGTTTCCGAGAAACCAACCGAAACGTCATTTTCGGCGTGAACGGGGATGATCTGGAATCAAGCACTGAAAACACGCGATTTCGAGCGAACCGGTCGGAGGTCGCGGCGGTCTTCTCGGAAGTGACGGCTGGGGGAAGACATTCCGAGGTCGCCCCGTCGTAATCCGATGCTCCTTCTCTCACACCCCGCTCCTCTTCTCCTTCTTCACTTTTCGAAGATTTGTCTCCTCCGTCACCACTTGTAGTTTGACTTCTTCTTCTTTTTCTTTCATTCGAGATATCGCCTACAGTACTCCCGCTCTCTTTGAACTTTCCTCCTCGAGAATGGATAATTGGAATGCGTCGAGAATGAGAAAAAGGCGAAACGAGGGTCAAAAGTTTAGAGGGGCGGAGTCAACGGGCGCACGTCGGGTACTTTTAAAGATACGACGCGGGTCCGCCGCCACTCGGCTATTTCTATCTTTCCGGTCCCCCGTTTTTTGATCTTTATTACTCGCTCGGCCGAGAGCTATATTCGGCAAAGAAAAAGAAGGTAATTGTTATATGCCGCCCCTCAAATAGATCGAAACGCATCTCTTATCAATGGAGCGCACTTCCCGATCGGAACATCCTCTTCTAACGAAAGAAAGAGCGTAGAACTCTCTGATAGGAGCGATTGCGGCGGAGCGCACTTCCCACGCCTCGAATCATTCTTTGGTCGTGCAACTCAATTCGTATCGCAACTAATTGTCCTCTCCCCCAAAATGTCGTTTCCCACGTTTCGGGTAATCCGAGACACTTCAAAACACGTCGCGACTCCAGATGCCGTCGCTGATTCTGACGCGTTTCCTCTTGCGAACGATTATCGGCTCGTTTGACTGGCACCTGTCCGCCGCCACGGGAGAAGTCGTATAAATTGGGAGGGGGAGAGAAGAGTCTGGCGATCCGAGATCCAATTTGGTCGAGAACTCTTGACGAAACAAAGATCGGCGGTCGTGACTCATCGTCGAGACGTTTCACGCTTGAACTTCTAACTTCAGATGACGTCGGCTGATGAAGGTGGGGAAAACAAAAAGTGATTAGGCGATCTCTAGATTCGATTCGTTTTTAGTTCAGTCGCGCTGAAAAGAGGGAATCCATTCATAAAACCCCTCGTCCTGCTTCTTCTTCTTCTTTTTCTTTTTTCGTTCTTCTTCTTCTTCACACTCCTCCGGCATTAATCTTCGACACATGACGTCTTCTGGCATCTGAATTGAAGAGAAATCGCCTTCTGAATAGGTGTGTGGCCCCCCGATTCTCTCGCATATAAATACGAAAACCGAAGGAGTGAGGTCCCAATTTTCGTCCCGTTTCCCCCCTCCTCTTCTTCTTTGCTCCCAGCTAAAAACGGCTGTTGAGAATGTGAAAATAGAAAATAGAACGATTCGTCGGTTCTTTCCGATGCTGTGGATACAGAAGCGTCGATAGAAGTGCACGAGCTCGCCGAGCAACTCGAAGTTGTTGATGAACAAAAAGTGAGAGAGAAGCTATACGCTTAATTGTCTGGAATTGGATGGCGTCATGGTAATTATGACTAGTTTTCCATCGGCTCCGTTCGGTCTTCTGTTCAGAAGACACCAGAAGACGTCACGACTCTCACGTTTAAAATGGAAACCCGGTGTTGCACAAGACACTTGAGTTTGTAGTTTGGAAGATCTTGGATTCTCCGAGACGGTGGCTCTTCCACCGAATGTATGTGGATGAGATCGGCGTTTCCTAGTCCCTCCTACGTCACACAACCCATCCCGATTGCCTCTTCTTCCGCCTCCTCATGCTTCATTCATCAGGCTTTCCCCCCCCCCCCCCACCAATCTGTCACCTTTTCTCCTCTTTCTTCTCTCGTTCCCTCCCCCTTTTTCTGTCAAGTGCTCTTTCCAAAAAGGGGCGGAGTCTCGAGACTTCTCGAATTTCGCAGCCCTCTTTTCTCGTCTTCCACTCGAGCTTGCATGAGTTCGCATCGCAAACAGCTTCCCTCGGTGGGGGTGGCCCAGTGGCGCGCCGTTTTGATCTGCATCAGACTTCAGATCCGATTTCCCGCCCCTGACACCCGACCTCTTCGTCCTTCCGCTTCCATAACGTCCTCGTCATTCGTTGTTTCCAGATGCTTCTGGTCTCGTTGTTCAGCCTGTTCTCCGTGAGTCTCGGCATCCGCATCGTCCGTCGCGACTTGCTCGAGAGCGAGCCGCTGCCGCAGGAGCCGCTGCTTCTCGTTCTGGGTCCCCTCCTCGACGACTACGACGATCGGCTTTTGGTGGCTGACGCCGCCGCCGAGGGACGCGAGAAGCGCGGCGTCGATCCGCTGAGCATCCCGCGGCTCATCAAGGAGCCGCCGTTGAAGAAGCGCAGTGGCGAGTTCAAACGCGGCGACGTCGTCTACCCGTCGGCCGCCAAACAGACGGTTCCGCTGGTGCGCGTGCGCGAGCCGCCACTCAAGAGGGGACAGTGTAAGCGGATTGACTAGTTGAAAACGAGACTGATCGAGCTCGTTTCAGTGTTCCTTGAAGAGCTCCTCCAGTTCGACGACGCCGCCCACAAACGGTTTCTGGATCCGGCGAGAAGGATACGGTAGGTGAGAGTCGGCACTTGTCGAGAAGCAACTCCCACTCCCTTCCAGATACGGCTCGAATCGACACATCTACTCGTGGTGAAAGGGGATGAGAGCCGCAAGAAGAAAACCAAGAATTAGTGCACATTTGGGTCCCACACTTTCTTTACTTTCCCCCCTGTCTTCTACCCCATTTCCCCCTTTTGTCGAGAACAATAAAAACCCGTGGCAGAGTTTGACCGTGTTTCGTTTCTCTCTCGTGGTGGCCGAACTTTCGCTCGGCCATCGACATCACTTCTCCCATTTCGATGCGATTCTGCACGAGTTTATTTGATCTTCCGTCTGCACAAATGTTTTATCAGTTTCTGCTGAACACGATAATGAAGCAGTGTCAATCGCAAAAATCAGTTTGGAAACGGAAAACGCGTGTTTCAGTTGAGACAGATTTTCGGAAATATTTATAAGAACACATAGGAACAAATTCGGAAAACAAGCTGGGAACTAGTATTCAAATCAATAAAACAGAAGAAAACCGTTGGAAGAAGAAGAAGATATTCTGGTGAAAATAGGTACAAATGTCTCATGGCACATGGAATTCACATTGAATCTGAGGAAGAGGAAGGTTACTGCTTGTTTCCGTCCTTCACGTTCTCGTAGAAAAGATTGCCTCGCTTCGTCTGCTCGAGTTCGATCGACTCGAAGAGCGCCTTGAAGTTGCCGGCGCCGAATCCCTGATGGTTCTGTCTCTGGATGATCTCGAGGAAGAGCGTCGGACGGTCCTGGCACGGCTTGCTGAAGATCTGCAGGAGGTAGCCGTTCTCGTCGAAATCGACGAGAATGTGCAGTTTCTGCAGTCTGTCCATGTCCTCTTTGACTGTGATCGACGAGCTCGCGAGCCGCTGCTTCAGGTTGTCGTAGTAGCTCGACGGGATCGAGAGGAACTCGCAGCCGCGGGCTCGCAGAGCCTCGATCGCCGTGATGATGTCGGTGGTGTTGAGGGCGATGTGCTGGACACCGGCGCCGCCGTAGTAGTCGACGAACTCCTGGATCTGCGAGACGGCCTTCTTCCCGGAAGAGGCCGGCTCGTTGATCGGCATCTTGATCGTCTCCTCGAAGTTGGTGACGACGATCGATCGGAGCGCCGAGTACTCGGTGTGGATCATCGAGTCGTCGACGGACCAGAATCGGTGGAACTTGAGCACTTTCTCGTACCACTGAACGGCCGAGTCCATCTGGAGATCCGGCTGATTTCCGACGCAGTGGTCGAGGAAGTTGAGACCGACGTGTGGCAGAGATCGGAAGAACTCGCGTGGCATCGGATGGGTCTTGAAGCCTGGCAGGAAGACGCCCTTGTAGTTCTTGCGCTCGAGCAGAGTGTGGTCCGACTCTCCGTAGGTTCTGAGCGTTGCGAATCGGATCGAGCCGTTCTCGTCCTTCTCCTCGGTGATGTCGTGCACGATAGTGGCTCCGGCGGCCTTGGCGTGCGCCACAATCGAGTCGAGATCTTCGACTTCGAAGCAAACATCCTTGACTCCGTCGCCGTGCTGCACCAAGTGCGCGCCGAGCTCGTTGTTGTCGGGCAGCAGAGCGGACTCGAACACGAACACGATCTTGTCCTGTCGGATGGCGTGCTGCGCGGTGATTCTGGAGCCGGTCTCGAGTCCCTTGTAGGCGAACGGTTCGAATCCGAAGTTGGCGCAGTACCAGTAGGCGGCCTACAAAACACGAGATAAGAGCGATAAGAGAGAAGAGATCGAACCTGTTTGGCGTTTCCGACGATGAAGCGGACGTGGTCGAATGCGACGAATGTGCCGATGTCCGGCTTGGATCCTTTTTCGAAAGTGGACATTTTGGAGGGAGGAGGTTGTCTGAAAACAATGTTGGTTGGAAGAGGAAAAAGTGGAAGGAGAGAGAGAACAAATACTCGAGTGTCGAAAAGTCCAACTTTCGCTGCCCCTTTTATGCCGCCCCGGATCGGCAATTCGTCGACAAACTGAAAACAGTCGTCGTCGACCGAATTGTGGGCGGAGCCTAAATCGGACACGTGACAAGGCCGAAAATAGTGATGCAATCTCATAAAGAGACCACAACTGATAACGCACGTGGGTCTGCCTGCCCGTGAGAGTGTTTCGTCGAAAGCGGGGCGGCGCATGGCGACGAAATAGGCAAGAGGGGGCGGGGTTTCTGCGGAAGGAAGCGAGGGGGCGGAGCCTATCTTTGAAGGTCGGACGACTATTTCTGCACAGTGCCACGTCATCGATAAGATAAGATATCGTGAGAATGAAGACAAAGACCCGGACGTCGTGCACTCGACCATCGTACCGAGACCAGAAGGCCGGACCGTCCGGATCACCTTTATCTGTAGGCGTCAGTCTTGTATCAGTGACGTGGTTGACCTCTGCATCTCTCTCCCACCCTCTTCGTCATCATCATCATCACAACCTATATATGATCGCCTCGTCCTCCTATAAATCGGTGAGGGGAGGGCGACGAAATGAAGAATCGGAGAATCAGACGGTCAGACGGAATGAGACGGTGGTTTTTGATAAGCGGGACACGATGATACGTGTTGTTTGTTGCAAGAATCGAAGAGGAGATGACGAAAAGAATGTCGTTTCTCACGTAAGGAACTTGAGAAAGTGTCTCGTCGCAGCGGCGGATCCAGATATTAAAGGGTCCGTCCACTACTGGGAACTTGAGAAATGGTACTTTGAGAAGGGACTTTGATGCGGTATGAATGGGGACTCTGACAGAGTGGAATGAAGTCGAGGAGCATTTGTAACCCTTTGAATGGGTTCTCCCAAATCAAAATTACCGTGTCCCGTGACGTGACCGCCGCGCGCTCTAATAAGCGATTCTGCGGTCCCGTCATTCTCTCTTTCGATTCGAGACGTCTAACCATTGTCAAAAGAACGGAATCAAAGTGAGTCTGTTTTTCTAGAATTTCCGATCCTTCTCATCCGAATCCTCCGCACAGATGCCGCTTCCGAACAAGCAGGGAGAGCCTCAATTCAAGATGAAGTACGAGCCGACGGACCGTCTCGTCTTCAAGTACAAGCTGTCCGAGGAGTGCACCGTCCCGCTCACACTCACCAACACGACCAAGGACCGCATGTGCTTCAAGGTGAAATGCACCGACAACGAGCTGTTCCGCGTCCGTCCGCCTCTCGGTTTCATCAAGACTGGCGAAACGGCGGTGATCAAGGTCACTCTGAGACCGCGGCCCGGGCTCGACGGCTTCAACCACTTCTTCGCCATCTACCACGTCGCGTGCAACGAAGCGAAGCTGAGCAATCCGAGAGCGGTCAGTTCGTCTCGGATCATTGCAAATGCGCTCCATTGCACATTTGTTTTAGGTGTGGACTGCGGACACGGCTGCGGACGGAGTGGTCAGACTGTCGGTCCGTTTCAACCCAACCGACGAGGAGGAGAAGAAGGACGAGAAGGAGGAGGAGAAGAAAGAAGAGAAGAAAGAGGAGAAGAACGAGGAGAAAAAGGAGTGAACTCTTTTTGAATCCCCTCCCAAAACGAAATGAAAATGGCATTTGATCGGATGCACTTTTATTAGGGCACTTTCATTCGACGGTCGGGCGTCCAAATGTGCTGTTCAGACATCAAAACGGCTATCATGAAAAGAATGTAGACAAAGTACGATAAGAGGAATTTGTTGCCGACATTGTAAAAGTACACGAATCTTTCTGTAAAATGGGAAAAAGGTTGCTTGGAAACTTCGGAAGGGACTCACTGGAACTTGGTCGAATGGTGGCGAATCCGTTCGAGTCGGAGTCCTCGGGCTCTTCTTCCGTCTCGCGATGGTTCAGTCGACAGTAGTAGAGTCCCTGGACGGCGAGCTCCATGAGAAGAGCCAGTCCGAGAATCGGAACCACGATCGGCACGACGCTCTGTGCGAGGCTCCGCTCCCACACGAACACTCGGATCGGCTCGAAAACGGCGCTGCTCAGACTCGTTTTCAGGGCTTCCATCGTACCGAGACACTTGTGAAGGTCAACTGAAGAGTTGCTCATCCGTCTGCCTTTTCCCCCGTTTCTTCCGCTTACCCCTCGTATCCATGAGCCTTCTGTGGGCTCTCAGGATCTCGAGCATCCGAGCAAACGCGAAACTGTTGTCACTGAAGAGACTGCGAGCATTGTGTCCGGACGAAGAGAGGGTGAGCTGGAAGAGCAGCAGAAACCAGGCAAGCACCATCGAGCAAACGAGCAGTCTGCAAGAAAGTGCTCGCGGAGCCCCGAGAAGAGAGGGCTCACATGTAACTGCCGACCCTCATTCGCACGGGATTCGGGAACGCAACGAGTTTATCGCGAGGAAGGAGACCGAGAAACTCTTCTGGAATCAGCGGGAAGAGTCGCTTCTCGCGCCAAAAACCGCTCACCTTCCCCATCTCCCTCTTCCGTTTTCGTCAAATTCTTTGGCGATGAAGCTTCTGAAGACTCTCATTTCTCCCGATGTCTGAATGAAACCGATACCCGGATTCGAGGGATCGTCGACGTTTGTGTCGAGAAGCGACGTGTCGAACAGCCGATTCTGATCTTTGATTCCCAGCGATTCCTCTATATTTTCCGTTTCCACACACCAATTGTGACGGAAGAGTTCGGATTGATGAACGAGTTTTTCGAAGGAGAGAAGACGTCGAAGATCTGAAAGCGACGTTCAGAAGGCGTCGGAAAAGAAGACGTGGATACAAATGTAGAAGACGAGACAGATGAGTGTTCCGGTGAGCATCGTCATCTTGACGGAGATCTTCATGAAGAACACCGTGCTCGCGTGGATGTCGTGCTCCATCGAGAACAGATGACACTTTGAAAGGAGACGTTCACGTCTTCTGTTTCTCCTTTCTGACTTACGGGGGCGATGATACTCCCGTTTGCAAACGTTTCGATTCTATTTATTGATCTCATTTTCGACAGAAAGTTTCAGAACATTCGCTTTCAAGACACCGTTCCAACGCAACAGTTTATTCATCAAAAGCAAATGCCACGTGGCAAATAGGTCACGCCCACGTGGCGCCTCGTTCTACCGGAGAAGTCACGCGGTGCTTCGAACGCTTCCGAAGTTTGATCAGCTTCTGGAACGGCTTCTTCAGCAGATGCGTCTTTTTCGGTGTGTCGACGGGTTTGAAGCTGAAAGGGAGATGCTGAAATCAGGCGCCGTCTCCGTCCGACTCACTCTTCCTCGTCGTCGCTTCTCATCACTTTCTCCTCCTCTTCCTCTTCTGCCTGCTTCTTCTTCTTCTTCTTCTCGCTCTTCTTCCTCTTCTCGCTCTTCTTCGTCGATTTCGCCGATTCTCTGTTCGACCGTCTGCTCCGCTTCTTCTTCTTCTTCTTCTTCTCTGATATTTCAAAGTGCCCTCCGCCTCCTCCCATCATCGGCTCCTCTCGGAACTCGCGTCGGCTTCTCACCGGCGACTCGTACCGACTGTTGTCCTCCAGCCTCCGCACACTCAGATCCTTGCCCAACACGAATCCCTTCGTCCTCTGTCCCATCCGACGCTTCTCCGATCCTTCCGACTTCTTCGACTTGTCTCCGATCGTCGCGCCGACGTCCGGATGCTTCTCGACGTCTTCGCGAATCGGCACAAACTCATCCGCATCCAGTGGTCTCGCTCGTTTCGCTCGTTTTTTCACCGACGTCGGGTCCTCTTCTTTCTCTTTTTCCTCTCTCACGTACACTTCTCCTCGTGCCGAACAAAATGAAATCAGAGAAATCGTGCATAATATTTGGATAACCAGGTTAATTCCAGCTTAAATCGAAATTTTTCGCGCTGGAGCGCACTTCCAAACTCACCGATGAACATGTACAGCGAATAAGAATAATTCGTGAATACAATGTCCGTTCTCAGAGATTGTTCGAAAATTCACGTCAAAACAAGTTTATTACAACGAAAAAAGAACGGAATCAAATTGAGGAGAGTTCGTCCTGAATGGCCTTCGAGATCAGCTCCATCAGGTTGATTCCGTTGATCGGCAGCGTCTTTTTCGACTCTTTTCCGTGTTTCGGACACTTCTTGTGAGCACCCGAAACGAGCGAATCCGAGTGCGGGATCGGGCTCAATTGGCTCTTTTTCTTCCTTTTCGGACACCCTTCCTCGTGCTCTTTCACAGCTTTTTTCAGTGAAGCCTGCTCAGTGTTCACGAACGGAGAGCCCCGTTTTTTCGGAGGAGCAGGGTCGCCTGAAACAATCAAGTTGTTCTGGAAAACAAGGAATTTTTGGTTGCTCTACACTACCTTGTTCGGAACGGAAGTGATCGTGCGTGAGACTGGCGGTGGAAGAGACGAGTTCTTCGATGGAGGAGGCCTCCGACGGAACGACGTACGACTTGCGACACTCGATTCCCGTTCTCGGCTCTCTCTTCGTCCGATCCAGAATGTCAGACACGCGTCTCTTCTCGACGTTCAGAAGCCATCTGGAGGCGTCGAACTTCTCGAGGTTCTCCTCCAGCTCTCGCACGTCTTCGTACAGGTTCGCCTGCTCTCTGATCAGCTCCTCGCACTTCGTCTGCGCCTCTTCCGTCTTCCGCACGACGACGTCCCTCCCGTGAATCGCCTCTTTCAGACGGTTCTCAAACTCCGCCTCCTGATGTCCGATCTCTTTACACATGGCCTTTTCGTTGAAGCTCGTCCGCACGATGATCTCGTTCAGAAGCACCTTCAGATGGCACATTTTCTTCCGAAACGCCTCCCCGTAGATCACGTCCATGTCCATCGGCTCTTCGATCGAATTCAGCAGATCCGTGCCCATTTCCGGCTCGGGAGCTCTCATCGAAGCATCGGCTAGTCTCGCAATGTCCAGCTCCAACGACTCCTTCCGCTTCGTCAGTCTCTCGAGCTTCTCCTCACTGCTCCGATTCGCGCGGCTCAATTTGCGCAACTGCTCGTTCATCTGCTCAATCTTCACCACTTTCTGACGTGTATACTCGATACGTCGTTGAGTTTCGACTGCAATTTCTCACTTTTTCGGAGCTTTTATGCGAAACGAAACGCGCGCCCACATTGCGCTGACTTCTCACATAAAAGACAGCCAGCGCCCCAATATATTTTTTCGTCCCTTTTTTGTTATTGCGATTCTATTCTTCGTTTCGTATTCACTTGTCAATTTCATCGACTTTTTCATCAATCGTGTCAGTTCCCAGACGAGGAACACAACAATATTCGGAGAAGACAGTCACAAGTCCCCCTTCCAGAAGACCCAGCCAACGAAAAGACAACAGAGATGTACAATTCGCACCGTCCGGTGAGTGTTTGAGTGCTCCGTCATGTGGAAACTGCCAAGTGCACCCTAGGGACCAACCGGCTCCGCGAGCCCGGACTCCCAAATTTATTGCTGCGCGCGAGCATCAAAAATGTGTTCTCTGCCTTACCATCCATATTATAATCATTTGTGGCCATCTCCTCGTGTGAGAAATCCCGAAATGTTTTTTTTCCGTGTTTTCGTGGATTTTCGTATTCATGATATCACGTGGATTTTGCCGCGAAACGTAAAAAAAGGCGTCACGATGTTTTGTAATGGGAAAAGAAGAAAAAAAAAACATGACAGCCTTCCGCTTTTCCTGTTTTCTTTTTCTGTTTTCAACTGATTTCTTTTGTGAAATTGAATTTTTCGAGTACCGTATATCACAGTTTAAAGGCGCATGTTGAAAACCAAGAAACTTTTTGTTCGCTTCGAGACCCATTTGTTCCGCCAGCTGTTGAATTGAAAACTTTGAGCCTTATCTGCCCGTTTTAGACGTTCCTACTAAATTTAGTAAATTTTCGCGCACTCGAGCGTCGTTTCCATCAGATATAACAGGTATTCGTCGCGGCGTCTGCGTCTCGACAGAGACCACGCTCTCGCCTCTCCACGTATCGAAATGCGATCTCGTCGGCCGGCCCGGCTTCCCAATCATCTCTATCCGTGTCTCCGGCAACACTCCCCGCCGCAGTCAGTCAATCCGATCCGCTCAATCAATATTGTAATGGAAGAGGAGGGGGAGAGAGACGGAAGGAAGAGGGGTAGGTGGCGCGGCGACGACTGGTCACCACCACCCGAAAAGAACTGCGCATTCCCGCACGGGGACGACCGAACGAATTGGCTATGCAAACACACTAATATTTTGTTGCCTGGCTGGCTGTCGCGCTGGAGAGAGTGCTATTTTTCATCATTATTATTATATGAATTGCCCCCGTTTCTCAAGCTTCACACGCACTTGTCACTCAAAACTCGTTGGCTGCTGGCCGAAAAACGCGCGGCCCTTTTCTCGAAAAACGAAATAAAACTCGTTGGTTTCAGGTTCGCCATCATTGGATGGAGGATTACAAGTACCTGTTTAAAGTAGTACTTGTTGGCAATGCGGGCGTCGGGAAGACATGTCTAGTCAGAAAGTTCACACAGGTAAGGTATTTTTGCAGAAAGCGCCACTGGAAACTCTGATTGCACTGACAAATGGCGTAAATCGTACACCAGTGATATCTAAAATAATTCGTAACTTTGTTTTTTTTTCAGGGAATCTTTCCTCCCGGCCAGAGTGCAACAATCGGTGTTGATTTCATGATAAAGACGGTGAAAGTAGGAAATGATAAGATAAAAGTGAGTTCCTTCGGTGGAAAATTCCAGAACTTTTTGTTTTCAGCTCCAAATCTGGGACACCGCCGGACAAGAGCGATTCCGGTCGATCACACAGAGCTACTACAGGTCCCGAGCTTTACTCTTGTCCCTCCGAAAAATCGATATCTATTCAGAAGTGCCCACGCCATTGTTCTAGTCTACGACGTCTCGTGTCAGCCGTCGTTCGATTGTCTTCCCGAGTGGCTCGGCGAAATCGAGAGTTATGCGAATCGACGCGTTCTCAAGATCCTCGTCGGCGAGTTTTTCTTGTGACAATTCGAATTCGAATTCACTTTTTGCAGGGAATAAAGTGGACAAGGGAGACGAGCGAGAAGTGCCGGAACGAATCGGAAGAGACTTTTCCGATGTGAGAATGAGAGAAAACATTCGCGGGTTTGACCTGAAATACTGTTGAAATCGTTAGAGATTGTTCTCTTTCCAAAAAACAAACGGTATTTTCATAGTTCTCCGTTTCAAGGTGAATCACTTCGACTACTTCCTCGAGACATCTGCTCTTGACGCGACGAATGTGGATCAGCTTTTCGAGCAGGTCGCGACAAGGCTCACAAATGACATGAAAGTGACCGATGAAAGGTTTGTCAAATTCTCTTCTGACTTCGAAACGTCTTCGTTCAGAGTGCATCAGTACCGAGCGGACGCCTCGAACACTTCGGCCAACTCCGGGCCAATCAAGCTCATCGACCGGGCCCAAAACCAGCTGAACTCGTGCTGCAGCCGGCAGTGACATTCCCCGACCCTCTCTTCTGTGATACGAGCTTCTTTCAACTTCTTCGGATTTCCCTAGTCCCTCCCCTGTGTGTTTTACAGTATCCCCCTTCCCCGTTCCGTTTTCTGCATATTTAAATCACTCGACAATCTCAACCGCTCACACCGTTCTTTGCCTTTGATTCTGTACACTTTGGGTTCAATTTTATTGCATGTTCAGATGTTTATAAAAGTTTGATTTTCTCGATATATTTGGTTGTAACACATGGTATTTCTGTTTTTCCAATTGTAATGTTTGATGCGGGGGGCGATCCGAGTAGTCTGGCTACACACAAAACCACTGATAAGAGATGAAAGAAGAGAAAGAGACGGTCGAGAGAGTGCGGGAGGCGAGGAGACGCAGACAGACAGACGGTCTTCTGATAGCCGTTCTCAACCCATTTTCTCTCTTCGCCTACATTTTATAGTTCATCGTTGCAGCCCCTCCTCTTCATACAAATGCATCGTGTCCGGCACGCAGTCAGGTAATCTCTTCCTCTAATTCTGAATTCTCATCTGAATTCACTTCAGAATGGCTTCTTCTTCCGCCTCCCAAAGCACAATGACTGCCCGTCACACGCAGTACAGCCACGCAAAGACGGGCGGTTTCAGCCAAGCCGCTCCGACTCTTCACAATCCGTACAAGTGAGATATTTTCGACGGAAGATCTCAAGAGACTCGCCTGGTTTCAGAGACGATCCTATCCTCGATCGAGCTCTTCGACGCCTCCTCCCCGAGGCCCAATACATGAGAGTCGCTGCCGATCTTTCCAAGTTCGGCGATCGGATCACATCGGAAGTGGATCACCTGGGTCGGAAGGCCGAGTTGGAGCAGCCGAGACTCGAGCAGCAGGACGCTTGGGGAAAACGGATCGATCAGCTGATCGTGTGCAACGAATGGAACAGACTGAAGCAGATCTGCGCGGAAGAGGGCGTCATCAGCATCGGATACGAGAACGATGTCGATCCGTTCGTCCGACGCATCCATCAGGTCGCCAAGCTGTTCCTCTTCTCGCCATCGGCCGGACTCGTTTCGTGTCCGATGGCCATGACCGACGGAGCCGTCAAGACTCTCACGGTGAGCTTCAATCCGTTTTCACTGAATCGCCCGTTTTTCAGTCCCTGAACTTGTACGGAAAGCACAAATTGGCTACCGAAGCGGTAGATCGTCTCCGATCTCGCGATCCTTCGAAAGCGTGGACCAGTGGACAATGGATGACGGAGAAAAAAGGCGGGAGTGACGTGGCAGGCGGATGTGACACGTACGCAGTGCAAGTGGACAAGGACACGTATCGTCTGCACGGCTACAAGTGGTTCAGCAGTGCCATCGACGCGGATGTCGCACTGACTCTGGCGAGAGTCGTCGATTCTGAAGGGAACGCCGTCGAAGGATCCCGAGGCTTGTCGCTCTTCTTGCTTCGAATCCGCGATGACGCGGGCAATTTGAACGGGATTCAGATGGTCCGCCTGAAGAACAAGCTCGGAACGAAGCAGTTGCCGACTGCAGAACTGCTTCTCGACGGAGCCGTCGCCGAGAGGATCGGGGAGCAGGGTCGTGGAGTCGCTGGCATCTCGAACATGCTCAACATCACTCGGATCCACAACGCGGTCGCTTCGCTCGGATACATGAGAAGGATCATTTCTCTGGCCAGAGACTACTCTACGAAACGTGTCGTTTTCGGTCAAACCCAGTCGAAATGGCCTCTTCACACAACGACTCTCGCCAAATTGGAAGTGGAGACACGTGGCTCGATGCTACTTTTGTTCGAATCCGCACGTCTTCTGGGCCTTTCAGAGGCCGGAAAGAGCAGCGACGTGGAGGCAATGATGCTCCGTCTGATCACTCCGGTTCTGAAACTGTACGCCGGAAAGCAGGCGGTTCCACTGATCTCCGAGGGAATCGAATGCTTCGGAGGACAGGGATACATGGAAGACACCGGACTGCCGACGCTTCTCCGCGACGCCCAAGTGACTCCGATCTGGGAAGGAACGACGAATGTGCTCTCTCTGGACGTGCTTCGTGTCTTCTCCGGCAAAGAAAACATCCTGCTCGCGTTCGGAAAACGCGTCGGGCAGCTGCTCGCCAATGCGAAACTCGACAATGAGAAGTTGAAAATGTCGAAGGAGCACGTGGAGTCGGCTCTGAAAGAGCTCCAGAAGCTTCTGATGAAGGCGAGCGACTCTTCGCTGCAGGGAGAGACTCGCATCGATACGGTCGCCCGCCACATCTCGTTCGCCATCGCCCGCATCTACGCGGGAGCTCTTCTGATCGACCATGCCTCGGATTCGAG
This sequence comes from Caenorhabditis sulstoni, assembly GCA_963966605.1. Taxonomy (NCBI): domain Eukaryota; kingdom Metazoa; phylum Nematoda; class Chromadorea; order Rhabditida; family Rhabditidae; genus Caenorhabditis; species Caenorhabditis sulstoni. The sequence continues at coordinate 4,418,592 of OZ016477.1, forward strand.
TGTGTCGAACAGTTCGGACGTCGAGGTGGCTTACAGATGGTGCTGCGAGCAGCCGCTCGTGGATCTTCGATGGGAATGGTTCGGAAACGAACGAGTGAACGCTGACAGGGACATCGTGTTCGACAACTATTCGGGATTGCAGAAGAGCAAGATCTAACTGATTCTTTTCGTGTACAATCGAGAGTTTATTTTATTATTTTTAAGTATTTGTGTGTTTGAATGTAAAAATACTTTGAATTCGCGTTGGATACGAACGGGGGGAAAGAAACATTGCGAAACGAAAACGGAAAATACCCTTTGAACAATGAAGAAGAATTGAGTGGGAAACAGGAAGAAGCGAGAATCCGAACGAGTGGAACGGGAGGGACTAGGAAACCACCAGCGTTTTTCTAGTCCCTGCCGCCAGAACGTGGCTTCGGACGTGTTATTTGGAGAAAATGACGGGCTTGTATCACAAGGCGGAGCAAAGAAACGAACCGACGGACAGGGATGGCTCGAAAAAGAGACTAGAAGAGTTCCTAGAGAGTGAGAGAGAGAGAAGGGAAAAACGAGAGGATTAGAGAAGGAGACGGTAGAGAGCAGCGGAAAAGAGGAGGGAGGAGACAGTCGAGACGGACGACGGAGCCGAGTTGACCGAGTCCTGCTGCTCCTGATCATGGTGCTTGTGGTGGTGTTTGTGGTGATGGTGAGCCGATCTGAAAGGATGGAAGAGCTTTTCATCCGCGAGAAAGCTAGTCCCTCGAATGTATGGAAGAACTTTCCTCTTGAGAGTTCTAGGCCATCCAAAGACATTCGAAAGTTCAAATCCAAGTTGAAACACGACCTAGTCTGACCTATTCCGACCCACATTTTGCCCGAATCTCTCGTTTCAAAGTCAAAAGTCATCTGAATCTCTCACGTCTTCTTTCAGTTCTTGAATTACCAAAACATTCGGAAAAGCATCGTGACACCTGATATCCGAAGGTAAACAGGCTTCTTATACCGGCAGATTCGCTGAAAAAGACTCACTTGTCCGGCCACATGGAGAAGTTACAAAAGTCGGGCGCATTGCATCCGCAGATCTTGACCGAAACTCCCGACTTCGACGTTCTGAAAGAAGGCGTCGTTTCGATTCGAGAGTCCGATGGACAGCCTCCCCACCTGTTGTGGCAGTTTCCGTCCTTGAGCCCTCTCGTGTGACACGTGTAATGGACTCCCATCGTCGGATGATCCAGCATGAGACACGCTGCAAGAAGGAGAAGTCATTGGATATCCGAGAACGTCCCCCCGCCGCCTCGGTTTCTGTTTGTATATATGCGCACTTAGGGATTTGGGTTCGGACGACGAGCTGCTGAAGGACGGATTTGTTTATAATAATCTCGAGTGGCAGCCGGAAAGAATGGAAAGCGACGCGCGCACGGACTTATTGTTAATTCATTCGGCACGCGGACACCTTCTAATTACTTGTTTGTGACACGCATCTACTAATGGTCCTTCCGCTACAGATCGTTCGGAACGACAGCTCGACGGGAGGGAGGGAGAGATGTCTCGGTCAGGCCGCGTCTTTTTCGGATCAAACCCTGAAGTCTCGGCTCGTGGAAGAGGAAGACTCCACATTTTCAGTTGATTCGTCGAGAAAGCGTCTCGTTCTCATTAAGAATGGCTCTTGGCCCCCGCGTCATTCTTGCGTTTCATCAATTATTTTCGTGTTCTCTGACTCTCTCTCTCTGGGCATCTCTCCTCTTCAAATGTACCGGAAGTTCGCTTCATAGGTTCTACCCTCGTGCTCTCAGATTGAGCCAATTCGCCGTCGGCCACTCACATCCCACATCAGTTTCGCAGACTCCATCGGTGCAGGTGACCGTCTCCGACTCTTTCGTGCACTTGCAGCGAACCGCTTCCGTCGTCGAGGGTACAGTAACCAGTAGGACGGCGACGATCGTGGCGAGACCCAGGAGGCAGTCGGACGGATGCATGTCGGAAAGGAAGAAGAAGAAGAAGAAGAAGAAGCGGCTACTTCTGCAACACGAAGATACGGATGATAATTGAGGCAATGAGCCGTGAAATAGGATAAGAGGAGAGAGTGCGGTGAGACGCGAGACGCAGAGAAATCGTGTTTGAAACGGTTCGCGAGAAGAAATGGAGAGAGAGAGAACATAATCGTTTTCGAAGGGGAAAGAAAATCCGACTGGAAGACGCATTCGCCACGAAATTGCGGATTCTGAGAAGGCGACTCGGTGCTCTCGAGCCGAGAATTCGTAATTCGAATCAGAGCGTCGACACACTCTCGTTCTCATAAAAATTATATTTTGTGGCGACGGGAGGCTCGAAGTGCTCCGCCATCTGGTTCACTCGACACTTCTCGCATGCGAGAGTCGAAGACGAATTGTACTTCACACAAAATAACGATCCGACGATGAGTCGTGGCGAAGAAGAAGAAGAAGAAGTTCTGTTGAGAGAGAGAGAAACGAAGGGGGCGAGAAGACCTTGAAACCCGAAAAAAAATGACAAACAGAATGAACTTGGACAAGGGAACCGAAGAATGAGGAGGGACTAGGAATCCTCTCGGCCACCCTAAATCGAATGAAACAGAACAGAGAGAGAGGGGAGGACAAAAGCGGGTGGGGGGTCTCCGTGGAAACAGGTACGGGACACAATGGCAGTTCTCTCGCTCGCTTCTATTGGTTTTGGACGACGACTCGTGGGGACGCGGGTCCGTGGGAATTGACTTTCATTTCTCAAGTGGCTCCTTCGAACACTGCTGGGTCGGGGCGAAAGTTAAGCCACAGTCAGTCTGAAGCAAGCGAAAAGAAGAAGAAGAAGAAGAAGAAGACGTCGCGGGAGAATGAGGAGGAATCGGCGCAAGAAGAGTCTCTCTCTCTCTCTCCGGAGGCCACGCCCACTTTCTGTGTCTCTCGATGAAGTTTGCTGTCTAATGAAAAGAGGTCGAAAATAGAAAATAGTAGCCGGGGAGGAAAGCGCGCGGCGAGAAAAGAAGGTAACGTCATCCGATCCCACGGCCCAGAAGGGTCAAAAGAAGAAGCGGCTCTTCAGCTGGTAATCTGATTCGGAAATGGAAGTGAGAAGACGCGGCCCGATGACGTGCCGCCACAGAAGACGTTTATCACGGGGGGAAGGGGCCCCCGGCTCGAGTGCGCTTTCTCTTTATCCAAGGGGCGGCATCGACTCGTGATTACAAGTCAAACATCGATAGGAAACTGTACATTTAGTTGAGTGGACAGGCGCTCTACTGAACGAAACGTCTCGTCAGAATGCCACTGCGCTCTACCGAACAGAGTGCTGGCAGCTTGCCAAGAGAGACCACCGTCTGGTAAGTGCGCTCTAATGCGAACTCAAAACAGAGAGTGCAGTGAGGTGACTGCTCGAAAAATACTCTAGAACCAAGAGAAAACGACGGTGAAATGCGATTATGTGATGCCTAATTCGATATGAGCCGTGATTCTCGAGAGAGCCAAAGTGACACAAAACCACGAATTCCGAGCCACGACGTGAGCAATTACGGGCTCGAAACTCCGCCCCTTTTCGATTTCCTGTTTTTGCCAAAAAAAACAAAACAGGAACGAGGAAAGACAAAAGAAAAAGAGAGAGAGAGAGAGAGAGAGAGGGAACGGGAGGGGACGGAAGCTGCACAGAGCGTCTGCCGGTTGGAGGCGGGTCATCAGGAGGAGGGGTCAACCTTTTTTGCGAGAGCAACAGCTGCTGCTCGCGGAGCAACTCTGTTTATGCTCTCTCTCTTTCACTCACTCGCCAGTCTTCGTACTAGGTGCACAAAAGGAATCAGATGAGAAGAAGAAGACGTGAGGCCCCCGGAAATCGGAGCTCCGGAAACTTCTTCTTCTTCTTCTTCTTCTTCGATTTCACATGTGTTTGGCGGAAAAGTGGGGGTTGTTTCGAAAAAAAGAGGGAGAGAGAGAGAGAGTGCGGGTGTTTCTTCTCGAACACTTTTGATCCCGCTCATACATCAAGATACGGGCGGAGAGAGCACGCGAAACGAGGAGACGCAGACATCCAGAGATGATACGGGGAGGGGACGCATTTTCTTCGGGAGCGAATCGAAACGGAACTGAGCAGCAGCGGGCACGCGGGCGGGAGTCTCTCTCTCTCTCGTTGCTCGAAATGTTTGAGCAGCAGTTGGAGCACCGGCAAGAGTCGAAACTGATACAATTGGACATTGTGACGTGGCACACTTTCGATTCCGAAATGTGTCAAAACTAGGCGCTTCGTCCTCTTTTTCACTAATCATACGTTGGATTCAACGATGACGAAGGGGGAGGGGAAAGAAGAACGACGGACGTGACGTGGCATGACATGGCAGAAGAAGTGAGGCCGACTCGCGTGAATACGGGGGGTTGATGACATAAAAACGGAAGGAAGGTGTATGAGAATCCATTTGGTTTGATTGAAAACGAATGCTCTCCGGAAGAGAGAGCGAAACCGAAGGACCAACAACCAGCGAGAGCGAGGAAGTGCGCTCCAGTGTACTTCTCACAGACGTGGACGAGGATTCCGAGTGCGAAAAGTTCGGCCAGGCTCACTTCAGAAAGTTGCGAGTTCTTGGCACGGTGCCAACTCGATGCGATGGAGCGCGTTTCCTACGTCACCGCACTTTCGTTTCTCTTCAGCTGGTCGAAGGTTGGGGCGTTTGTTTTTGTATTCTCGCATTTTCCAAATTAATAGGGACGTTCTCGCTCCGTTTTTCATTCAATTTCACTCGATTCTCCAGGCTCCTCATATTGTGAATTCAATGACAGACGGGGAATAAAAAAACAGATGGAGGTGAACCTTTTTCGAAGACGTCACGTCATCTCGGAACGAAATCTGAAGAAGAAGACGAAGAAGAAGAAGAAGAAGAAGAAGAAGCGAAGGGAGTGATGTTTGAGACTCTTGCGAGGTTGCCAACTTTTCGGAGGTGTCATTCGACACAAACACGCTTCCGGAGACGTCTTCTCGCTTCGAAATTAAGTTTGTTTCGACGAGAAACGAGAAGCGAGATGAGACGAAACGGCGATTCGTGCGAGTGAACACGCGGGACACTCAAATCGAACATTGTCGACCCGAATCGGACTGTAATTGGGCTGCACTCTCTTCAGTTTTCGATGATGTCTCAATTGGTGGGAAAAATGAGAGAGAGAGAGAGAGAGAGAGAGAGAGAGAGAGAGAGAAAGAGAGAGAGAGAGAGAGAGAGAGAGAAAGAGAGAGAGAAAGAGAAAGAGAGAGAGAAAGAGAGAGAGAAAGAGAAAGAGAATGTTTTTTGGAGCGAAAGTGGACGGAAAGAAGAATGGAGAGGGGGGCGGGTCGAGGGTGTGTGTGTGTGATAATCCGAAGTATGCAAATAGGGGGTCAACGGAGAGAGACAGCGAGCGAGAGTTGAAATCGAGACGGGCAGGGTGGGAAAGCAGAAGAGCCCGACGAAATTGCCGGGATTCGGGGGGAGTCAAACCGAGAAACGCTTCCGAATCGCAGCTTTCGACTCGGCATCAAATTGGCATCGAAATTATGGAGATCGGATCGGATTCTTCGCCTCGGAATACCACCCCCTTCATTACAAGATTCCCCCTGAAGTTCAACTGAGTATATCTCCAAAAATCAAATAGTTATAAAAAAGTTGTCAACTGCAAAGACATGGAGAATTCAAGGCTGATCATGTTTGCAGTTGACAATATTCTCATATCTCAACTAGTTTCAGAGATATTTCGGTTTCAAGTTCAACACTAGAACTTTCAATTTCAGAGTTTTTCAGAGATTTTGAGAGAATAAGTCGGAAAATGAGCGTTGTTGGCTTCTGGAGAAAGTATCGAAGCTCGGAGACGTCAATTCTGAAATTCCTACTTCAAAGTATCGTAACTTGATCAGAGCGAAATTTGGAAAGTTCGAGTTTCGAAACCAATTTTCTAAACTTTTCAGTTCAGTTTCGTGCGATTCTCAAATGATCTTGTGAAGATCAGATGGTCCACGTCGCAGCTTGAAGAAAGAGAAGAAAGAAGAAAGAAGAAAAAGAAGGAGAAGAAGGAGGAGGAGGAGACTTGCTCTCGGTGTGTTCTCGTCGGACAGTGTCTCCGCACACCTTTCCCTCGTTCTCGCCGCCCTCTAATATTTGAGTGATCCTGTTTCTCTGACTCACCTTTGTGTGCATTTCTTTTCCATAATCAAAAAATCTCCCTTCTTTTTTTTCCCCCCGAGAATAAGTGGTCGAACGATTTATATACAAATAGGGAAAGTGGATTAGAGTCGGAAACGAAAAGTGAGACGGGGCGAGTCAGCACATGAGACACGTGGCGCCGCACAAATACTTTCGTTCCTCCGGAGTGTACATGGCATCTGTGCAGAAGCCGTCGTCGTGGAATTGGGGACAACTGAAAGAGACGGAGGATCGGAAGAGGGTTCGGAAGACGTGCTCACTTCTGATGGCGGTCTCTGCACATGGGAATGCAGTGGCCGCACGCCTTCGGACAGTAGTTCTCCATGAGCGTCTTGTATCTCGGGTGCGCGCACAGGTCTCGGTAGCTCTTGCACTCCGACGTCATGTCTTCGCAGTCTTCTGCAACGCATTCTGACTTATTCGCTGCGCGTCGGCGATACGGAGTCACCTCTGCCCTCCTCGACCCTCTCCACTTCATCGCATCTTCCGCAAGTCAACGAGCAGTGCGAGGCCATGACTTCGGAGAACGCGGGGTGCGAGCAGAGCGAAGTGAACTCGCGGCAGTAGGTGTACTCGTCGAAGCACGTTCCCTGGATTACGGTCTTCGAGAGCGATGTCGTCAGCGAACTCGGCTCCGCAGTCGTGATTTTCGGAAGTGTGTCCTGCAAAAACTCGAGATTCCGGTGGGCAGGAACCCTCTCGCTGACGCACTCTCGTCGTGCTCAACTCTTCCAGAGTGATCTTCCGAACTGTTCTCGTCGTTGAATTGAGTGAGTAAGAAGCGGGAAGAGTGATCGAAGTAGTCCGATTCCGAGAAGCGAACGTCTTCAGAGACTCATTCGGATCCACTGAACGTCTTCTCGATTCTGGTCGTCTCGAGGTTTCAGGAAAAGAAGGAGAAGACGTTCTGCGAGTCGGGGTGTTTTGAGTTTGGCTCTGCAGAAGAGTTCTCAAATCGATTGAAGTCACATTGAAAGTCGGCGAAGTCGACGTGTTGTTCACCTCTTCTAAAACTTTTTCAGTTATCAAACCTGGTCGATAAATGCTAACCAGTGGTGTTCCATTGTAGTTTCGCTCTGTACGCGACGATCGGATCGACGACGTTGGCGGTGGTTCTCGTGGAATTCTGGCTCGAGTTCAGCATCTTCTCCCTCGGAAAAACGCACTTTCTCGGCAGATCGCACTCTTGCCCTTTCGCCAATTCCTCGATTTTCGTCGCCGTTCTCTGCGCTTCTTCGAACGAATTCAGGCCGCAGAAGCCGCACGTCGCCTCGCATTTCGCCTTCATCGTTCGGAAATTCGACTTTGATTTGCACAAATGACGTGTCAATTTGCAGAAAGAGCTCTTGTCCTGACATTTTTTCGCCGACTTTTCGCAACATTTGTAAGTTCCCTGGAAGTTTTCGCACCAAGAAACGGACGGATTCGTCGAATTCCCGCACTCGTAGCCACTGGAAGGAACGAGGTGGCAAGCTGAAAAGAGCGGTGAGCAGGAGAGCCGCGGAGCCGCGGAGCAAGAGACTCACTGGCTCCGGGTTTGGCTCCGTTCGAGCAGATCTCAAGAGTTTTATTAGGCGTGGGAGAATATTGATTCGTGACGAAAACAGGGAAAACGGAGAGAAATACGAGTAAGAACATGATGAAATTAGGCGAAATCAAAGGGATGGTCACTCCAATATATAGTACACAAACGGCGAGCGGCGACTAAAAATATCGAGTGGCAGGTGAGCAAATGTCAGAAGAGAAAGGTCTCCAAGCGGCGAACAGGCGGTTTCTGTTTCAATTTGTACGGTTCTGGAGCAGCATCGAGATGTGGTGGAGCAGGATTCCTGCAAAGAAAACAGATGGCTCGACGAGACCGTGCGACTGACCGGCGACGACGGATACATTCAACGACGTCACATTAGATCGCTGCTTTCGAATCGGCGCGATCGAAATGACAGAGTCGCAGTGTTTCAGGACGTCCCGACTGATTCCTGCTCCCTCGTCTCCCAGCACAATAGCGACTCTCCCTTCGGGACGCCATTCCTGCAGTGTTTTCGCGACGAGACCTGCTTTCTCAGCGGCCGCCGGGTCACACGTGGCAACGATTTCCGCGCCGGCCGATTGCTCTCTGAACTGCTCGAAGTGCTCGAACTGCTGGACGGGGAGGTGCTCGAGGGCTCCGCAAGAAGACTTGCTCATCGAAGGAGTGATGCTCTTCGGGCCTCGTCCCTTCGCGAATCCGATTCCATCGGCTCCGAAGTACCACGCACTCCGTCCGATCGCTCCCAAATTCCCCGGATCCAACACTTTGTCCACGAAAATTGAAGCGGTTTTCGTTTGGAAGTTCTGGAATTGAAGGGGAGAAGCGTCGACGCACATTCCCTAAAAAACGGAAACTTTTTCGACTCATGCTCATTTTTCGAATCACATTGTGCAGCTGAAACTCGGTGAGTCGATCCAATTGATCGTCCGAAAGCCACGTCATCGGAATTCTCAATTCTTCCGATTTTTCCAGAATCTCCCGAATTCTCGCGTCGTTTTCAGCCCGTTTTCTGAAATTTCCGTTTTCAGAAAACATTGTTAATTGCGCGTAAACCTCATTGTCTTCTTCATGAAAATCTCGTGGAATTCCCGTTTTTCGGCGCGAATCGCCTCGAGAATCGAATGAAGTCCGAACAGAGCTTCTCCTTTCAGTTCGGGAACTCTGATTCTGAATTTCAGATCGACTTCAGTCCGACGATTTCAGACAATTTCTCACTTCTTCGCCGCATATTTCTCAACCGATTTTCGTGCCATTTTCGCTTTTCTAAAAATCAGATTCGGCCTGATTTCCGCCATTTTCTGGCTCATTTCTCTCTGAATCAGCTCATATTGCCGCGAGATTCCATAACTTCATCCCGATATTCAATTTGTTTGCAGTAACTTCTCATGGACCCAAAGCAAATGAAGAGCAACATTCATTTATCGGATGGGCAAAATGAGAACATAGTAGGAAGTGGGGGAGTCTTAAAACAAGAAACGCATTCAGATATTCAAGGCTTCAAGAGTCTCGGCGGATTTCTGGATAACGGCGAGGAAGTCGAGAATACGGGCGGTCTCCGAAGTTTCTTCGAGCTTCTCCGATGCCCATGTCAACTTCCGAAGGACGGCTTCTTTCGCCAACGTGATCGGGCTTTCTGAAGACGCTTCCGGAAGCTTAGAAGCCTTCTTCGCAGCTGCCTTCTTCACGACTGGAGAAGATACTTTCACTTCCTTCTTCAACGTCTTTTCAACAGCCGGAGAAGGCGTGGCCGCGTCGATGGCTTCTTGCAGATCTTCCTCTTCTGAAATTCTGAATCAAATGTCAGAAGACAATTAAAAATGCGTACGTAGCGGAATCTCGGCGATGACCTGACCGGCCTCTTGGAGCTTCTCCTGATAGAGCTCGCAGGTGACACACCGACGGACGCCAGTCCGGTCCTCCATCAAAATGCCGCTGCACGTCGGACAGTACTCGTCGAGCATCGTCTGTCCCTTCAGAAGCAACTCGCCCATTCGCTTCGAGACCTCGTCCCGGAACGCGTCTCGCATCCGAATCGATTCGGCGTTCTCCACGTGGTATCCATTGATTGGAGCCATTTCGTCGAGGTAGTTGCGAGCTCTTGGGTTTGGAGTACGGTCGATCCACGTGGATTCTCGATGTGATGCGGTTGGATTCTCGAACTTCTTGTGGACCATGCAGTCCTCACTAAGCGGATACTTGAGAAATCTTCAGAAGCTTCAAGCGGTTGGAGATAGAATTCCGAAAAAGAACAGGTTTGGGCAAGAACATAGAGAATTGTAACAGGAAATGGTGTATTTCAATTCAACAAAAATGTACATAAAAGCAAAAGAAACTGAGCATGTTTTGGCAACTTCAAAGTTGAAAGAGGTAATGGATGAGTGATGTACAAGAAGATGTTAATACAGACAATAAGAGGGAAATGTACATTATGTGCAGACATTCCATGGATCAGATGGGAGTGGAAAAGAAGCGCGCTTCTTCGGCCAAAAGAATGAGGTTCTCGAAGGTTCCGACGTTGTGGTGGACGTTGCCGCGATTGTCCTTGCTGAACGGATATCTCCAATAGGATCCGTCCGAGCAAACAGCCACCAGAGATTGAATGCTTTTCGGAGTCTCTGAAAAACCATGAATCATGAGAAACCCTCCAAAATGTTTCCTAAGCTTACGTTTGCTGAATCCGAGAGCGAGGACCTGTCGTTCGAGTTGAATGCGAGCAATGCTGCTTGTCCCGAGGTTTCTTTCAATCACTGTCTTCTTTTTCTGCGATTCAGCGTCGCGGATTCCGAAGACGTGCAGAGTTCCGTGGTCACTGGCCACCGCCAGATAGCTCGAGCATGGAGAGAACTGAAGGCAGTGCAGGTGAGCCTGGACACTTCCACGACGGAGCTCGTAGAGCATTCCCTTGGTTCGCGCATCGAAAACTCGAATGACCGTCCCCTTGGTGGATCCTGTGGCGACGAGAGTTCCTTGGCAGTTGAGAGCCACCTGGGTGATCTCCGTGAGGTGAGCTTCGATAACAACAGGTGCCTTCGATTCTCGTTCGGTAAGAGTGTTCAGATTTACGATCTGAACAGATCCCGTTTTGAATCCTGGATAGGCGAGGAAGCAGGCGGAAGTGGTGGGATCATAGCTCATTGCAGAGATTCCCGTCGGGTTCGGATGGATGTCTTCGGAACGGATCTGGTGGCACTTGCTTGGGAAAATGTAAATAAAGATGCGGCTATTGGTGAATATCGCCAGCCTATTCTGGGAAACTTGGAAGTTCGTCACGGGCCCATACTGTGGTGGCGTCGTGATTTCAATCAAGTCGTCGTTCTTTTCGACGTCAAACGTCATGACGACGTTCTGGGCAAATTTTCCGCCCTTAGCGCATGTGTAAACGACCAGTTGAGACCGGTCGATGGCACGGCAGATTCGGATTGGACCCACATCAGGAACTGGAAAAAAAAGTTCAATATGGTCAAACGAAAAAAAGGACTGACCGAGCCTCGTTTTCTGTCGGAAGAAAACGGGATGCAGTTGGAAAGTCTTGAAACCGTCCCGATCCGAAATCGTCAGATGGGACTGGTCGCTGGTGATAGAGGCGTGAGCTACTTTGGTCGCCATTGGAACTGCAGAAAGGACCAGTTGAGAGAAAAACCGTGAGGCAGAGGGCAGAAGAAATAAATGAGCGGAACGGAAGGAACAGAGGACAGAGAGGTGGGTCATTAAAGAGGGGCAGATGGCGAGCAAATACGTTCTGGGGTCACGAGATAAACGCGACAGAGAACGTAGCATGGGTATGGAATTAGCATGGGAACACTAATGAAAAGATCAATCGACGAATTGGAGGACGGATTGACAGATTTTGATGAGTTGATATTCAACTTTTATTACTTTTGTCAGCTTCACCGGGGAAAGAATAAAAGTTTTCGCGAACCGAAAAATAGTGACGCGTTTACGTACATAAGCGTCGATGAAATTTGAAGCAGAAATTTCACTTTCGAATTGCTTTGAAGCATGAGAGAACCAGAAAATGTGACAGTCAAAAAACAGGTATAAGTGGGCCGTAGTAGCGACGGAGAGACGCCGAGAAATGCGATTGGAAAGACGTCACGCGAGAACTGAGAGTGCAAACACAGCAGGACCGCAGGCATCGAAACCGACGAGCAATAACCGAGTGATCGCGATGGATCAGCGCCCTCACGCACTTTTACAGATCCCATACGGCTGGCACAATCGAATTAACCTTTTTATAGGGGGTTTAACAAGAATCAGTTTGACTTATAGTAATACTTACGAGTTTCCTTTCGCTCCCCATTCTCCTGTGATTTTTCCGGGCTTTGTTTTCCTGCTTTCGCTTCTGGACAGTTCTCCGAGTCGACAGGAATGAAGTAAGGCGGAGATGACGAACCAGGAGAGCTTCTTTCTTCGCTTTCCTCTGTACTTCCATTGTCGATTATTTCGAAATTGTCGGAACTCATTTTCTGGCCTGAAATTGAGAACCTTCTTCAGTTTTCTGTTTGCCGTGTTGAACTTCGATGGGTATTGCTAATTCTCAGTCTGAAGACCGAAAAACTAACACGCATAGGAGATTGTTATACTTTAATGAAAATTTGAAAAAAAAATAGTTGAAATGTCACTGGAAATCTGCGAAGATCTCGAAAAAAGTACGAATTCCAGTCAATCAAAAACTGAATCGAGTCATTTTCCTGATTTTGAGTGTCTGTCCCTTTAAAACTGTAGCTTTCCAGTCGAGACCTTTTCCCAACATTTATCTCAGCTCCTTTAATGAAAATGCAACTTTTTTTCATTTATCGGAATCTTTTTTCGATTCGAATTTCCACACTTTATCAGTTTTCTTTCCCCATTCAAAAAAAAATTTCCGTTTTTCTCTCAATTTTTTGTTTTTGATGTCTCTGATAACCTACAATTCTTCGAATACTCGATGAAGTCCATTCCGCGAAAAAATAGAAATCCGAGTGTCAAACGCAGAGAATTGCTCCGAACCGGCCAGTGCATTTTTCCCTCATCCATGAATATTAATCCGGTTAGTCACAATAAGCTCAAAAAGCATTCGGCTCCCGGAAGCTGAGCTCGCTTTCCCATAATCCTCGTCTCCTTCTCGAAGAGGCCTAATTAATTGGAACCCATCCTTTTCTTCGGCCTTTTCCTTTCTCATTTCTTCTTCTTCTTCTTTTTTTCTGTGAAACACAACCGAATTAGTGTTTTCGTCTGTTCGCGAAACTTCTTTTTTTTCACCAGTTTCTTTCGCTCGAAACTCAATTCCCAGCCGGCACTGATTCCCATCGGGAAAGCGGAAAAACACGCGACCGGAAAGAGTTTATCTCGCTCTTTTCCGAGAATTTCCGAGAGTTTACCCTCAATTTCCAGCTGTTTCGTGACTGCTGAAAAGCTGAAAAGTGGGCGGAGCGTCCGGAAGGCGTGGCCAGAGAACGAAGACGCAGACGGGAAACTTGGCGGCTCCCTCTCCTTCCTTCAGTCCTTTTCTCATGGAGCAGCTACTCGGGGGCTCTTTTTTTTCCTTCTCCGTTTCCGCCTCTCATCATATCGGATTCCTTCCAGAGTAGAGTGTTTTTCAGCTGAAAAGCATGGATAAGCATGAGGAGGACGAGAGCAAGAGAGTCAAGATGCAAATCAAACCGAACGATCTGCTCTGCGTCAACGGCTGCGGCTTCTACGGAACGCCGCAATGGGAGAACCGTTGCTCGAAGTGCTGGCGGGCTCATCAGAACGAGCTGAAACGGAGCCAGGACTTTGCCAAGAACAAGTTGGTCAACACGGCGACACAAAGTCTCTAATTGGCTCTTTTCAGGTCTCTTCTGAGCTTCGATCAATTCCAAGAAAGGCGGAAGTCGACGACGGAAAGCAGGTCTCGTGGCATCAAGAACCTCTTCAAAACTTCCCCGATTCCCGGTGAGAAGACAGAAAAACGAATAAAAACTCAGAGTTCCTTCCCAAAAGCTTCAGAGAAATACATAAACCGAAAAATTTCCGTTATCCATCGGCCAAATTGCAATTTCCGTTGAATTTGATGAGAACCCATCCGGAAAACGCATGAAAACAAGCAAACTTTCAGTTTCCTCTCGGCTCCCAACAAAGGAATTTAAGCATTATTGTGAACAGTTTCTGGTTTTCAGAGGGCGGATCGAGTTCTCCGACATCGTCGACGTCACCAGCCGGCACTCCGACTAGGTGGGTCTTCTACTGAAAATCTCGGGTCTGGAATGGAATGTTGTTGTTGTTTTGGGCCTCTTTTCGGCTCTTCGCGACTTGTTATTTTGGCTTCGAGTGCAACAAAACCCCTTCTTTCTGTGTATATTTACGGAAGGGCCCTTCGCTCGTTTTCCCCCTCCTATACGAATAGAAAATGAGTCTGAAAAAGGGGAAAAGCGACGGAAAAGGAGAAGAAGAAGAAGGACTTTGCACTATTCGCCTTTTTAATTGAATAAGAAATGGGTTCTGCTGGGGCTCCTCTGACGCATTCGGGCTCCGCGAGCTCGTGACCGTGAATACGAAATAAGCTGCACAAATCGGAGCAAAAACTACATTCTTCGAGAAAGAGATAGAGCAAACGATTAGATAAAGTGCGGGTCTGCACAATGCGTTTCGTCCAACTTTGTCCCACTGAGCAATTCGTAGGAACTTTGGCTAGAAGAGAAAGTTTTTGTGGTGCCTGACTCATTTCGCGTGCGTCAGAATTCAAAAAGCACCTTTCTAGAAGGTGAACATTGACGGCTGATTCACCCGTTTTCTCGAGAAATGCGCGCGTCTCTACACTCATCTCGTCTTTGTTTTCTTCGTTCTTCGCTTGCCGCTTCTTTTCTGAAAAACAAGAAAATCTATGCGGAAACAGCGGAATGAATGTTTTGGTGCTCCGCGAGCTCGCCTCGTGAGGTTCTTTCATCCGTGAACTCGCTGAACAATGCACTTGAGAACTCATAGAGTGCACTGGAAAGGAAAGGGAGCTCATTTGAAAAGTGCACCCTTTTTGGCGAAGAATTCGCGTTTGGGAATAGACGTCAAACGAGCAGGAGACATAAAATGAATGTCCGCGGGGGAAATACCTATTCGTCCAATTGGAATGTAAGAAATTCGGGGAATTCGATATGATGTGGGGACATTCAGCTTATCTCAAAACCCGGAAGTCGAATTCTGCTTCTTTTCAGACGGCGCGAGCTCTCTCCAGACTCTGCGGAAGCCCGAAAACAGTTCACAGATTTCCTTGTTGCAAATCTCTCCACAGGAATGGCCCAGGAAATCGCGCGATCTGTGAAAAATGCTGTTATGAAGATAAGCGAGATGCGAATCGGAGCGGACGATATGTCGGAACTCGTGATGAGTTACTATCAGTATCTGGGCGAACGCATCGGCGGCCACGCTCACTTCGACCAGCCGGACTGCAAAGTGAAGGCGGAAGACGTGATGGATCAGGTCGAGAAGTACATCTCGACGTGCTGCTACTCGCAGTTTTTCTGCGCGAATCACGAGGAAGAAGTCGCTGACGTCTCCTTGCAAGATCGGATCCGATCCTTGCACTGGGTCACTGCCGGCTTTCTCGAAACGAAGCTCGTTTTCAAGAAGCAGCCCGTGCGGGAGCGTGTCGACGAGGCCATCTCGGAGCTCATCGAGATCAACGCGAAGAAGTCGGCGTTCGAGAAGCTCGAGTGTCTGACCCGTTCATGCAAAGCGATTTTCGAGGCTCTCAAGGAAAGCGAGGCTCCGACTTCGGCAGACGAGTTCTTGCCCACTCTGATATACATTCTGTTCCGCGGCAACCCGCCACTCATCCAGTCCAACGTCAAGTTCATCTCCCGATTCGCAATTCCCGCTCGTTTGATGAGTGGAGAAGCCGGTACGCTCCTTCAAACCAGCTTCGATTCTTCAATTCCCGTTTCATTCCAGCCTACTTCTTCACAAACCTGTCCTGTGCTCTCCAATTCGCTCAGAACATGAATCACGAGAGTCTCCAAATGGAGAAGGCCGAGTTTGAAGCCTACACAGCCGGCCACTTGGCCCCGCCCCTTTCAGTAATCAATTCGGCTTGTAATCAGGCGATGTACGTTCTCGAAGGAACGATCGAGACCATCATGAATGTCACGGAGAAGGCGAAAAACTTGGCTATCAATTTGACGAGTATGCACGGGAAAGCCGACGAGTGAGTCGATCCGTATCATCGGTACTCAGCCAACTCCGATGTTTTCAGTGATCTGGACAAAATGCTAGCGATATTGAAGGAAACAGTCGATTTCTACCCGTCGGAGACTTATCGGTCAATGAAAGATTCTGTAAGCTCCGACCATTCTCGGTCTTCATCATTCCGCAGTCGTTCCAGATATTCGCCGAAGAGAAAGAGACGGCCGACATTCTCGCCTCGTTTTCTCGTCAGTCCTCGGATTCCGGACGCGGAACTCTCGCCGATTCGCAGCCGTCCACTCCGCAACCACAGCTCGACGCGGAAGGATCCCCGCTCATAGCTGCACTCCAGAACTCTCCTCCTTCTGAAGAGCAGAACGCCTAGATTTATTCATGTCATACTTCTTTTCCCTTTGTAAATATACTCTCTCCCGGTGATTCTTTCCCCTCACTTTCCCGCCTTTTGTGCCAATTTTTCAACGTTTCTATGTGTTTCTGTTCGATTCCCTCCGCTCTGGTCGTTCCTTTCGTTCCCCCCTTGTTGCCTTTTTCATGGTAAACTGTAACACGCTTAGCCGAAAACGGGTTGTTTAGACACCAAATTACTTGTCCTTTTCCCTGCTACTTCTGCTTCCCAAGCGAAGAGTTCGATGCGGATTCTGAATGTCTTCCGTGAAAATTTGAAGCAAATCAACAGAATCCACGTCGAATTCCGAGCCTCTTGCTTATTTCCCGTGAACCCGCTTTGTCGACTCCCTCTCCTCCCGATTCCCCTTTATTCCCTCTAGTCATCTCCCCTGAAATCACATGCTACTCGAACTCATTCTGCTCGGACTCGTCGGCTATCTGCTGCTCGTGTGGCACCGGAAAGAAGTCGAAAAAGGCAAGGACGGCCTCGGAGCAGCCGGTCCGATTCTCGAAGAGCTCGAGTCGGTTGTCTTCAAAATCATCGACATTCTCAAGAAACAATACGCTTCGTCCTCTCTAGGAAGCGCCAATCAACCGTCAGTTTCTGCCGTTTCCTCTTTTGATCTCAAGATTCTCTTTCAGATCAACCTCAACCGCTGTCAGTTCTGAAGAAGCGCCGACTCAGAGACCGTCGCCACGTGTTACCCAGGTCGAGAAGTTCGAAAGTGTCCGTCAGCCGAGAGAGCCGAAAAGCCGCTCGAAACATCATTCGAAGCACCGATCGAAGATGGACAGTGCTCTCAAGGCCGCCCAAAAATAGTCTACTCCGAGTAGCATCTGTGTCACAATAAATCATTTTTTCTGAGAAACCAACCACGTCTGATTCTTTTTCGGTTGAAAAAACCTGATCGCTTATCTATTCTTCTCTCACCTTCGATTAAAACTATTCACAATCATTTTTAGTGTCGTTCGAAATGCTCCGATTGCTGGTCCGAACCAGTTCGGAGGCGTGCCGTGCCGTGAGCACGTCTTCTGCCGTATTCTCGCGCAACGAAGATCTCTCATCGGAACAAATTTGGGAACGACGTTCGAAACTCCGCATTCCGAAGCTACAGAAGGACGAGCAATTGTCGTCGAAAGTGTACTTTGCCCCCGAGTGGGATCTCGAGAAAAAGCCGAATCTGGACGAGGGCTTTGTGAATCCACTGAAAGGATACGGAATGACTCCTGAGAAGTGGGAGTACTACAACAAGGTCAGAGAGAGAATTCTGAACTCAAAAGCTAAACTCCTCGTTTCAGGTCGTCTGGCCACCAAACTACGTAGTTCCTGAGACAGGTCTGCCGAAGCCGAAGGAAGTGTTCCACTGCAAAGAATCGGTGCACTTCTCTCCGAAGAGAATGTGGACTGCTTGTCAGCTCGTGTGGAAGATGAACGTCGACGAGGCGATCACACAGCTGGACATGCAGCAACTGAAGGCGTGCGAGCTTCTGAAGGACACCATTCAGAAGGCGAAGAAGCGGGCGGCCGACGAGTTCCACATTGAGTTCCCCTCACAGATGTACGTGGCCGACGCGTTTCCGGTGCAATCGAACATCGTGAAAGGGGCCAGAAGACATGCGCACGAGAACTGGAACACGATCCGATATCGGTACATTAACATCTTCGTGCGACTCGAGGAAGGTCCGGCGCCGTCGCACAAACAGAGGCACGCGCCGAAGAGCGGCTGGGATCACATGGACGAGTACTACAATTATCTCCGTTCGCGAACAGTCAAGTACAGTATCTAGGTCATTAGTGCGTTTTTCTTTTTTTATTTTCATTTTTGTTGAGTTTCTACATAAATCGTTTCTCTACTGAAAACAAAAAAGTTCTATTCGATGTGAAATCGTTCATTCATATACATTTTATATAGAAAATTTGGTGTGGCAATTCCGTAATCATCTTTTTTTCTGGGGGTGAGTGTGAGATGCGAGAGAAAAAAATGCGAATCGTTTGCAAATTGAGTGTGAGAAGAGTTAGTCGGAGAGCTCTCCGATGGCGATCTTGAACTTCTTGAACTGGGAACTGAACCACGACTTGGCCGCCTCGATCGTTTCCTCGGCCTGCCATTCCTTGGCTTTGCGGTTCACGAGATCCTTGAACTGTGCCCAAAGCTCCTTGAGCCGGTGCAAAGTGCGGCACTTCCAGTCACAGCTCTGCAAAAACTCGAATTCGCTGAGTAGTGGGGATACGTAGCTGTACCTTGTCAATGTTATCACACTGCAGTGGTTCCTTCTGGTCGTCGCAGTTCGAAAGAACCGGAATTTCGCTTTTCAAGTAATCAATGTCAGAGCAGTTGAGCTTCGGGTTTCCCTGCACGTCGATTCCCTGAAGGTCGGGGAACGAGGCCCTGATCAGGCTCATCGACGGAATCGTCTCGAGATCGTTGCACGTGAGCGCCAGGAAGTGTAAGTCGCGGAGAGGCGTGGAGTGGGGAAGCGGGAAGCGGGTCAGGCCAAGTCCGTCGCATCGGATGACCGGGTCGTGCTCCGAGAGCTCACATGTGCACCCTTCGAGGCATGGGACAGAGCGCCCTGTCGCTGGAAATTGATGAGATTTCCAGGAGAGCCATGAGCTCGCTAGGGATTCCCCAGGGCTCATCGCTTGATTCTGAGTCTGGAGAGCTCTGAACACATTTCTGGGAGGTCTTCTGAAGTGGTAGAGAAGGTAATGAGTCCCACAGTGAACAGTTTAGATTTCATTTCTGATCGTATGGAGATTTAATGACGGCTAGCCGACTTGTTCAAACACGATCTTTCGCTTCTTATTCTTTCGTATTTGTTTCGTGACGAATCGTATTTAGCGTAGATCGAATGCGGCTAGACTAGAGATATAACCGAATGAGTCATGAAACCATGTGAATATGGCAACATAAAAACAAAAAAAAGATATTTTCGACGGGGGGAGGGGGGCAATTTTCCCATCAGAATTACCTGAAGCGAAGAGAAGAGCGAGAGCGAGAAGTGAAATCGTCGATTTCATTCCTGAAACGATTCGAAATGAGTGGCCGAAATGGGGTGTCGAATTGGAAAAGCAAACAGACAAAGGGAGTGGACATGGCACCCGACAAAAAGAAGAAAGAAGAGGACAAACAAAGGAAAGAAGAGGTCAAAATGGCAGCGGAGAGGGCGATATCAGGCGGAGACGCAGACGCGTTGATGGGCGGATTCGATCGATTTGTGGTCCGGTGACACTTTGAAAACAAGCGAGGAGAGAAGAAGAAGAAGAAGCTTTCAGAGCGGGGATGGAGATTAATGTTCTCTGGATCTTCCGTTTACATCAGTATTACACCAAAGAAAGGGAGGCTGTCAAGAACAGCTGCTTCGGACGCTTATCATTCCGGAGCTTTAGCGTAACCTGCAGCTGGGGTTATTGAGTATGACGCGTCACTTTTCTGTCTGTTTCCCGTGCAGAAGACCGGTTCTGAGGCGTTGCGAAACACGAGAATCGGACATGGAACGGGCGAGGGGCGGATCCGCGCATGGCAAAAATACAGTTGTCCGATCGGATCCGAGAGGAGTACACGGCGTTTGGGATTCTAGGCCATCTCCATAATTTTTAGGCCAGGCTATGGGTTTTTTGAAAATTTTCGCTGCTTTTTGTCTGAAAAAACGGGATTTTTGTAGATTGACACGAATGCAAGCCGCTCATGAAGACTCTTATGCAGATAACCCGTCATCTTCGACGTCGCAGAAGCTGAAAAGGCGACAGAATGAAGACATGAAAGGAGCGCAGTTCGTGGTGCAGTCGAATCTCAAAAGTAAATAGCGGAATTCACTATTGTGTTCAAGAAGTTCGAAATGATTTTCAGTTATGGCTCGTTCGATCGCGGCGCTGAGTAAGATTTCAGAAGACGTTCATATTGAAGTTTCTGAAGGAGGGGTAAGCAAACGATCGAAACCGAAGCTGGTTTGGCTCGAATATTGAGCAAAATTACTTCAGCTTTTCTTCAAAGTGTTCTCTCGCTTCAAATATTGCGTTTTCCGATTTGCTCCCGAGTTTTTCAACTCTTGCGATTTGAGAATGATCAACAAAAAAGCTGCGAATATTTGTAGGTTATCGATGAAAGTGGGTTTTTTTCGATTTTCAAAAAGAACCCGGTAATTTTCAGTCAGCTCTCCGCATTTTCAAAGGGGCCACTTTCGGTGAGAAAAACTTCGTCGGCTGCGAGTTCCGAATCGATCCGAACGGCGAAAAAATGATAGTGAATTTGCAGATGAATTATGGTGAATCGAGTGATACAGAATGGACGGGACCTTTCAAGTTTTCAGATATCAATCGGATGATTCACGTGAAGCTTCGAGAACTGGGAAATGTGCTCCAGAAGCCCGTTTACGATCGTGCTCTCTGCAGAAATACAACCGTCGTCTTCGCTTCGTTAGTGTCTCGGAAACACTCTAATTCCATACTCGAGACTTTCAGAACTTTGATTCCAATCCTTCTACAAATCAAAACGGACGTTGAGGCGACGATGAAAGTGGACGAGAAAGGGCTCACAATCCGCAACTTCCACTCGGTCGACGGCGTCACGATGTTCAACGGAAGCGATTTGAAGTCGGGCGGTGGGAAGAAGATCAAGACGGAGACGACGATCGGGACGGACAAGCTCTCGAAACACAAGGTGGCCATCTCGGTCGAGTTCTCGTTCTCGCTCAAGGAATTCATGTCGATCGTCACTTTCGCCGATCAGCTCGGATCCGAAGTCTGCCTGTATTACGATCTTCCGGGTCGTCCGATCATCCTATCGATCGAGGCGCATCCAAACTTTGACATTGAATTAGCTCTCGCCACTATGGGGAGTGACGATGAAGTGGATTTGGATGGTGGAATCATCACGGAAACGGCTGCTCCGAAAGCCACGACTTCAGATACTACAAAGTACTCGCAGTCTTCGGAATCACAACCGTGAGAATCCGGAGAAGTTTATCAATTTAATCGAATCATGTTACAGAAGTAGAAGAGAGAAAGAACGTAGAGAGACGGAAATCATATCCTCCGAGCCGAGTTCTCGTTCGAAGAGGGGACCAGTACAAGTGAATTCGCAGGAAGAACCATCCTCTTCCCGTTCTCATGGCAGTCGTAACAAGTTCATGGATGTCCAGGAGAACACGACACTGCCAGTTGCGGATAATAACATGAGAGAAAACGATATCGTTGAGTGAGTCTTCAAAACATCTGTGCCTCATGCTGGAATCGAACCAGCGACCTTCTGTTTACTAGACAGACGCTCTGCCACTGAGCCAATGAGGCGGCGGAGCTGCGCCATCACCGTGCCCGATATGATTCCGGTTGACGGGGACATGACAAACATGACAAACCGTCATTTGCAGAGAACGAGTTGCATCAAAGACGCCAGAAGCGGTTCATTTACACGCTCACAGTGAAGAGCCTGAAGCGATTCCCATCGAAGAAAACGAGCAATGTCCGAACTTCGCAATGCAATCGATACGAGACTGCGATCCAATTCCAGATGCAGACGTGGAACCGATGGAAACAAATGAGCTCGCAGATCCAATCGAGCAACTGATGGAACACGAAGAGCATCTTGCTCTGAATGAAGAAGAAGAAGTTTTCAAAATTCCGGAGCCAAAAAGAAGAAAAACCGATGAAAACAGAAACAAAAAGGTTCATTTCGATACGAAAAAAACAAGAAAGGCACAGTAAACAGCCAGGAGATCTTCGACTAGAAACAGTGAATAATCGATCACATTGCAGAAACGTCGTATTCTGATGGGCACGCAGCATCAAGAAGCGATGCGAATGAGCCAGCAGTTCACAAGTGCGCCTCTCGTCCCGGACACACAGCGATAGAATATAGGTTAGATGTGTTCGTACTTCTCCGGAAGCACTCCTCTCGGCGCTCCCGGGTAGATGACGAACAGAGACAGTTGCAGGATCGAGATGACCGTCGCGATCACATTCGGCACCTGCAAGCGGGACGACTTGATAATCAGTATTAGAGCATGTTAATGAAGCTGTTTTGCGCCTCTATTCTTACCAAAATGACGACGTCGTCCACGATGTAACCGTAGAACATCCATTGAATACAGACGAGAAAACAGGCGACACACAGAGGCAAAGGGAGCGACTCGCTGGATTTCGAACGGATTACCTGAAGGAATCGGAGAGTTTTCAAGGGGAGAACGAGACAAAGAGCACCTTTCCAACGTCGAGAAGAGGAGCTCCGACGCTGCAGATATTCAGGAAGATGCAGTAGTTGCCGACGTACGTCTGCTTCGTCAGGTGGCTCGACGTCGAGTGGGCGACCCAGTAGCAGACTATTCCGATGATCGACAGTTCGGCGGCGATCACCTTGTTCAGGAATCTCTGGAAAGGGAAGTGACCAATATCAGAAACTCGGCCAGACTCGGTTTCTAATCTCTCTAACTCACTCGGTTTCTAGTCATACTGTAGAAGTAAGCGAGATAGCAAGCCTGAAGAAAACATCCGATTCCATTGGTGAAAGTGATGATGTTATCATCCTTCAGAAGACCGTACTGGATGAAAAGAGCACACGAGAGGAATGCTGAAATGGGGAATCGAGAGGAGAATCAAGTGAGACTCGAACCGAGCAGGAACGGAGCCGGGCTGGTTCCTTCCGAAGAGCCGCGAGTGCGAATTCGATGACAGATTTGGAGGCCGCAAAGGAAGAAGGCTGAAACAACGAACGGAGGTGACCGAGGCCGTGGCCGAAGAGAGAGAGGGACTAACTAACCACAAGTGGAAGCGAGAGCCGTCGCCGAGAGATACGGTAGAATCGTTTCTCCGAACGAGGAAGCCATGCTGAAATCGGCGAAACGAGTTGGGGCGGGAGGAAAGCAACAGCGGAGAAAAAGAGAAAGAGAGCCATTGGGCGGAGAGAGTGCAGAGAAGCCGGAGACGCAGACACGCAGACAAAGTGTACAATGCGCCGAAACGGCACGCGAGGCGACGTGGCAGGAAAAAGAACTCGAAGCGATCGGAGATCAACTGCGCTTGGAAGAAAGAACGAGTTTCACGTGGGAAACGCGAGAATGGATCGATGGGATTCACTCGGTGGATTTACGCTATCTGGGTCAACAGGCATCTCTCACCTTCGCGCCTTCGTATTAGTTGGAGACGGAGGGACTAGAAAAGTGTGATGAACGGACAGTGGGAACCTCTTCCATCCACATTTCGACCGAATCTTCATAGATCTTTTCGTATCAACGAAGTCGGCCGAAGAGCGATATCGAGTCGGGAAGGGCAATAGCTATCAAGATCTGGGAAGCGAAAGAATGATGTCGGTGACCTAGGAACCGCCGAGTTCGGCCACCTTTTTTTCAAAGTAACATCGGAACGAAAAAGTGTTCTCATTGGGAGTTTGGATCGACACTCACTGCCATCAATATTCATTGTATTCATAAACACGCACACACTGATTTCCAACAACCAGAGCACAAAAAAAAACGGAGAAAAAGAAGCAGATTTTGAATGGAAAAAGAGTTTTTTAAAATTCACATCAGTTTGGTTGCGAAATACAGATTGTTTGGGGAAGGGAGACGGGGAGGATGGTCAGCTTTCTTTGAAGCTGTGTTGGGGGGGGGGGGGGGGGGTAACTACGCGGATTCGGCTAGGATTCGGAAGAAGCTCAAAGCGTGGCGACGACGGAAATCAGAAGATGTGCGTGGAAGAGTTGGGGAGGAGGTATTCTAGAAAACAGAATATGTACAGTTTGAGTGCGGGGGGAATGGGGGGACATTGTCGGAGGACAGAAGAAGAAGAAGAAGAAGAACCTAGGGACAGGGGGACGAATCGGCTAGGCCGCGATGAGGAGAGAGAGAGAGGAGACGTCTAATGGGTCCAGCCAGCTAAAAGGGGGGAGAAACGCGAGGAGAAGAAGAAGAGTTGCTAGGCTACCGAAGAAAAGAAGTGGATGGGAAGTTAGACTGGACGCGGTCTGATTGGGGGCGGAGCCAGCGTGTAGTCCGACGCGACGATCTGGTCCATCTGCATGCGTTGATTGTGGTCCAGAGGGCCGAGAGTCGTCATCAGACAGAACCAGTTGGCGGCGCGGACACGCGTCGCGGCCAGTTGCACGTGGCACAGAATCTCGACGAGGACGGCGGCTTCTGGAAACGAGGATTGGTGAGGAGAAGTGGTGCGGTGGAGCGCGTTTACCTTTCTCCTCGTCGTAGTGGATCGGCTCTCCTCGCAACTGCTGCAGAATGAGTCCTCTCTCGTGGAGACGGCTGTGGTAGAGACGAGTGATGGCCTCGAGAAGTTCTGAAAGATCGGAGGATCAGAGGAGAGCGGCGGAAGTGGCTTACCGGCGAGTGTCTGATGGGCGGCCAACGGCATCATGGCTCCGGTGAGCTGCTCCATCTTGGAGAGAAGAGTGCTGATGCGCGCGTGCTCGCGGAAGAAGTCGACGACCATCCGGTCGATGCGCGACGGAGCCGTCGGAAGCTTCGGGATCGGCAGTCCGTTCGACGAAGAGATCTTCTTGCCGAGATTGTGGCGCGCGAGCTCGGCTTCGGTCTGCTTGCGCTCCTTCTCGAGCTGTCGGTACTCTTCGGTGACCTCGTCGACTTTGGCTTGGAGCGCCGAAATGAGAGTATAGCGGTGGAAGGCGGCCTTCGGAGGCCATTGTCGGCTGTTGGCTCGCTGCTGCTCCTGGACGGCCATCGCTTGCTGCTGCAGAATGTAGGTCAAATCGACTCCCGACGGCTGCGCTTTCGGCGCGGCAGCAATCTGGGCGGCGGCCATCTGATTGCTCAGAGCCTGGATGAATTCGGCGTCCGAAGTGGCCTGGTTCCTTCCGTTTCCCCAGAAAATGTTCTGAGCAGTGACTGGAGGCACTGGAGCCACTGGAGCCGGAGCTTGAGAAGGTCTGATTGGAGCAGGAGCCGTGCGGTACATTGGTGGCTCATCTGGAGGAAGAGACCACGGAGAAGACGTCGACGGAGAGGCCGACGAGAAGAGGCTCGTGACGGAGGCCGGAGCAACTGGAGCCGGCGGCGAGCTGGAGTTGAGATTCAGTCGGAGCAGCTCCTGAAGCAGTCCGTAGTCCTTCGAGTCGGCGGGTCCGACCTGAGCCTCTTGCTTCGGTGGCTGTGGAGCCGGGCTCTGGAGTGGTGGCGGGTTGAACCAGTCGAAATCGGAGACCTTCGTATTGTTGTTGTTGTTGTTGAACTGGTTATTGTTGTTGAAGAACGAGTTCGACTGCTCCACAGGGCTGCTCGGAGTGTCGCAGAGAAGACGGTGCTCACGATCGTCGAGTCCCGAAGAAGGCGAGGTTTGCGGTTGAGAAGACGTCGACGAGCGGATGCTGTCGCCATTGTCAGAGTCATTCTGGAATGTTCTCTCGATGAGCTCGATGATATTTACACGTTGCTTCTAGCGGTCAAGAGATGCCTCGCGGAACCGCATCCCTTCTTCAACTAATCATTCCCGTTGTTCCGTTTCTCGCGTCTTCTAATCACTTCTCCCGTTTGTCTGCGTCTCCGCCCGACGCGCTATCTCTCGGCTCGTGTGTCACTTCTGCACTTTCCCATCCTCATTACATTCGCATCCCACCGACGACAACGAAACGGACGAAAAACGAAAGCTGCGGCCGTCCGAAATTTATGGGCCAGTCGTTTTTGCTTCGTGTGTGTCGGGCGGTGTCAGCCTCCGCGTCCGACGGGCGGCTCGTAATGAGAAGCAACGACGGAGAGACACACACACACACACACGTCCTTTGTCAGAACGACGAACTACGATTTATGGCTCTTCCCAAGGATGCGCCTGCGCCTGCGCGCAATGAGTCACTGCCACGTCATCCGACGTTCGTCATGTTACGAGTGACCCTGGGAACGAACAAAAGATGACAGGTGCGGTGCAAATGAGAAGAAGAAGAAGAAGCGCTTCTTTTTTCTTTGAATTCGTCCGCCACCTGTGCACTACTCCGAACTGGTTTCGCTTCGTGCGCGCGCGAGCGGGTCTGATGGCGCGAAGTTCGAATTCAAACCCCTCTGTTTGTTTGTTTGTTTGTTCGACCTTTTCGGTCCGCGTTTGATCCACTTGGACTGCTTCATTTGAGCCCGCTGTTCTCTCTTCCGGAAGCTTCACGTGGTGCCGCGTGCCAGGTCGTGAAGCCTTGAACGGCGCGCGTCTTCATCAACAACAACAATGGGGGGACTTTGGATTCCATTGAGCAAGAGCAGAGAGCTAGAGAAAAGGGGCGGAGCCCCCGGAGCCCACCCGGAGATCCTCCTCCTAGTCCCATCAACAACAACAACAAGCACAGAATAGACGTAGGGGGGGGGGGGGGGGGGGGGGGGGGGGGCGCGGTGCCAGGTAGTGGACGTGCCGCGCCGGCGCGAGAGGAACAGACAGCATGAGACGCTCGTCCCCCTCGCGCTGCCAAGAACACCGCCGCTTTTGCAACATGCGGAGGTCCAGAGCCGGAGAATGAGCGCGTGCGAGCGAGAGAGCAAAGATCCGAGTTGGCGCGGTGCCAAGTGCCCCCCGCAGCTCAAGAAGTTGGACGCGCGTGCAGTGTGGAGCGTGCGAGGAACGAGGCGACACCTCCCTTCCGCTTCAGGGTCATCAAACTTCAAGGTTTCCTGCGCACCGTCGCCAGTTTTTTCGTTCTGTCCGTCTCTTTCTCTCTCTATTTCTTTTCGTTTCGCCCGTTTTGACTGGTACTGTCGGGTACGCAAATAAACGACCGACACCGGTCGAGGCGCGGGAAATAGAAAGATCAAAACGGGAGAGGGAGAGAGGAACGAGAGGGGGAAGAGAACAGTAGCGCGAGTGATAACAGTGCCGAAAGGCGAAACACAAAGTGCACACGCGGAAGTGAGAAGTGCGAGTACCCTTTTCGCGGCGAGACCCGTTCCGGATGTGGCCGTCCGGGACCAGATGTCCGTGGCTCGTCGCCAAGGACAGCTGGCTCGGTGCCAGTCTTCGTGCCGCTCGCGCAGCGTTTTCCGCGTCATTACCAATTCGCTGCACTGCTGGTGTCCCTTCAAAAGTGCAAACGCATTGAAATTGCACCCTGTTCTTACGGAGAGGACAATGGCCCATAAATCAGGCGACTAGGCGCCAATTTGAATTTGTGGATGGTCGGGCGGGCGCGCGCGCGCAAGTCGTGCCACTCGGTCACTCGGTCAAAAAACGACTAGATGGGAGAGGAGAACTGACCTGAGAGTTGACCCACGCGTACACGTTGACCCACGTGTCGGAGCCGGAGTCGGCCCACGTGGAAGCGGAGAAGTCGGTGGGAACGGGGAACGTCGCCTTGCCGGTCAGATCCATAATCCGAGCCATTGTCTGAAGGAGAGCAGGAGGAGGTTGAGTTGGGGCGGCACGGTCAAAGGGAAACGTAAAGCAAGGGAGAAAAGAGAGAGAGAATGAATCATCGCTCGCACACATCTGAATGGAAAAGAGCAGCGAGGAAGATGAAAGGGTGGGAAGGTGAAGGCAGAAGGACTACGGTAGGAAGGAATGGAAGAGTTCCCTCCTCAGGGTAGGGGGATTCTGGAGGCACTCGGGAGGTTCTGGAAGCATGATTCTTGACCCCCCGGGGGTCCAATAGACCTCCAATGCGCGATAAGAAAGGGCACAAAGCGGCGAGATAAGGGGAGAAGGCGAGAGAGGACGCGAGACGAAGAGACGCAGACACTCGAGTCAGCAGAATGTTCCAGTCGGTCGAGTGTTTCAGATTGAGAAGGCAGCTCGGACTCGGAGGATTCGAGAGAAGAAAACAATAAAGTATGAGGAAGATAGGAAGGATTGGACTGATAAGAAAGCAACTGAAGGTATTGAGAATGCGAAGCGTGCGGATGAGACAAGAGAAGCCGACGCAGGAATGCGGGGATCGTCGGAAGCACGGCGGAAGAACGTCTTCGGAAGCGTCGGGAGCGGTTCGGAGATCCGAGGCCACACAGCATAAACTCAGCACTTACTCGTCGGCCGGCCGGCTGCTGCCTCCTCCCCATTTCTTGCCTCTTCCTTCTCCCCCATCCCCCCCTTCCGTCTCCTCGTCTGCGTCGACACCCTCGTTTCTCTGCCGTCTCTGGCCCGTGTTTGGGGCGCCCTCCCTCCTCCTCCGGCCCGAGGGTCGTGGCCGTCGGCGCCCTGTGGGTAGGCGCCGCCGACTTGCACCCGCCAGCGGCCGACGCACACACACGGGACGCAGCGGGGCGGGGCGTACCACCCAGCGACTGGCAGAGCGCGGCGTCTCCTAGCGTCTCGCGTCTCTTCAGGAGCCACGCAGTGTCTGGCGACGCGACGAGAGAGCGCGCGAGACGAAGAGACGCAGCGGGGAGAAGCACCCCGGGGCCCCGGGGAAACTATGGAGATAATGTGGAGGAGAGGATGAAAATGAGGAGGTGACTGGGATAAGGATAAGGCAGCTGAGGGTGATAATGAGACGAGACGAGAGGAATAACAATCAGAAGAGCGATAACGAGCTGATTCACTGATTAGGGAGGAGAGAAGGATGAGGAGAAGAAGACGAGGGGAAGGGAGGGCCGGAGAGGGGTACTGATAAAGGTGATAAGCAGAAGAAACCACCCAAGAAGGGACTCTCGGTGACACGCATCGAGTTTGTCATCTTCTTCTTCTTTTTCTTCTTCTTCTCCCGACTCACTGTGAGACGCAGAGAATGGCCGGCGGTCGAATAAACTGGAGAGATACACTGAGGACGAGAGAGAGAGAGAGAGAGGCGCTCCCTCCGAAAAGTGGGAGGGGAGCGAGAGTGGAAGAGCCCGTTGCAAGAAGCAAAAAAACAAAGTAGCACACAGAAGTGTTGCAAGAACGGACATGCGCTCCACCGAACGGAATGAATGGGTCGAGATCATCTGGAGAGGGGAGGGGCGGGAGGAGGAGGAAAGGGGCGGGGCGAGTCTTCGAAATGAGCCACCTGGCGCCGGCACCAGCCCGAAGATGGATGAGGAGGCAGCTGCGAACGAAATGAGATGGCCATCAAAGCGAATGGTCTAGATGACCTAGAAGACGAAGAAGAAGAAGAAGAAGACGGGTGAAAAGGAAAGGACACGGACCGGCACAGACTGGCAGGTGTCGTCTTTTTCGGTCCGTCTGGCGCCCACATGGAAGAAGAAGAAGTACCGAGAGGGTGGAACGAAGAACAGCTGGGCGAGGCCGAGGAACAAGAAGACGGGCGAAAGTGCAAGAGATCGATGAGCTCTTCTGCTTACTGTACACCCAAAAGCCCCCGCTTTTCAAATGATCGGAACCCTACAGTAGCCGTTTGTTTAAAGGCGCACGACGTTTTGCATTGATACCATAACCTGCAATTAATCATCAACTCGTTTCCCTTTTCTGAAGTCGTCCATCATTCAGAAGCCGTGCCTGGGAACGTCGCCTCTTCTTTCTTCTAAAAGTCCTTCCGACTATAATTTTTCTTTCTTTCTTTTCTTTTTCCTTCTCATTTTTTTCTGCCAAGGTCGGATGGCCATCAACCAGTTTCGGCCGAAAAACGCGAAAAAAAATAGAACGAAGCGAAGAAAAGAAAGAAGAACGGCGTCTCTCTTATTTCGGGTAAAGTGCAAATTGAGTGTGTTTGGACGGCAGTTTACTCGCATCTTTGCCGTCTTTCAAGAGCATGTGTTCGCAACAGTTTGGCAACTTTTTTGGGCGGCACCGCCGCGCGAGTCGAAATAAACCTGGGCGAGAGCAAACAAAAAGTGCTCTTTCTCTCCGTCGAAAAAGAGGATTTTGTGTGTGATGATCGGAGTTGATTGAATGATCAAGTTGATTCATTCTACGCGCTTTTTCGAAGGCCGAGGGAATTCTCGGCCACCGAATGAATGATTCAGTTGTTTGGCAACTTTCGTTGGTCACATGATCAGTACTTGTGCTCCTTTGAATTCGGAATTCGTTCGTCTCTTCTGAATTTCCAGTTCATTGTTTGTCAATAACTGCTGCCGCCGGGACGCGAGAACGTGTAAACAAGTGACCGAAAGCGCGCGCGCGCTCATTTCCGAAATGACCAGTACTCGGACCAGCCCGTCCGTCCGTTTTCGGCTGTCCCGTCGGATTCCCTCCGCGCTCGGTATTTTCTTTCTTCATGAATTGTTCACCTAATTATCGTTGTTTACCGTCAACAAAACCAGCACGCATTCATATTATTGTTTATCCGCTCCCACTTTCTCCCTTTTCCGTCTCCCCCAAAAACCAAAAAAGAGCGAGCGAACGAGAGTTTTTGAACTGAGTGCTTGAGGTCACTTCTTTTGACGCCTTCCAGAAGGAAAAATGCAAAACGATCAGCCCAATGCGGGGCTCGAACCCGCGACAACCAGATTAAGAGTCTGGTGCTCTACCGACTGAGCTAACCGGGCCCGGAATAGCGAAAAAATGGCAGAAATTTTATACTGGGTTGGGTAAAAAAGAGAGAGACGCAGGTAGAAACACAAGGGTAACAAAGAAATGCATGAGAGGGGTACGACGAAACGTTTCGAAATTTTGGAGGCCAGATGGCAATGAGTCAGTCATTTCGTAATACTTTTCTCTTATTTGCTCTTTGAAGAAAACATGCTTATCGCTCGAAAAAGGAGCGAAAGGAATTAAGAGAGAACTTCAGGATCTGAACAAAAACCCAATTAGCGATGGGACCAAACTGGAAGAAAACTGTGAATTATTCAAGACGTAAGCAAATGCCACGTCACAATCCAGAAGATTGCAAACGCGCTCCACTGCACGAAAACTCAGAATATCCGTGAAAACGGTTCAATTCGAGCAGCGTCGATTCTACAAAAGCATAAAACGTCTCCGCTCGAAACGAAGACTCTTCCGATTCTCTCGATTCTCATGCTGACGTTCTAATTCAATCCGACGCTCCGAAAAGTACTTTCCGTACCTCTCCGATCGTCCGATTCTTCAGCCACATGTCCACATGTCCACATGAATCCAAGTCCAAGTTCTGAAAACCAGAAGACGTTCGAAGATTCCGGAAACATCATATCCCGGAATCGAGTGTTGCATTCGAGAATCCCAAAAGTGCAATCAGAAAGCGTTCTTTTTGTAGGCAAGAACTTTTGTAATCCTGCATGAAATCGAGATTCGTTTCTGATTCGAGAACCAAAAGTGTCTGAGATGGGTTCTGCAAATAAACTAGTGTTCCCGAAGAAAATCGAAGATGATTCGGGAATGATCGGCGTGTTCTCGAAGAATCCAGATGAGACCGCTGATGAGAAGATCATAGGAAACGATTCATTGTTAGAACGACTCTTTCATCACAATTGATCCGGAAACATCGATTCCATCTCTGGTAGCTTCCGCTTTCATTTGAAGGTACAGTCGATTCAAATGTTCCGAACAGACGGGACTCTGAATCCTGCGAGATCAGTGTTCCGAGACTGATTCCAATCTGAGAAAGTGCACTCGGAATGTAGTCGTATAGCTTCTCGTGATCAATGATTCATATCGGACACACACACACACATTCGTCTTCGTATAGTGCCCTTTTAGTTGTCAATCAGATAAGTGGCGGGGGCACTCCACAACAGTGCAACTCACGCACAGACTCCGCCCACTTTCTCTCATTTCCGTTTTGCGGTGCCTGGCACGGACCGCCCATCGGAGAGACGCAGAGAGCAGAAGCTATAAATCTGGAATCGTGTGAGCACGCGCTTGCACTTTCTTAGCGGGAAGACCGAAAAATCAAGGGGGGAAGATGGAGGGCGTGAGCCGAGAGACGAAGAGCCGGACCACCCGGCACGGCGGGCTCCGCAGAGCTCCTCGGTTTTTTATGGGACGGCGAGAGAGTGTTGAGCGAGTGGAGACGGAGAGAAAAGACACTCGCGAGACGGGGTGGAACCATTACATTAAATGAGATTGAGCACTGCGAAGAGGCGCCCCCGGGAGGCCTTGAGACATTGAAAGGGCACGAAGAACGCGAGAAGGGACCAGGCGCCCCGCGCCGTGTAATGACGACTATACGATTGGAAACAAGGTTGCTTCGCTCGGATGAACTTGGAGAGAAAGGGGTGCTCGGGAGACACTCCATGACGACAGAGGATACGTCTGGAACGGGAACTTTGGGGAGAAAAAGAGAGAGTGGGCTGACCCAGAGGAAGGCCGAAGACGTGGAGAAAATTCATTTCGGAGGAGAAAATGATGGAAACAACCGAGAACTTTCATATGACCGCCGATGCTCGAATCAACGGTGTTACGTCGTGTGCAAGTGGCTCGAAGACGTATTGATGAAACTGCTTCATTGAGAGCACGTGGGCGGCTCAGCTTGGCAAGAATGACACGCAGAAAGCGTGGCTGCACAATGTCGGTAAGTCCAAGTCCAGCGTTACGTAACGCGTGAACCGCATGAAGAAAGTCATCTCCGTTTCCAGATCAAACTGAAACACGGCCATTCTGTTCCCAATTTCACTCACGATTTGAGTCTGAAAAGTTCTGAGCGCATGCTGGAGATGTTCACGCGCTGGTGTCGACTGCTGCGTAGCAGTGAACACTCGCTTACACGCCTCCATCGTCGCCTTGTGTAGCCCTGCATGCAGATTCAACTGCGCCCGCTGCTACCGTAAACCCGATGGGAATGGACGTAGACACAAACCACGCTGTTTAGAAAAGCAAGCGTGCGTTTTTCATTTCGAAAAAAACTTTCTTTATTATGCGAAAACTTGCTTAAGAAACCGTAAAAATTCAAAATACAATGGCATTACCCTTTTGAAAAACAAAACGAAACGAGCAATGAAATCCTTTACATTCCGAGGCCGCCGGTCACTTCGAGAGTCGTTCCGGTGATGTAAGACGACTGGTCCGAAGCAAAGAACAAGACGGCATCCGCGATTTCTCCGGGCTCGCCGAGTCTTTTCTGGGGAACCAGAGACACCATTCCCTCGAGCACCTTCTCCGGCATCGCTTCAGTCATCGGAGTGCGGATGAATCCGGGAAGGACCGAATTGACACGAATGTTCTGGAAAGTGAGACTGGAAGGGAAAATGACGATGTTTGATACTTTGGATGCCAATTCTCTGGCCGCCGATTTTGTGAATCCGATGACTCCGGCCTTGGTGGCCGCATAGTTCGTCTGTCCGAAGTTTCCGATCTTTCCGACGATTGAGGAGACGTTCACGATGGACAGCTTCGTTTTTCGGCGAACTGCCTCCTGAGCCACCATTTGAGACATCTGAATTCTGATCTCAACTTTTTGTGCCAGATTCAGATTCTCACCAAGAAGACGCCCTTCAGATTCACATCGTTCACTTTATTCCATTGATCTAGACTCATTTTCAGAAGAGTCGAGTCTCTTGTGATTCCCGCGCAATTCACGAGGACCGAAGGACTTTCGTCGATGAAGTTGGTTTGAAGGAAAGAGCGGAGCTTTTCGACGTCTTCAGCCTAGAAACGAGCATTGCGTGAGGGTTTCCGAGCGAATCACCTCCGTGACGTTCATATCCACAGTCCAATTTGATGCTTTGCTCGCAATTTCGACATTTTTGTTGTTCGATCTCTTTTCCATATCAACGATAATAAGCCGGTGACCACTTGCAGCGAGCCTCTCGCAGATCGCTTTTCCGATTCCTCCCATACCCCCTGGAAACTTCATTCTCATTAACTTTTTTCAGAATTAAGTTAACCTGTGACGACTGCTAACTTAGATGCCGACATATGAAACCACTGAAGGCTGTTTTAAAAACGATTGAACTGATTTCGCGAGCTGGAAAAGCTTAAAACGCGAGGCAACGTGTGAGAGGAAGAGACGCAGAGAAAGGTTAGTGATACGGTACGCGATACTGTGCAAACACCGCGAGACATCACTGCGGACGCCGCCAGTTTTGAATGTTTTCGCGCAAAGTCACACAATTTTGCCACACTGCCATCGTTTTCCCACTTTGGTTTTTTTCAGTTTTTATTGAATTTTCAAAAGTTGAGTATTTGCAGAATGTCAAGAAGAAGCGAAAGAATGGCGTCCCGGACGTCGGAAGTATCACAAATTATATCACGAACGCCTGAAAAACGTAGACGATCATCACGAATTATGGAATCAGCAAAAAAAGCGGCGACGCCGAAGAGACAAACGGACAGACTTCGTGGAGCTCCGATCTTTAAAGACGACTCCTCTTCTTCGTCGTCTTCTTCTGAAGAAGACGAAGATGACGTCGTGAAAGAGAAGGATTTGGAGTCGTCTGGAGATGAGCGAATGGATGTGGACAGTGAAGAGGACTTCTCAGAAGAGGTCGACGAGAAATGTTGGAGAAGGTCATCAGAAAAAGAGAATCGGAGCGTGACGAGAAGTCGCTCCAAAAGTCAGTCCAGAAGCCAATCGAGAAGCCGTGTCGTGCTGGACGAGTCGCCATCGAAGAAGGTAGCGAGAAAGTTGAGCACGATGAACGTGCGGACGCCGAGCAAAGCTTCGAAAAGCCCACGAGAAGGAGTGAACTCGACGGCGCGAAAGACTCTTCACAAGAAAAGGGTGTTCTCGAACTCCGAAGACGACGATTACAGCGATGAAATTGACGATAACGGACGTCTTCCTTCTCCGTAAAACATTTTTCTACTTCAAATACTATAAGTAATTTTTTTAGAAAGCCGAGAAGTTTAAGAACTCCAATACCGAAGCTTCGAATTCCCAAAGCTGCTCTGAACAAAAAAGTCACTCCGCTGGTCATCCATAAAACTCCAGGAGGAACTTTGCGTACTCGGGTAACATTCTATTCTAAAATTACGACATCGTTATCAAAAATTTGAATTTTCAGCAACGCCTTCGCCGAGACAGCGACGAAGAACTGTTCGAGCTGAAAGATCCGTTGGTTTCCGAGTCGGCGAAGACGCTGAGAGAGCTTGCCAGTCGGCTGCACTTGTCAAAAGTTCCGGAAAAGCTGCCTTGTCGAGACCACGAAGCGCGAGAAATCGAGAAGTTCATTCGAGAAGTCATCGATCCAAAGTGGGGCGAAAGCTCGGCGATGTACATCAGTGGAGTGCCCGGAACTGGAAAAACGGCCACAGTCCGTGCGGTGGTGAACTCGATGCAGAAGAACAAAAGGATCCCGAAGTTTGTGTACGTGGAGGTGAACGCGATGATCTTCAAGAAGACCGTCTTCGTCGAGGTCTACAATGGGTGAGTACGAACGAGAGAAGGTGTTCACAAGATTGATTCTCTTCAGAATCGAACAAGGCTTCTCGATCTCAAAAAAGACACGGACTTCCAAAATCACAGCGACGGCGGCTCGTCAGGAGCTGAACGCGATTTTCCGAAAAGAGGATCCGAACCGTCCTCCGATCGTGATCCTCATCGACGAGCTCGACAGTCTGTGCAATCGCAAGCAGGACGTCCTCTACGACATTTTCGAGTGGACCGCCCTTCCGCAGTCAAAAGTCACTATCATTGGTATCGCGAACACGCTGGATTTCCCGGAACGGATGCTTTGCCAGCGGAATGCGAGTCGATTGGACAAGCGGCGTCTTGTCTTCCAGCCGTATCAGCACGAGCAGATCGAAGAGATCGTCAGGGCGAGATTGCAAGGATCGCAGCTCGTGGAACCGAAAGCCGTCGAGTTGGTGGCCAAAAAGGTGGCGATGAACACGGGAGACCTGAGACAAGCCCTCGACTTTTTGTGTCGGTCGATCCAGGTGGCGGTGGAGCAGAAGGCGGATCGTCTGGAACTGCGCCACGTGTGCGCCGCCCAGAGTGCCGTGCTCGAACCGTTCAAATATCGACTTGTCAAAGGACTCCGACTCCACCCATTCATTCTTTTCAGAGCCATCGAAGCCATGGTAATTGCTTTCTCTTTTCGCTTCTATAATAACTCCCCGTTTCCAGACTCGTGAACAAGAAGAAGTTCGGTTCGGAAACGTCTACAAGACATACTGCCGGATGTGCACGGACATTTCCGGCTTGAAGCCCTCTACCGACAGTTTCGCCTACGATATGCTCCTGCTTTTGTCGTCGACTGGTCTCGTTCAGCTCGGAAAAGGAGATCACGGCACTTCGAATCGGAAGATCAAGCTCGGAATGACGACGATGGAGGCGGAGAAGGCGGTGAAGGCCTACACGGACACTAACAAAACATTTTACTCCATTTAGAGATTCGGTTATCCCCTATATTGGTTTTAAATTTGACATTTGTTTGTATATTTTGATATCCTTCAAGGAGGTTTTTGATTTTTTACCGAGAATAAAGTATTGAACCTGCAGAAGTGCATCATCTTTCCGTTTTTCAAAATCAGCATGAAAACTGTGACGATATCTGACTTTCGGTGCTCTTTAGCAATCGAGTATTCAATTTTTAGTTATGCTGACAGAAAAAGAGCGCTGTCGGCTTGCCGAAAATGCGCAAGAAGCCCTTCAAATGCTCGATTCGCTCGTCGTCGATTTGAGCGAACAGGAGAGGTATGCAAACGCGCTCTAATGCAAACTCACTCACAAAAATCGCTTTTCCGTCGGTTTTTCCTAATTTCCCCCGATATTCAGGCAAATCGAGAATATCGTATTCGATTTTTTGTACACAAAAGACGGGAAATGCTGTTTGCTAGAAGGTAACATCGGTTTTTCTCTGAAATCTCCGAAACCAAATCATTTTCAGGAGCAAGAAGGTGCGGAAGAGAAAGCACGCTCCGGAAAGTGCTCAAGAAGTACGAAAAAGAGCTGCGAGTGGTTGATGCGGGCCACGTGGCAGCTGATCCAGCTTATCAGCTCGACCTCGCGAAAGAAGATGACGTCGGCTGCTCCGTGTTTCTTGTGCGGGACGCCGATAAACTTCTGACGCCGCAGCACCAGAAGTCGCTGTATACGATGGTCGACAAAGCTACGCACTTCTCGTGGCTCGTCTTCTTTTCCGTCTCGCAACAGGGATTCACGCAGAGACTACAGAAGCAGGCGACGTCCCGAATACCCAAACTGCAAGTTTCTTTCTACGCTACCCACGACTTTGAAGTATTTTGCTCGGCGATGAACCAGTTCCTGATGCCAAACGGATCGAAAGCTGGTCAGTGAAATCCCTTTTCTCTGCCAACAATAATCAACACTTTCAATGTTTTCAGCCGAAAACGAGACCTACAGAGATCTTGTGTCTTCTCTTGCTAAAGATTATCAACTTTGGCTTAAGCCGATATTTTATGTACGTTTCAGTTTTTACGTTAGAATCACTTTTTGTTCCGATTTCAGACAAGTTCTAACCCGTATGTCGCCATTAAACAGCTGGCTGCCCAAATTCTGATGTTTTTCGGATACATGTGCACCGAGGAGAGCGACTGGAATTCGAATGAAATCGGAATACAAATCCGAAACATAATGGACTGCTATCTCCCGGAATACCACAAATTATTGCTCCTTTTGAAAGGTTTGGCTGAAAAACGTACTGAAAACGAATGAACAACTGGTTTCAGATCAAACCGTGCAAGCTCAAAGCGTATTCCTCTGCGTCTGGAAGCTTCTGCAGAAGAAAGAAGCGCTGGGACCAGAAGTTGCGTCGATGAGTTCGTATCGATCGGTGTTCACTGAGTACAAGAAGCTCGTCAACCACTACTTCCCGTCTCTGGACGTTCGAAGCGACGTCTACATCTTCCGAGTTCTGGATCACCTCGTCGAGCTGGGTCTTTTGAAGGTCGACCAGAGCACCAGCGTCACAAACGCCTCGTTTCGTAAAGTGTGGCTGAATGTGAACGAAAAAGAAGTCGAGGATCTCATCCCTAAGCTACGCCTCCCTTCTCAGATTCATGACTTTTTTATCGAAATTGCAAAGTGATTGTAAAATGAATATTATGTCTTTTTCTCTATTCAATCTCAGTTTTCTAAGGTTCTGCAACCTTTTCGTATCAATTTATTATGTTTTCATCTCAAATCAATTCTCAGCGTTGTTTCAGAAAATGTCTGCCGAATATGATTCAGTCGCGCCGCCGAACGCGAAGAGAATGAAAACGGACACGCAGCTTGAAGAGAAGAAGATCCTGTACGTGGTGCTCGAGGGCTGCTCCCTTGAAACGGCCAAAGTGGGCGGCGAGTACGTGATTCTCTCGAGTGACAAACACGCCAACTTCCTTCGAAAGCAGAAAAAGGATCCGGCCGACTACCGGCCTGATATCCTGCATCAGTGTCTTCTGAACTTGCTCGACAGTCCTCTGAATCGAGCCGGAAAGCTGCGAGTCTTCTTCCGAACGACCAAGAATGTGCTCGTCGATGTGTCGCCTCAATGCAGAATTCCCAGAACTTTCGATCGATTCTGTGGACTCATGGGTATGTCTAAATTGATAATTAAACTCAATGCCGATCTCTCTCAGTGCAACTCCTTCACAAACTGTCAATTCGCGCCGCCGAAACGACTCAGAAGCTAATGTCAGTAGTCAAGAATCCCGTATCGAACCATCTGCCAGTGGGCTCTCGCAAAATGCTCATGTCATTCAATGTGCCCGAGCTGACCATGGCCAACAAGCTTGTCTCGCCGGAAACAGACGAGCCGCTCGTCCTAGTTATCGGAGGAATCGCCAGAGGAAAGGTATCAATTGAACTGACCCTTCGTCACCAACTTTCCGTTTCCAGATCGTCGTCGACTACACCGATTCGGAGACAAAGATCAGTAACTATCCGTTGAGTGCGGCTCTTACTTGTGCCAAAGTGACGAGCGGACTCGAAGAAATCTGGGGAATCATCTGATGCTTCTCTTTCTCTTGTTCCTTCTTATTTGTTGTTCCCTACTCGTTCGAAATTGTTGTCTGTTATTGTTACCAATCCTTCGCTTCCATCGCATAAAGTGCAAAACCATTAATTCTACTTAGGCGTGGATCATAAATCCAGACCACCCACGAGGGGACCACCTGCAGCTCATTCCGGAGAATGGGACCCAATCGAGTGATGGATGAGGCAATCATCCGGAGAGGATTAGGCTTCCCCCGTTCAAATATGCGCTGCGCAAACACGGGACGGTCCGTTATGCAAGCAGGACCATTATCTTCGTATTCGGAGTCCGCTCGGCGCGCGCGCTCTCCTGTCTCTCCGTCTCCTCTGCGCATCGATCGTCGTGCCGAGTGTCTGCGTCTCTGCGGACCGCACGCTCTCTCGTCGCCGCTCTCCTCCGGAGAGGCTTTTCTCCGCGCGTGCTTCGTCTTCTGGGAGGCCTTCTTCGCTTCTTCCCCCTCAATTTCAAAACTGTTTTTTTCTTCGATTTGACCTACCGCTCATAAGTTTTCATAATTTCAAAAGTCGCATGTGAGTCTTTTTTTTCAGTTTTCAGTTTAATTTGTGTTTTAATTTTCACGTAAAACTCAGTTTCCAAAATTCCTGCAGTTCAATTTTTCACTATTCTTTCTCTCTTTTCTTTCTCTAAATCTAAATTTTTCGAATTCTGATATCAAAAACCAAAATATTCTGAAACTTCGTCTTTATTGGTTTTTTCGATAAGAAAACGTTTTTTTTTCGTTTTGGAAAATGATATTTTATTGAGGATTCATCGATTTCGAAAAGAGAATCACCGGAAGGTTTTTAAATCCAAAGATGATAATTTTCTCAAAATATTTAATCAGAACAAGAAGATATTTTTTAAAATTAATCTCAATATTGCAAATTTCGAAAAATTGTGAAATTTTTTGTGAAAAATGTCGAGATTCTCTTGAAAATGCATCACCTGATTTCAAAATTCGTTCATTTTCGTTAAAAAGATAATTGAGCAGTAGAGCGCGTTTGCATGCTCAGACGATGCTCTCGAATTTCAAAATCCGGTTCTCAAATTGTTGTTTATTCCAGAAAAAACTCTGTAAAAAGTGGAAAAGTGTGCTGGATTTTCCCGTTCTCACATCTTCTTTTTCTGCTTCGCCCTCTGCGAACCCGTTTCGGACGGCGATTCCGATGCGCTCATTACACCTCTTTCGCTGGCTTCCCTCTGATTTAAATGTGTTTCTGACACATATTTCTGTTCCGCCGACTGCCTTCTCGCTCTCTTTCTCTCGTCATTTCTCCCGAAAAACTCTGAATTTCCCGAAACGAAAAGAGTTACTGTTTGCGCAGGCAGCCACCGAATCACACACACACACACAAAAAAGCCAAGTTTTGACTCGAAAACTCCCCATTCCTTCTGTTTATTTTCCGCCGTCCGATCGCAATCTTCTTCTGAATTCGTGTCTCTTTCCAACCTTTTTAACGACATTATCTCCACTTTCGCCCCGTTGAAATCCGAAATTGGCGGCGAAAAGAAGAAAGAAAAGCGGAGAATTGTGTCCCAAATATGATATTCTGACGGAAAGAAAGTGAAATCGAGGCGGAGAATTCAATTCGATCACCCACAAAAATCCATAAACTCTCGATTTCCGAATTGATTTCCAATATGACAATCCTCGTTGTTTTCATTGTTTTTACCTCGTTTCGACTCGTCTCTCATAACACTAAAGTGTCACGGAAATTGGTGAAAATCTGGAAATAATGTAATATATTCAAAGTGTTTTTGACCTGAAAACTCATTTTTACGGTTCGGCAGATTAACACTGTGAGATTCGAAAGTTTCTTTTCAAATTCGAAAAATGTGTGTCTTTCTCTCTCTCTTTTTTTCCGTTTTTCCCCTCCGCCATGTGTCTTTTCCCGCCACAAAGAACCATTTTTCATCGTTTTATCGGCCGTCGCCTCTCCGATTTTCTTCGATTTTCTCGGATTTTCCCTCCAAAATTATCTCGTTTTCCAGAGTTTCCGATCGATTCCAAAGAAGGCTCCTCTCTCGGAGAAAAGAAGAAAACGAACGGCACGTGATGGAAAAGAGGGTCACGAGGCGGTAGAACAACGGTATGAAACGGGCTGAAACACGATTGCAACCCTGTCGATTTTCAGAGAGAAATGTCATCGAGACACCTGCTGTCAGGTGGCAACAACACCCTCCATTCGGAGCAGATACGCTCCGAAATACAGCGGTTCGAAAGTGTCCATCCCTGCATTTATCAGGTTCGCTCTTCTTTTTTTCTCGGAAAAGTTTTGTCTTGGAGAATCGGGCGGTAAGAAGTGAAAAGAATGGGAAACCGTCTGAAAACCGTGTGGAAAGTGACTAAATCGCCGCTTTTTGAAACCAATTGTTTTCCAAACTTTACGTTCCTGCCAATATTTCCTTTTTTCGTGGGAACTCCCTCTTCGTTTTCAATATCGAATCGTCTGTTTTTGAACAAGAATTTAATTAAACTCGCCTCTCTCCCCGCCACTCACAGTCCATTCGCTGCCCCGAAAAAAAAACGAAGAGAGTCTCTACATGTCTCTGCGTCTCTAGTCTCCCCGCACTCTCTCTCTCTTGTTCGAAGGTCTCCGTTCGAACGGTTCCTCTCTTTCTCCCCCTCAAATGACTGCTATTCCCTCCTCTTTCTTTCGAGATCTCGATTTTCGAAACGTGGGTCCTTCTCTTCCACATCTGTTCTGAATACAATCTCTTCCAGATATACGATCTACTCAATCTGCTTCCCGACCACTGTCACAGCGTCAGCGAGCAAATTCGAGAGCAGATCGTAGCCGTCGAAGGTTAGTTCCTTGCTCTAACTTATTTTTATATTCTGCGAACACTTTCTCTCGATTTTAGGACCAAAAATTATAATCGAATTCGGTTTTTTGTAACTATTCGAACCACTCAGCAAAATGTTAAAAATCGTGGTGGCAACCGAGTTCATTCTCATAAAAATCAATAAATGAACATTTGAAAAAGATGGGTTAAAATGACAGAAATATACTGTAGAACTTTCAAATTAGTAGCTCGTTGTAGTGTTTTTTAAATTCAAATTTGACATGTACATTGACTGAAATATGTTTCGAAAAGATTTCCCGCAGCCTGTGATCGAAGCCCTGATCGATTTTCAATTTCCAAGCACTTTACTCGTTTCTTCCCAAATATTCGCTCAATTTCTGTGAAAATGTCCCATAGTCGGGCCTCACGCTTTGTCAAATTCCTCAATGCGCTCAATTAAAATTGCCTCGAAAGGTCCGCCCCTTTCGGAAATTGAAGCCAATTACGATGCGTCTCGGTGTCTTGTCGTCTCTTTAATAAGCACGTTGTTACTCAAAAGACGGCCCCCTGCTTGCCCATAATTGTGCGTCTCCAAGCGAAAAAGAAGAGGAAAAAAGTAAACTTTGCCTCTCTTTTCCCAAAAACTGTCCTCTCCGCAGTATAATCGTTGTCTTCTGCAAAGAAACAGATTCTTCTTCTTCTCTTTGTTGTAAAGTCAAGTCGCTTTATAGAGAGAGAGTAGAAAGGATAGAATAGGAAGCAAGGAATCATTGGAGACAGTTCACTTCTCCTCGAGACGTGCACATGTCCTCCAGACGTGAACCGGGCGGTTCACGTCGCGGTCAGTGGCTTCATCCACTCGGGGCGTCCACGCGCCCCAACACCTCCCCCCCTCAACAGAAGCTGTTCGGATAGTGCAGATCGACGCTTTGAGGCAGGTGCGATCCTCCTTCCCGTGCGGCGGCTCGATCGGTGTGTGGGTCCGATCCACGGGAATCCCTGACCGGCGGAGTGCGGCAGCTCCTTCATAGGTTCAGACCGGTCAGGCGGGCGTCGACTCCGTCGGCTTCTGAGGAGAGAATGGCGTGGGAGAGTGTCGGTTTGCGTTTCGGCGTAAGGCGTGGGCAGTTGGCGGGCGTCCTTCTTCTGATGATGTGACGGGCGTTGGGTTTCGATAGTTGGAGGGTGCACGAGTGACTGGTCCTTTCCGATGGTCTTTCGACTGAGTAGTTCACTTCTCGCATGCGTTTCTTCCACGAGCGCTCCTTGGCCTCCGCGGGCGACCCCTCCCCCGTCCGTCACTGACTGCCCAGTGCTCGTTTCAGCTGTGTTCTGGCGAACCTGCAGCTCATCACTATTAAGCCCCCACGCCCCTGTAGCCGTGCCCCCCAAGAAGAGTGAGGAAGGGAAACCCTCAAACTCTTCTTCTGGACTCACGGGACCATTTCGTATTTGCAGCTGGCTCGTGTGCGTCCTCTGAAAACGCCTCCCAGACTGCCCTCTGTGTTGTCCCGTTTGATTCCAGACGTCTCCGGAATCACACGTCCACTTGTCACTCGCGCGTCGGGCATCAATCTGCCGACCGTTCGCGAATCTTCGAGCCTTGGCTCCGTTGTGCTTGACGTGGCGTTGCTTTGCTTTCGGCTTCCACAACGACCACTGCACGTATCTCGACGTCTTTCTCGGTTTGAGACGCGCCCTTTTCTTTCGAATCCGATGTCCAACGTGGCCTCCCGCCGGCATCCTCGCGATCCGGTCTCGCTTCAGCGTGTTGCTGTCTTCCTCGGCGGCTCCGTTCGATTTCGGTTGGTCAATCGCCAACGTCGCCTGTGCA
Organism: Caenorhabditis sulstoni; assembly: GCA_963966605.1. Taxonomy (NCBI): domain Eukaryota; kingdom Metazoa; phylum Nematoda; class Chromadorea; order Rhabditida; family Rhabditidae; genus Caenorhabditis; species Caenorhabditis sulstoni. Next base: position 4,462,062 of record OZ016477.1, read on the forward strand.
GAAACGTAGTGATTGCCAAAGTCACGCACCCATTTACTCGTCAGTAAAATCCCGTTGCTAGCAACAAGGACATCTGGGTACCCGTGAACAGACCTCCCATGGCTCCAGACCTCCCATGGCCCAGGCCACGGCTCCGGTGGCGCCAACTGAGGCGTCTTCGCGTCCAAACGGCGACCGTCGCAGATTCGGACCATCGTCTCGGCACCGTCATCGAATCCTTCCCGGGAAACGAATGCACGGACCATCTCTTCAGTCTCAACGACTGCTCTGAGTCCTTCCTGCCACGGCTGCGCCTTGCGCTTTGGCCCCCACCGAGGCGTATTCGCGTCCGACCGACGACCGTCGCAGTTTCGGACCATCTTCTCGGCACCGTCATCGAATCCTTTCCGGGAAACGAATGCACGGTCCATCTCTTCAGTCTCCACGACTGCTATGAGTCCTTCCTGCAACGGCTGCGCCTTACGCTTTGGCCTCCACGGCACGACGACTCGACCCTCCTCCCACATAGGTCCCTGTAGAGTCTCCAGTCGACCCTCGCTCTCCGACCCATTCTTGAGGCGGTCCTCAATGTTTTCACGCCAGCCGTCTGCTTCCGACGTCTTCACTTCGTCGTCCGTAGCGGGTTCATGACGAACTCCCGCTATCGCGACTGGTCCTTGAAGTCTGCAAGGGCTCCAGTCTTCCTTCTCACTCACCGAGACGTATGCAGAGTTTCCAACGAGCGCGGCTCTTTCCGCATGCGTTTCTTCCACGACGATCCCCTCCGGTTGAAGTCCCTGCGAGTCCGATTCAACGGTCTCTCGACATTCATCCGGCCCCGGTGTCGTCTTCTTTGGTCGATCTCTTTCGAAACCGCCTCGCGGTTTCTCGCTCCGATCTCCCAACCACGCCATGCCTCCCGCCTCGAACTCTACCTCTGCGCCGTCCTCGGCCAACAGCGGACATTTCATCGCGAGATGACCCGCTCTGCCACACGTGTAGCACGTGCGCTTTCTTCTCGCCGGCTTCTCAGTCGCTCTTTGCGACTTTCCCGGCTCCGATTCCATCGCTTCGATCATTCTCTTTTCCTCTTCTAGCTTCTCGTTCTGCGCTTCCAACTGCGCCAGAAACTCGTCCTGGATTGCCATTTGCTTCTCCATCGCTTGAAGCATGGCCCAGAGACGTTCCTCAACGTTTCCCATTAGCTCTTTAGCTTACCTTGATCGCCAGTATCTACTGCAATCCTCGTGAGCTTCTCTGATCGTCCTTATCGTCAGTCTCTGACTGCGACTTTGACTGATCCTGATCGGTCTCCGACTGTGACTTCGATCCTTGTGAGCTTCTGATCGAAACTGATCAATCCTCGCGAGCTGATCGTCGAACTCCTAATCGCCACTTCAACGTTGCGATCCTCGTCGATCCTCGTGGTTGCTTTGATCGTCCTGATCGCCACTTTAACGTTGCGATCCTCGTCTGCGAACCGATCCTCGTGGTTGCTTTGATCGTCCTGATCGCCACTTTAACGACTTGTTGTAAAGTCAAGTCGCTTTATAGAGAGAGAGTAGAAAGGATAGAATAGGAAGCAAGGAATCATTGGAGACAGTTCACTTCTCCTCGAGACGTGCACATGTCCTCCAGACGTGAACCGGGCGGTTCACGTCGCGGTCAGTGGCTTCATCCACTCGGGGCGTCCACGCGCCCCAACACTCTTCATTCGACTTCTTCGCTTTTGCAAGTGCAAGAAAGAAGAGAGATTCTCGGAAAATGGTTCCCTCGAGCCCTCCTCCAACTTGTGCTCTGCCGCGAGCCTTCGAAAATAATTAGGTCAATCGTGAGGCGAGCTCTTCTCCTAACAAAAAGAGCTCTTTCAACTTTCGAACAAACTTTAAATAACAACAGCACAGCTTGTGCAACTTTCGTTCGATTCTCGTTGGAGATGGGACGAAACGTCTGCTCAGAAGACGTTTCTCTCAATCTCGCGGAGCAATCTGTGGGTGCATCGAGTCTCGAAAATAGGTTAGTGTATCATCATCGCGGCTTCTTCTTCTAGTTCCTCTCTCGTCGTTTTCTGCTTTTTCGTTCGCATTGACTCACACAAAACATGCATTTGCTTCTCTTCTCCTCTCTCTCCATTCCTCTTTTTATTTGAATAAAAAATTGGATGGCCTGGCATTTGGGCTCTCTGGAGAGCATTCCCTCTCTTTTCTTTCCAGCCAGCGGAGCCCCTCTCCTCCTTCTCCTCCTCACTCATCAATTCAACGAGACTCCGCCCCCTTTGGGACCGCTCTTCTCGCCAATTGAACACTTGATTACTTCTCGTACTCAGTCGAGTTCTTTTTTCTCCTCATCAAGAGCCCTCTCTCTTTCTCGAGTGGTCCTCGCATTCGAATGCTTCTTTTCGGTATTCCCGCGTCCTCCTGAAAGTGTACTGCTAATAACGAGAGACTACCAAATCGGGTAATCGAGTGTCTCCTCCTCACACTAATTAGTTCGTGAGTGTGTGTCAATCATCTTGATAGAAAAACCAAAAAGGGGATTCAGCCAGAGACATGGACCATCTGTTTCTTCCATTTTTGAATCGATGATGGTCGCTGTCACTGATTCCAGATTTCATCTCGAGCTCTTTTTTCTTATCGACCGATGAGTCCAGATGGCGCGGAAATTACATGACGAGGGCTCTTTTCTAGCCCCGCCCATCCAGTCCACTAGTCTTCAGTCCACCATTCTTAACCCTTCAACGTTTGCATCAAAGCATAGAGTCTCTCTCTCCGATTCTCCCGAACCAACCGAAATTATGTCTTGTTTCGGTAGTTCCTCGCAGCAGGCAAAGTTCGTCAGCCGACCGAGTGTGTTTGACTGTCCCTCCTGGTAATCCGTCTCCGTTTGAATGCATCTGTTTCCTCCCCTCCGCCGCCTTAATCCGCGTGCACCCGATCGAAGGCGGGTATAACCGTTTCAAACCGTGCCGCCTTTTCGCCCGCTCTTCCGACCGATTCGGCTCGTTACGCAACGAAAGTCGCTCCGGAGAAACAGATGTTTTTTTCCATCGTCTGACACCCTACCGCCCCCTTTATCTAGATCATTCTGTCGTTCACTATGCGTTTTCTCACTCAGGTTGTACCTTCCTCTTCTCTTTTGTGTCACTCACAAACATTTTATGACGCATGAATATTACCCTATTCTGTTTGTTTTTGGCACCACTCTTCTCGTTCTCTCTCTCTCTCCGTTGGTATCAATTTCACGCACCCACCTGCTGCTGCTGCTGACCTCCTTTCGAACACATTTGAAACGAGCCGCGATGTTTGAAGATACTTGGAAACGAAAGAAAGCTATCATTGGAGGAGGAGAAGAGAGCGGAAGTCGGAGGGAACAATACGGGGGTCGTCGGGGTGAAGTGCGGATTAACACACTTGAGAGAGAGAATGAGACGGACGAAGCCTTCCCCTTTTTTGGTATCCTTTTCTTCTTGTTTCTGAGCACGCTTCCGAACCGATGTGTAGTTTAGTCCTCTCCATCCGAATCTAAAGATATTCGATCCGTCCGCCGTTGCACAACTTTTTGCCGCCTCTTCTTCACCCCGAGTGTCGGATTTCCGAAGACGGACCTTGTTCCCGATGTCCGAAATCTCGATTGAGATGACAAACACTCAGCGTGGGAGGGCAGTGCCAGACTGCTGCCGAACACTCGAATAACAGTCCCGTTCTCTGGCTCATTCCAGACACGAACTACCGTGATCCCGTACGACTTTGCTCGTCTCCTCGGCGAACGCTGACCGAACAGTAAAGCTGTTTGTGAGCGGGAGTCAGAGGGGTAGTCTGAGCCGCCGCCGCTGCTCGTCCCGTCCGTGCACCGGCTCTTTCCCTCCCTCGCCGTTTCCTTATTTGCTGTATCGTTTCTCCTCTTCCTCGAGAAGTTCTTCACGATTCCCTCTCGGCCTCTCTTCTCTACCAGTTTCTCCCTTTCATACATCAAAAAATGATAATATTCCCCTTCCGCTGCCGTTTTTTTCTGACGGCCGCGCTGGCATTTCGATATGACAGTATCTGTGTCAAGAGAAAAGAGATTGCAGCGACGGCGGCGGCGGTGTGTGTTCTCCTCTTTTCTCGCAACAAGTTCTCCCTTTCCCGCTTCTCCGTGTCGGCGCGAAGCTGTTTTTTCCCTTTGAGGGGAGGAAAGAAGAAGACGTCCCCTCACTTCAAAAGGACATCTTCGAGACGTCTTTGCTCGTCTTCTCTGATCCCCGCACCCGTCAGCTGCTTCTTGTTGGGAGCAAACCGCAAGAAACCTGCCACACAAACTTGTCATATTTCTTCTTCTCCCTTCTTGATCCTCTCGTCGCTTCTCTTTCGAACGACTAGCAAAAAGGTGTGTAGAATGCGCCACCGAGTGCCGCCGGAATCTAATAAAAACGGCAAACAGAAGACAAAGAAGAAGCCATTCTGGCACAACGATTACGAATCGTCCTCTCTATTTTCTCAAGCAGACTGTTTTCTAGCGTCCACGAGAGTCTTACTTCTCTTTCGAAAAGCAGTAGAAACAGTAAACAGTTGGAAAACAAACAAATCCGATTATTTTAATTTCGCTCACTCACCTGACGGAGGGTGAACTCTCTTTTTCTTTTCTCCTCGCTCGCTCATCTTCCCTTTGACTCTATCACATGAGAAAGCGTACTTTCCCGGCTTTTCGGTACTGCGTTCTCATTTATTATTCGTCTCTTTCGACACCAGCAAAAAGCCAAGCATAGAGTCCAGTAGTTCATAGACTATAAGGTGATGCATCATTTGGACTGAGATGAAAACTGAAGCTGAATTCTTCCAGACGGTAGAACCGAAAGACCCCTGAAAAGAGGTGAATCCCTCGTGAGGTTCACCTTGTTTGCCTTTTCCCTTCTCCGTGGTCCTCCAGCTGTCGCTGCTGCTTCTTCCTCCCATCATTAATGCACTCGCACACGAGTTATGAGCTCTCTTGGCTCCGGTATCACATGATTGATTGGTCACGAATGCGTGTGTGTCGCAGTAACAACATCGTTCATTCTATTCACAAACATAACCATCCCATTCTGACACACGACTTCTGAGGTAGCCTTACAAGATTTACTCAAATGTTACGTGGATCTTGAGTAAATATTGCTCAAAGTTTGTGGAAACGGTCATTGTAGTAGTAGTCTGTCTCGGCCTGAGTATTCCATGTTTCGACGGCCTCGTGCTTTTTATTCAATTAATTCTGAATTCGTCGCTCTCTCGCTCCTTCTCAGACCGTACCAACCCACTTGTTATTCTTTCTTTTTCGGGGGCGCACGAAGACGATCAACAAGGTCGAATTCGCTTTTTTCTTCGTTCTTCGTTGTCGTCGTTCACATCTTCTCGTCTTTCTCGGATCTTCTTGAGAGGTGTCTTGGCCTTGGCTCTCGTTTCTTCTCGAGACATATGATGGATGTGGTTTCGGGAAGGGTGCTAGCTGCTGCTGCTGCTGCATCACTCGATTTGCCAATCAGATGGATTGCGTGTCTCGAGAAAAGAAGAAGAAGAGAACGATTTGTCATAAATCAGACGGCCGCCTCTGTCCTAACGATGCCTTGTTCTTCTTCCTCTTCATTCTGATCTTTCTGATGATCAGGTCTCTCTCTCTTTCTTTTCGAAAGGAGCCGCCTCGCAAATGGTTGACGGTGAAAACCGAAACGTCTCTCCCCTCGTTCACACCCAATTTCCTCTCTTCTATTCCAAATATGCAAATCGGATGCTTTCAAACCGCTTTCTAAACTCATCGGTCGTCTTTTTTCTTTGCTGTTTTCGACTTTCAGTAAAGCTCGAAATTCATTCGAGAGGCCCGAGAAAGAAAAAAAAAAGATCGCAGCCTCTGAATGTTTTGAGAACGTTAGTTTCTCCCGATTCTCGGAATCCTATCTTTGGTCTTCCCGAAGCTTCATCTCGTTTTCTCTCAAAAGTTGACCTCCCGGCGCTCTTTGCAAGTGTATCGAGTATCGAGCGAATCGAATCCATTACCTCTCTCTTTAATGAGTCTCGGAATCACCTTCTCCTTCTCGCTCCTCGCGCATTTCACTCGATTGCCCTTCCTCCCTTCGTTTCTCGCTTCTCTCAAGTCGATTCCGTTGTTTGCTGTGAGGAGAAAAGAAGAAGTCGTTCTTTTCGTCCCGTTTTCTTGTTCGGAAGGGTCACTTGGCCATACCTGTAGCCGTCGTCCCTTTCTTTTCTTTCCGCTCTTTCGGCACCTTTCCGATCGAAACGAGTGTCGGCGGCATGACATTTCTGCGCTCAGCAGCTGCCTGCAGCAACAGAAAACCGTTCCCTTCTGTCCTTTCGATCAATTCGATCACCTTTTCTTTGTTTGTATAATCAGGCGGTTGGTGTTTGTGCCATGTGCCGACTGATTTTGATAATTAGATCCCCTACCTTGCAGTCAAAAAGGTGGCCGAACTCAATAAACTCTTCCACCGACATTAATCTTCTCAGTTTTTAGTTTTCTTTCTAACTCTTATTTTCCTTTCTTCTTTTCTCGTCTCCTCATTGTCGTGTTTTTCCGCAACATTGCAGTTTTCAATCTTCCAGAATCGCGCTTGTTTCCATCTCGATGCGGCAGCAGATATCTTCTCGGTGACCGTTTCTCGCAGCTATTCTCCTCTTTTCTCCCTGCTTCGCCCACTTTCCCTTCCATTCGAAATGCCTCTGATCCGTAACTACGACTATTACGACTACATTGACATGGTGCCGCCCGGCACTACGCACTATCACCGTTCGCAAACGATGCTCCCCGTGGCGCATGCTTCTCATTTCGAGAGCCCTCGACGCGGCGGATTCTACGCGGCTCCTCCTCTTGTGCAGCCTCAGATGACGAAGAATCATCGGATGTACTACGGAAAAGACGAATGGCGAGGTGTCGGAGCGAACACGACGATCCACGACCCGACAGATTTTGAGGATGTGATGAATGCGAATGAATCGATGAACGGAGAGGAGAAGCGGAAAAAGAAGCGTTGGAAAGATCTTCTGTTCCCGAAGGGAAAACATTCTTCCCGAAAAGACAAGGAGAACTCGAACAGTGTGGCCACTCGCAGTCTTTCCTCCGTCTCGTTCCGTTCTGAAAAGCCCGAACGGTCCAGAAGGAGAGAAAGCGGCTCGCTCTCCCGACACCGGTACATTCCGCCGCCACCTCTTCCGATTCCGCCTCGACGAATCATGACGAGCACTTCGATGGGCTATTCTGATGATGCGATGACGTCTTCTTCCTCGCATACTAACACCGATTACGAGGATTTCACGCCGGTTCCCACGCCCTCCTATGTCATATATCCGGCTGCTTCTCTTGCTCAAGCGACGCGTTACTCTGGAAAAGGAGGTCGAGCAGGAGAATCTATGCTTCCTGCTGTTCTCCCCGCCATCTACTTGGGAGCCAATCGGAAGTTCGTCGGTCAAAATGGAGCTGGAGCGAAAAACAAGATTTTCAGAAGTCCGACTTATCATCATGGTTTGTAGGGGAGAAAATAGCTGTATCGGGATGTTTTAGGGGGTAGATTGGGAATTTGCAAATGAAAAAGTCTAGAAAGGCTAAAGTCGAGAGAAAGTGTTCACAAGTCAATATTTGATTTGAAAATCCTTCTAGTTTCAAACTTTTTATTTTTCAGATGCCTTCGTAAACTCACACGAATGGACACTAAGCAGGTCGATCAGTGAAATGAGACTGGTAAGTTCGATTCGCTTTTTGGAATTAGAAAGAACAGTTCAGGTTCCCGGGATATCCCTTATTATCTCAGATCCTTTTCCTCTTCTCCGCTCGTCACTAGTGCATGTTTTTGTAAGAAACCCCTCATAAAGGGATTAGTGTCGTCTCTCAGGTGAGAAAGCGACTATTTATGTATCTAGTTTGGACTAGCCGAGGTGAGGCTCTCCGCGCAACATCTTCCACTGCTCGTCCTCTTCTCGCCTGTCGTCCATTCGGGGTTTTTTTTTCTGGCGGGGGAGGTCACCAGCTGGCTCTTTACGCAACCCTTCATAGAACACGGCATAATGATGATCTGGTTGAGAGAGAGAGAGAAAGAGGGAACGGACGGCGAGAGGAATATCCGAGAGGACCCTCTGTGGCGGGTGGAGGACGCTGACGAGTCCAGTTTATATTGACGAGCAGGCAACAGCGGCGGGAGGGTGTTCGATTACAGTCCCCGAAAACATATGGCATCATACAGTCAAGGTCGTTTCGGAAAGGTTTTTTTGCCGAGAGCAGAAGGTGGCAACTTGAGATGATCGACGTGATTTAGGTTTCACATTTTCAACAGATCCCAAATCGACTGAAGGCAACATTGACACGCTCGCCGTCATTGTCTCCAGATCTCCGTCTGATTCGGGTTGCGTCGTCCTGTCGTACCACCAGCTGCGTTTTCGCTCTTTGTCTCCTTGTCCTCCTCAATTTTGAAGTGGACGACCCCCTGGTGACTCCGAACAACTACTTATTGTTAACACCTGCGGCTAGAGGGCAAGCTTCAATTTGACTCGTGACGTCATAAGATTGTTATCGATCGATACAGAAAGTGCGAACATTGATGCCCTTGAGAGAATGCTAATTGAGTGGTGGAATGTATCCTTCAGATGGCACCGCAAAAGAAAAAAGTGTTGCGTTCGTTTCCCGTTCACCAAACACCTCCCCTTCGCACCAAATGGGCGGTCTCTTTGATTGAACACAGACCGGGAGACCGAAGAGACCCATATTATGGTAATGTCCCGCTGGGGATCCATTTTCTTTCGAATAGCGCGTCTGTCGATTTCTCGAATAGATTCAGGAGGTCCAGAATAGGACCTCGCCTAAGCCCCCCCAAGTTTGAATTCCTGGAGCTGTTTTATCCGAAGTTCTGCGAGATCAGATGGATCGGGATTGAAGAAAGAGAACGAACCACAATTGGGTTTCGAACTTCGAACTATTTTGCTTCGCAGTCCGAAACTAAGGTGTTTCTTGATTGTGATCGGGTTGTGGGGGATAGCGAATCAGTGAATATCCAGTCATCAGGATTCGAGAATTTCGTAGTTCAAACGCATCCCGGTAGCTATGAAGAGTCCGTAACCATAAAAGTGTTCTGTCACTTTTTGAATATTTTGTGGTCCTCTCCGTCAGTTGTCTCTCACTCTCTTTCTTTACACATTTCTAAATGGCACTTCCGCGTCTTTTTGTTTCTCTTTGAAAGCGCGAACGGAACACCTGCGCAGAAAAGAAACGGAGAGCCATTCGAACGGTGTGCGTTGCCAATTAGAACACCAATTGGTCTTTGGTCGCTTAGCTGGGAAACCCCTCTCGTTTCGAGTTGAAAAGTGGGTGAGCAAGCAAACAGTGTCGCACGTTGAAACAAACAGAAGACGTCGCCTTCTTCTGAAGGCAGGCAGGTCATCTGGAGTTCACGTTTTGGTCTTCTGATCTCTTCTGGGAGACCCTCGTCGAATGGTTCTGAAAACTCAATTGAGGTTTCGTATTACGGAAGTGACTCCTCCTCGCAACAGCTGATTGTCATGCATTCTGTCTCATATTCCGACGACAAGACGAACGATAATCGGTCATTTGAGAGACGACGGTGAGAGATTGTGACGAGACAAGAGACGCAGAGTGATTGTCCGTTTCGGATTCGCACTTCACTTTCCTTCCCTGATCAATTACGGCCCCTCTCGTCATCTTCTCATTCATACGAACACTTCGTATCGATAGTCTCTCCTCTCGTCCGCAACATCTCGTTTACACAGCAGACAGGTGCCAATGGGCGGAGCCTGCCTCCTCAGAAGACGTTGCTCGCGCGCTCGGAGAGAGCCCCTCACACAGTTGTTTTCTCTTTTCTCGCATTGCCCACGAGAGAAAATATGACTGTTTCGATCAGTTTCTTCGATGATGTCCTTCATTATTACGGGACTCTCAAATCGAAACTTCCCTTCAATAGCCAATATCACAAATGTCGAATTGTCAGTTTTGTTCCGTCTTTTTTTAAAAATCTCGATCTTTTCAGGGAATCGTCGGCACTTCGCAGTCCGGAAAGACGGCTCTAGTGCACCGGTATCTCACAGGAGCCTACACTCCGGACGACAGTCCCGAAGGTAAGCAAGTTCCATCGGCTTTTCAGTCGATATATCATCGTTTTGTAGGCGGTCGATTCAAGAAAGAGGTGGTAATCGAGGGACAGAGCCACCTTCTGCTCATCCGAGACGAAGGTCAACAGCACTTGGACGTGCAGTTCTGTCAGTGGGTCGACGCCGTCGTGTTCGTGTTCAACGTGTGTTCCATCCAAAGTTACGAGAGCATCCAGCAGTTGGCTCATGAGATGAGCAAGTTCCGAAACATCAGCGATCTTCCCTTGATTCTCGTTGGAACCAAGGTGAGCTTTTTTGAAAAGCAAAATGAAAAAATCGGAAGATAGGATAGATGGTAGATTATTGAAAAATGAGCAGAAGGGAGAATATCCTGTAATTGGCATTCTTGTCAGAAGGATTAACAGTTCTCGACACCCGTCCGACGCATGCATTAGCGTAGGCTCTTCTGATCCTCTAACCATTTTAGACTGTACGGGCATAATGCACTGGCTTCCGGATGACACAACGTCTTGACGAGGGGTACTTCGATTAGGCCCTAAGGTTCATTTGGGTCTAATCCCATCTGTCCTGGTTCCGTTATGGACCGTTAAGATCCGAAATGAATCTGCCAGATTCAAGCTCGACTCCTCCATTCACATCATTCCTCCAGATGTCCTCTCTCCTTGTCAAAATCATTCCCAATTTCATTTTGTTCCCATTTTCAGGATCACATCTCCGAGAAACGCGCTCGAGTAATCACAGAAGAGGAAGGCCGTCAGTTAGCGTCCCAAATGAAGCGGTGTTCGTACTTTGAGACGTCCAGCACGTACGGAACGAATGTGGAGCGGGTCTTCAAAGAGGGTGAGTTCGAGGGGATAATCCCCCTGTTATTATCACACCCGAATTCCCGAATTAGCACTGTGTTTCCGCTCTGATTGCACTCGCATCGCCCACTCTTCTCTCGCTTTCCCAGCTCGTCTAGAGATAAGTTTCCGTCCGATTCTCTTCCACTGATAAGATAAGATATGTTATGTTGTTGCTCTTTTCTGACTCAGTTAGTTGTCATTTGTTTCTTTCCGTTCTTTTCTCCACGTCACACTGTCCGCTCCATTTTTGGTGTTCCTGCTCATTTGGCTAGCTACTGGTACTTGTTGGCACTCGAGTGGCTCGCTGTCAGTATGTATAAGTTGCGCCATTCTCGATTTACGACACGTGCAACGGGTCCTCCCACGCAATAATGGCTTACGACCCATAGTGAGGAGGCTATTTATTGTTACGTAATCTGTAGATTACAGTGGCAAAACGAGGGCGTTCGGGAGGTGAGAACTAGCAGTAGAGAGAGAAAGAGAGAGAGAGAGAGAGATTCCGAAGGCCAAGGTTAATGTAGGATTCGAATCCGAGTTTCGAGAGGCTATACTCCTCTGAATGATTCCCAAAGAAACAGACAGGGGGAACAGAGTTCTTTCGAAGAACTCTGATCTCGATTGTTCTGCTCTGTGCGCGTTTTGACGCAAATCCCCGAGATAAAAACGACGGCGGCGAACTTGAGAGTCGACCGCTCGCCCGCCCGACATAGAGAATGGAGAACGACACAAAATTATTATATAAAGTGTTTTGTGTAGAGGGAAGGCGTGTGTTGTGTTGGAGTTTTCGAGTAGAACACGAGATGCAAACACGCATTGCGCAGGCAGGGCGCGCTCGCTCGAAAGGCAAACAGTGTCTGTCCGTTGATGAAAAGTAAGAAGGGGGCGAATGGGTTCGCGCGGCGCCTCCTTTCTCTTCTCCTCTTTCTCCTGCTTCTCCCACTCCTCCTCCTCTCGAAGAAGACGTCGTCTGGAAGAATGAAAAGCAGAAGTGGAGACAACCGGAGACTCCTGTGTAAAATGATTATCTTCGTCTGTCGTCAAGTGTTCCGGTTTTTCTCAAGAAACGACGGATGTTGTTTCTAATTTCTGTGTCTCCCCTGTTGAGTGACACGTGTCTCCCCTTCTCCCGATTCTCTTTTTGGCTGCCAGCTGCTGACCCGTCCCATCCGCTTGCGCGTGAAAACGAAACGAAAGTAAACAGGCGGCAGCGGGGACCGCTAGCTTGTTCAGTTCATAGACAATTCAGAGACGCGTGTCAATCCGGACGCGTCGGCATAATTGTTCTCTTTCCGTACGAATATCCCCTTCGCACCTTCCTTTCCGCAGCCCTCACTTCTTCTCTTTCTGCCAAGTAGCCTCCTTCAGTCAGAATGCAGCAGCTGGAGAAGAGAAGAAGAGAAGCCCCGTGGGAGTTGCCCTTTCTTCTCTTTTCGCACTCCGACCGCTTCCTCCCATTTTCTCAACAGTAGTCTTCTTTCAGCTTGCTGCAAGATCATTCAGTTTCGAGTTCGATCCCAAGTCGGTCAAGCCAGCTCGTCGCAAGTCACCCGAACACCGACACCGACGCATTCGGAGACGGGCAGCCGCTCCAAAGACTACCAGGACCCTCGATACATGTCCACGTCGAACACTCCGCACGTCTTCGCGATGCCCTCCAATATGCGTCCCGCCTATCCGGCTCCATCTGGCTCGGCACGTCGTTCCACTGTTCATCATCGAGAGCAGCCTTCGACTTCCCGTACCGGCAGCGAACGATCCATGTCGGCGATGCTGGGAGCACCTTATGGAAATCATAGAATGACGGCCGGAGTGTCGCCTTCCGCCAGTCAGAAGTCGGTTCATTCCATCGTCAACGGAGGCTATTCGAGGTCCTCGGCGGCGCTCCTCGACTCGGATCCGCCTGCAGTCAACTCGTACTCAATTGATTCGATGTCGTCGACGGGCACTCCTTTGTGTCAGGCGGGCGGCTCGAACCAACAAGTGTCGGCTTCCACGTCTCATCTTCCGACGCCCGCTTCCACGCCGAATACGCAGAGAAAAAATCGTAGGATCTCCAATATTTTTGTGAGTTTCTGCAAAATTGTCATACTTTCATGACGCGTTTATTGTTTCAGAGGCAGAAAGATACACAAGAAGAAAAGAGCAAGATGATCGAATCTCTGAACCTGGGAATCGGAAGAGCGATTCCGATAAAGCAGGGCACTCTGTATAAGAAAAGCTCAAAGTCGGCGTTGAATCGAGAGTGGAAGAAAAAATACGTGTGTCTGTACAACGACGGTCGTCTCACTTACCACACAAATCTCAAAGAATACATGGACAAGGGAGCGCAAGGAAAAGAGATGGATCTGAAGCTGGCGACGATCCGCATCACGGGACGACTTCATCCGCTGCATTCGCATCGTGTTTCCCAGCAACAACAGTCTTCCGAAGGAAGTGGCACGCCGACTTTGAAGAGCTACGAGCCCAGGAGGAGTGACGTCGGAATGGGCGGCAACTCGGGAGATGCCACTTCTGGAGGCGGATCCGATGATGCGATCAAAGAGAATCAAAGACGCGAACACTTTTCTCCTCCTGCGCAACCGCAGACTGTCGCAGGAAAAAAGAAGCGCGAGTCGCGGAAAGCCGGATTGAAGCACAATGAAGAAGATGACGAGTGCTTCGAGGTCATCAATAATTGTCTGATGCGATGGGAGTTTTGTGCCGGATCCGTGGAAGAACGGGACGAGTGGATCCACGCGATCACTGGGGAAATCGAGAAATCGCTAGGAAAGGAGATCGCCAGTGCCAAAACGAACAATCGCGCCGTCGCCGACCGTCCGGATATCGCTGCATTGCGGTCAGTTCCCGGAAACGAGAGATGCGCCGATTGTGGAAACCTGGCTGCCGAATGGGCGTCGATCAATCTCGGAATCGTCATTTGCATCGAATGCTCGGGAATCCACAGGAATCTCGGAACTCACATTTCGAAGGTCCGGGGACTTGAACTGGATCAGTGGCCGGTCGAGTATCTGGCAGTGATGCAGGCTATTGGAAACGATCGGGCCAACGAGATGTGGGAGTTCAGTCTGATGAACGAGCGAAGGCCTGTGCCGGAGAGCTCTCGCGAAGAAAAAGAGCGGTTCATCGAGCGGAAGTACGTCCAGAAGTGCTTCTTGAAGCCGATCCCGGCTGGCGAACCCGTCACCTCGCAGATTATCTCAGCCGTTCTCGCAAGGGATGTGATGGCTCTGAACGTGTTGCTGTCCAACGGAATGACTGTGGACGAGGTGAACACGACGACGAAGGACGGGCGGACTGTGCTCCATTTGGCGGCGAGCATCGGAAGTGTCGAGTTGGCTCAGCTCCTCATTTGGGTGAGTTACCTGCAATAAAGGGACTGTTTAAGAACTTTTGTTTCCAGAACAACGCAGACCCTCAAATCCTCGACAATAACGGACGATCCTGCTTGTTCTATGCAAGATCCAACGGCTTCCGGGAAGTGTTCGACATGCTCGTCACCGCCGGTCTCTCTCCGGACTACGGTCTTCCGCTGGAGAACGACTTCTCCCAGCTTCCAGAGGTAACAGGTTCATTCACTCTCCTGATCTTATTCGTCATCTTTTCAGTTCTCTGCGATGGGGTCCACGTCGACGCGCGATTATTCGATGTCTTCGAACGACGACATCTACTCGACTCGCCGTATCTCGATGGCCCCGCCCCCTCCTCAAGTGCCACGTCGCTATCTTCCCCAGCAGCCGGAACTCGACGAAACGAGTGTCATCTGAGGAACGCTCCGATCTACTGAATATCTGCCTTTCTAGTCGATTCGTTTAGTTCACTTCTTTCCCTTGATCTCATCTTCGAGTGTGTTGCCTTATCCTGCCTTCTATCTCCCTCATCGCTTCTGATTCACTTCTGTCCAAATCATTCTCCCTCCTGCTGCTTCTGCAACGGCTCCTCCTGCATCCTCTCATCCATCTGCACCATTCGTTATCTTGTTTAATATGTGGGAAATATGCTCGCGCGCTTTTTGTGTACAATCGACTATCACTGGATCTTTCACTTTGTTTCTATACACAGAATTCATCAAAATATAACATTTAAACAGACGAATTGTACTCTTCTCTAGTTGATTGCAGTGTCTACGTGAATCCGAACTGCTCGACTCTAGTCCTGACCACCAGCTACACTCTCCTTCTTCCGCACTACAACGTGACCATATCAGAGTGTCTGCGTCTCTCCGTTTCCCACGCTCTCTCGTCTCTCTCTAGCCAGTCTACCCAAACTGATTGCTGCGATGAGGGGGGCTGGCGTTTGGGCGAGACCACCTATAAAAGAGATCTCAATGACCACATTCGCTATCGTCCAGTTCTTCTGAACTTCTTCTTCTTCTTCTTCCCCTCCACATGACCCAACCCAAAAAACAGCTTCTTGTCGTTGGCGCCGGCGCTTCCGGTCTTCCGTCCATAAGGTTCGTTTCTTCAGACGACGGAACGTCTTCTGATTTCCGAATCCGTTCGGGATTCCTGATCTTGAAATGACCACTTCTGATCTGAAACTGCAATGGGCGTCTTTCGATCGTTTCAAAGAGCTCGAGCGATTCCAGTAGATCCAAATGACGTGGCACTACCACTCCATTTCCATTCAATTCCGATCGAATTCGTGCGATTTCAACGACTACACATGATCTTCTGAATTCGCTGAAGACGTTATCACTCAGTTTCTTTTCCTTTCTTTCTCTTTCTTGGTGTCCTTGTTTGTTTCAAATTGGCAATCGAAAACCGGTATGAAACGCAACGAAACTATTCAGTTTATATCAGAAGGCGGTCGAATCGTGCGTAGTTTGATCGGAACGGACGACGAGCCGTTCGGGCGGGCTTGCAGACTGTAGCTTTGCAGACATGCGCTTCTGTACCCGAACGTCGAGGTGACGTGTTTCGAGAAGTCGCCGGACATTGGCGGACTCTGGAACTACAAACCGTACGAGACGGAGTGTAAGAGGGCCCCCCAACAGATGATCCTCTTCACAGTGTTTCCTTTTTTCAGTGTCGTCCGTGATGAAGTCGACAGTGATCAACACTTCGAAGGAAATGACCGCGTTCTCGGACTTTCCGCCCGAAGACTCGATGGCCAACTTCATGCACAACACGGAAATGTGCCGGTATTTGAAGGGATACGCCGCGCATTTCGGCCTTCTCGACCACATAAAACTGAACCACAGCGTGATTTCGATCGAGAGAAACGCGGATTACGAGACGACGGGCCGGTGGAGAGTGCGGTATTCGGACGCGTGAGTGTGTGTCATCTGGGGAGAGATTCAGAAGACGTCCTCTTCAGAAGCGGCAAGGAGCACGTTCGCGTGTTCGACGGAGTGATGCTCTGCTCCGGACACCACGCGATCCCGCACATTCCGGAGCCGTGGCCCGGTCAGAAGACGTTCAAGGGACGGATTGTGCACTCGCACGACTACAAAGACTACAAGGGCTACGAGGACAAAGTGGTCGTCGTGGTGGGCATCGGGAATTCCGGAGGCGACTGTGCCGTCGAGCTGAGCAGAATCTCGAAGCAAGTGTATCTGGTGACAAGGCGCGGCAGCTGGATCATCAACAGACTCTTCGACCGCGGAGAGCCCATCGATATGGTCTTCAACTCGTGAGTGCGAGGAACTAGAAAACTCTCGGCCATCTCGACATTTTTCAGAAAGTTCCAAATGGGTCTGGCTCAGTCTCTTCCACTGAGTCTCGTCGGCTGGAACCTCGAACGACTCCTGAACCAGCGGTTCGACCACGAGAAGTACGGACTCAAACCGAAACACTCGGTCATGTCGTGAGTCGCCTTCGTGCACTTATTCCGAAGAGGACGTCTTCTGGTTTCAGAGCTCATCTGACTGTCAACGACGAGCTCCCGAACCGAATCGCGTGCGGAACGGTGCGTGTGAAACCGGGAATCCGCGAGTTCTCGGGCGATTCCAGCATCGTCTTCGAGGACGGATCCGTCGTGGAACACGTCGACGAGGTCATTTTGGCCACCGGATTCTCGTTCCACTTCGACGTCATCGAGAACGGAAACCTGGTGAAAGTGAGCGAGAATCAGGTGGACGCCTTCAAGTACATGTTCCCGCTGGCCACTTCCGACAAAAACTCGCTGGCCGTCATCGGATTGGTGCAGCCCGTCGGCTCGATAATGCCGATCAGCGAGATGCAGGCGAGACTGTATCTCGAGTCGTTCGCCGCCGGAAAAGAGCTGCCGACTCGCGAGCAGATGCGAGAAGACGTCGTCAAGAAGCGGAAAGAGATGAGCGAGCGGTACGTGGCCAGCCGGAGACACACGATTCAGGTCGACTACGCAGCCTACATGCACGAGCTCGGCGAGCTCATCGGGTGCAATCCGGACATGAAGACGTTGTGGATGCAGAAGCCGTTGCTCGCGTGGAAAGTGTTCTTCGGACCGTGCGTCCCGTACGTCTTCCGACTCCACGGACCGAATCGGTGGGAAGGCGCCGAGCAAGCGATCTGGGACGTCGACTACCGATCCGAAAGAGCCACCAACACGAAAATCGACAGAAATCGAAACAAATCTGAATCTAGAAAGAAAGTGTAAAGTGTTTATTGAAATGAATCTATGAAAACTGTTGTCGAATGATTCTATGAGCTGGTCTTCTCCTCGACTGGCTCGTTCTTGCTCATAAATGGGAACCAGAGTCCCTTTCCGAACTTTTGGCGCTCCAAAACGACGGCATTTTGTTCGATTCGGTACTGTTCGAACTCGTTTTTCGACATTGTCATGTACAGATAGCACTAGAAAAGAAGATTAGGGTAATGCGAAAAGGGCGAGAGAAACGAACCGAATGGAGAACGGGAGCGATCATGGCCGACGAGCAGAGGCCGAAGACCAGGTACAAATGGGCACTCGGGTAGCGGAGCAGGAAACGTCTGCGATAGGCGGATTCAGAAGGCCTTCTTCTTCTTCTCGTTTTTCGAGAATAGCTCACCGAACGAAAGCGGGCGGGAATCGTCGAGACTGCTGATAATACGTGGCTCGGAATCGAGCACTTTGCGAGATTGAGCTTGCCGTTTTGAGGAACATTTTCTGGAATCCTTCTCGTTTTCTGTCTGCTCATTTTCAATTATCAAAGGATTTTTCATCGAATCATCTCGATTTCCAGATATAATTAGACAGGAAAATTTGAATCGATTCATTTATGACGGAGAAGAAAACTAACAAAAAAAACAGATCAAGAACAAAAATCTAGGCGGACTAATCATGTAATTCTTCTTCAATTCCTCCTGTATACCCACACCGCATCGATTCCTTCGCCGATTTGATTCTCCTGAAAAAGATGATCTTCTCCGATTCTGACTTCAGATTCTCCCACTAATCTCCACGCGTCGTTCTCGGGAAGCGGGAATCTGCACGCGAGAAGATTCGTGTCTTTTCGCATTTCGCTCAGCTTCGGAACCAGATCGCCCATCAGAGATTCTGCTCCGAAGATGACGGCCGTTTCGTACGGATCCAAATCCGTCTTGAAGATGTTCTTCCGCATGAATCTGAAATCGTCTCCTGATTCCGTCCAAGTCCTATGGTTCTCACCTCGATTCATTTGAGAGACCCTCTCGGATCGATCGATATTTCGAGTATGCGACGAGAATCGAATTGAGCTCGACGCCAGTGCTCTGGTAGCCTTCACGAGCACACTGGAGCACCTGGAAGCATGGGAGATCCGAATGAGAACCTGATATGCACTCTAACTTTCAGATGGCGTCATTTTATTAATGTTGAAGACTAGAAAAGTGATGATAAATGGGAAAAAGAACGGGGAACAAGCGAGCACTAAAGCTGCTGGAAAGGGATGAAAAGAGAGTTGACTGGAATCGGAATGAGTGAGACATGACCCTGAAGAGACACTGATTTGTCATGTGAAAGGAGGAACACAAGAGAAACACTAACGAAGAAGGAAAGGAAACTTTTGAGTTTTCAGCCGGAAATGAGCAATTCTGAATGAAAATCGTGAGAAGTTATGGTGCACAGGGAACTATTATTCTACAGTAGTTAGTTGTTAGTGTTGCTAGTTTCGATGAAAGCCGTTGTGACGACTGGAGCTCCTGCCATGACTCGGTTGAAGCGAGTTTTGCGAAGAATCTGTCGCGACGCCTTCGCCGACTTTTTCTGCTTTTTGACGCGCTCCTGCAGGTCGTGCCCTCGATGCGTAACTCCGTCCATCTGGTCCATTTTGGAAAGCAGACTTTCCAGATCGCCCTTCCTGATCGGTTTGACGGAGATATCTCGGACGGCGCGGAACTGTCCGCAATTGTTGACGTGCTCGTTTTCAAGTCGGAAGTAGTTCCAGATGAATCGACGGAATACTTCAAACGGCGCCGTGACTGTTGTGATGAAATCAGAGTCGAGAGTCCACGCTTCTGCGAGAGATACGTTGAGAACCCAGGCAAGACGAAGCACGAAGTCCTGGGCGATCGCCAGATAATAGTACCACTTGCTGCCGTAGATCATCTCCTCTCTCAAGAACATTGCTTCTTTTGGAGCCCTCGGATCGATGAGTCCCCAGTCCATGAAGATGTCCCAGAGGAAGGTGTAGGTGAACGAGATGATGTAGGCGAGAATCCAGATGTAGAAGAAGATTGAAGTGGTGTTCGGTTCCAACGATTCGAACGCCTTGTTCAAGGCACCGCACACGACGACCAGGAACGTCGTCGAGTACTTGCCGGCGTTAACGAGATGCGGATGAACTCGTTTTGTGTCTCGATATCTTCGAAGGCATTGGAGG
Source organism: Caenorhabditis sulstoni (assembly GCA_963966605.1). Classification (NCBI taxonomy): domain Eukaryota; kingdom Metazoa; phylum Nematoda; class Chromadorea; order Rhabditida; family Rhabditidae; genus Caenorhabditis; species Caenorhabditis sulstoni. The sequence goes on from OZ016477.1 coordinate 4,481,720, forward strand.
AAACGTATCATGGCAGGGATTATCGACATGAGAGAGCGGAGTCCTGGGGCCGAGGCGCACTTGTCCTTTCCCGAATCTATGTCGACGACTCCCCATGGAACGGATCCTGCCGTCGAATTGATAGTCTTCACATTTATCCAACCGTTCGAATAGTCCACGTTTGCAATGTAGAAGCAGAGGAAGTACTGGAAGTCAAGGAAAGCCGTCGTCAGAGAGTTCATCTGATCTCCGAGCCAGAAATCGGTGAAGGTGACAAAGTGGAAGGGAGCCGTGAAACACTTGTAGCAGTGCTTCAGAAGCCAGAATCTCGAGTTTCGGTGGAACAGCGAGTCGGGTTTCTTCATCGGGTTGAGCAGAAGAGCCGCACAGACGATCATGAGCACGAGGGGCGGTGCGAACGGAGGGATGTGGAGCATGTGAGCGTAGAGGTATGCGAGAACTGCAAACGACCAGAGCATGATCATGAAGGAAGCAATCTGCATAAGTGTCTGATAGGAGAGGTGGTTTCGAGGGTCCACTTCGAAGATGAGCACGTGATTCACTCCGGCTCCCGCCCAGCCTGCCATGTTGACTCCACAAAGGAAGATGGAGAGAAACAGGAGAAGAGGGCCTCGGAACAATCGGACTGCAACCCATTTTGGCTCGAGAGGACGAGGAGTGGACGCCCACCAAGTGAGCAGAATGGCCAAGAGCAGAATGATGCTGGCACCTATGAACAGACCCAACGAGAACGTAGTGAACGGCTTCTGTTTCTCCGATAGCGGCGGAACCTGTAAAGAAGGGTATCGTATTACAGTTCATGAACGTTTCGAAAGTCTGCTCACCTTGAGTCGCTTCATTCCCGCTTGACGGTTTCCTCCCTCCAAATCGTTAATCACACTCGTTTCCACATTCGTAATCAATGTTTCGATTTCGCGGTTCAAAAAGAACGACGATTTCTCCACTTTGTTGATACGCCAGTCCAATCCTTTTTCGTTTCCCGTCAACTTATCATGTTTTTTCAATATTTTACGGAAACCGGTGGAGTTCAACAACTGGAAGTTCTGCACAAGCACCAGAGAGAGATAGAACTCGGAGAAGGCGAGTTTCAGCTGTTGTTCATTGCGAGTAGTCTCCTTGTGCAGCTTGTCCTTGGCTCCGAACCTCCTTCGGACGCCCATTGTAGACTCGCTTCTTGAGCCGAGCACGTCTTTGAACACTTGCAGCTCGGTCTGCAGTTCGTGGTGCTTTCCCTGTCCTTCGGCTATCTTTTGCGAGAAGAACAAGTTGATTTTGGTGAGTTCCTGGTCGCATTCGTTGAAGAACTTCTCGTCGAGTCGCGCTATGTGCTCCTCCCGGCGGTCGTCGTCCGCCGGCACTTCCATCATTTCATCGTACAACAGACTTTTCAATCTCTCATAATCTATGTACTGTTTCCGCCACTCAGGAGTCAAGTGGCTGGCTAGCTGCTCGCCGAATTTCATCTGAAATGAGAGTCACTTACAACGCGACCGTCGCCGGAGCCTAGATCAATGAGAGTGCCTCGTCTCGATTTGTTCGTGGCGAGCGAGAGTGCGCGGGAGACGTTCGCGAGCTGTGCGGGAGTGGCCGGCACGTACGGGATGCAGACGCGACGCAGCGCGGGAGCAACGAAAGGAACCGCCGCCGCCGAGATGACGAGCGCCGTCGCGCCAGCCACTCCGGCGATCACGAGACCCGTGTTCGTGCCCATACTGCAAAGAGAAAGTGACACGTGGCGGAGCAACTCTCATTGATCTAGGGCTCTTTCTCGTGCTTTGAGGAGCAAATAGGTTCAAGCCAGGGGAGCTCTTGTCTCGATTACAACTCTAACTTTGGAGATGAATCCACTAATATTATTTTTTCAGGGTTTGAAAAGATGCGAGTACTCACCTTTGTTCAGTTTATTCAACCGGGAACAGTGACGAAATTGGCCGAGAACAGCGATTCTACCTGCAAACCGAGGAGCTCTAATGTTTGAGTTAAGGCGTTTTGAGCTTCATTCGAAGCGAATTGGCGACACAGACTCAGAACAAAAGCAAAAAGTACACTTATTCGATGCGAGCAAGAGATAGAAATGCGAAATTCGATAAGGGCACGGCGACTAAAAACCGCGGCTCAGGCACCAAAAGTGCGTCAGCAAAACGAAAATAGTTCCAGGCTTACGGAAATTGACGCGCTTCTCGTCTTTTTTCGACCTAATTTTGTTTCGTTTTTCAGAAGAAACTCAATTTTCTCTATCGTTTTTTCAAATCTCTCATCGCCTTTTATGTTCAAAATTATGATTAAATAAGTCAAATGCTTTTTTCAGATAAAAATGTTGTCCAGAACACTCCGACCGCTCTCCAAAGTGCTCAGAAGCAATTCAAAGTACTCCCAAGCCGCCGGTGAGTGGAATCTTTACGTTTCCTCTTTCGATTTTCTTAGTTTTACAGGTCTTCCGCTGAATGAAGGAGCTCCAGCTACGTTGCCGTCAGAAGACAGAATCATCTCTCCGAAAGTGTCGGCTCTCGTCGATGAGATCGCCAATCTGAGCCTTCTCGACGTTTCCGATCTTAACTGGGCTCTCAAAAAGCGACTCAACATCCCGGATCAGCCTCTAATGGCCGCCGCTGCTTTCGCTCCAGCTGCCGCTGCTGCTCCGGCCGCCCAAGCAGACGCTGCCGAAGCCGCTTCCGATGTGCCTCAGAAAATGACTTTCACTGTGAAGCTCACAAAGTTCGACGACACGAAGAAGATCGCGATCATTAAAGAAATCCGTAACGCCGTGCCTGGACTCAATCTGGTTCAAGCGAAGAAGTTCGTGGAGACCGCTCCGGTTAACGTGAAGGAAGATCTCGGAAAGGCGGAGGCCGAGGAGCTGAAAGCGCTGCTCGAGAAGGCCGGAGCTGTCATCGAAATTGTTTGAATCACTTATAATCTCATCAATGTTCTGTGTTCTCTGTGCTTTTCTAGATAGAATAGTTTCTTCTTTTTTTGTTCTTTCATTTGTTAAGTTATCCAAATAATCTGGTTGTCAATCACAGTTTATTGTTCAAGTAGGCGGAAAGAAGTTAATAACCCGATGGACATAGATTACACGTTACAAATTAGAATACTTTTCCTATACACACAGTCTGGAATATCCGGCTTCTGTTCATGTGGTGGCAGTCTCGTTCGTCTCGAGACCTGCAATAATTTGTGTGAGGAACCGGAATCGAGGCAGCCACTTATAGGAATTACCTCCTCTGCCGAACACTTGCAACGACATTCCGTACTCGAGAACGCGCATGTCCTTCTCGGAGAGCTGTCCGAACGAGATCGCGTAGTCCGAGCACTTTCCGCTCTTCTCCGGATCCGCGCGGAACAGCGAGCTCTCCGGAGCGATGATTTGTTTCGGAGTGAGATCGTTGAAAAGGCGGAGACCGTCCTCGTCGAACGGATCGACGAGTTGTGCGCCGAACTGCGAGCTGCACTCGTACAGGGCGAAATCGGAAGAGCGCGCGAAGAAAAAACCTCTGAAACGGTGGCAACTGCGCTCTATTGAGAACGAAGCGGACTCACTTGCACTGCGAAAGCCGATCGATCGCCGCATTCGAAAAGACGACGCCTCCGCGAGTGGACACCTTCTGATAATTGGAGAACGGAAACATCCACGAGAGGGAGGTGCTGAAACTTGCAAAGTCCGATGCGATACTCGACATTCCAAACTACCTCGTGTCCCTGATCTTTCCCATCACAATCGCCTTCTCGGAATCAAAGTTTCGGAGAGCTCTTCTCAAATTCGGGACCACCAAATACGTCTGATCGTCGCCGAGGAATGTCCATTTCGCGGGAACTTTCGACGAGAATTCGAGCACGTACTGGTAGAAGGACCAGTAGAAATGGCTCGAGTACGAGCGAACGAACTGCATCGTGTAGTTCTCTGCAAGAATTCGCATTGGAGCGCACTTTCCCCCCATCGCACGACTACTTTTGAATCTTTGGAAGAGGTTCTCGCTGTTCGTGAAGTAGATCGTCTCGTTGCACCGTTTCGTGTATCCGTCCTCCAGTGCAGACAGCACTTTCTCCGGTTTCTGAAAGATTTCGGATCAACGAGGGAGGGAGTAGAAAACGTCGATGGTCTAACTTTTCATCGTTTTCTTCTCTTTCTCTGTCGAGTTTTCATCGTAAAACCAACATTTCGAAAAGACTTGTTCAACATATGAACAATCAGTGATAACAGGCACAAAAGATGGCAAAAAAAGGAGAAAATGATGTGAATGGTCGAGTTTCTGTCCGGAATTCGACAGTTTCCTAGTCCCTTCTTCAAAAAAAAGAAACTCACAGAAACCGCTTTGTGGAGAATAATCACACATCTGAGATTGAAATTCTGCGAGTTTTCCTGCGATTTCTCTGAAAACGCATCGATTGAGTGTGCATTTTCGGACCGCCGAACCGTGCTCGATGAGATGAATGTGCTCGGAAATGTCGGTGTCGCCGTCGAAAAAGAAGAGACTTCCGACGAGAAATCCGAGCGAGACGCCGAAGGCGACGTGCAGAAGAGCGTCTCTGGAACGGAGACGGATGGTGTGTTGGAGGGAAATTCGGGGGCAACCTGGGACTTCTGACTCTCGACGATCCGCAGCTATTGATCGCCATCTCGGCAGAGAGCGTCTTCTTCTTCTTCTTCTTCTCCCAATCGGGTCGAGAAAGCGGGCGCGCCGTGAGACTGTCCTCCGATGCTCTGCGTCTCTTCGTTCCTCACGCACTCTCTCGCACCGGTTTGGGCGTATTTGTTCTCGCTTCGTATCGATCCGAAACTACATTTATTGCGTGAAAGAGGCGAAACGAGGTGAGAAAACAGAGCAAATTAATTGTAGAAAAAGAGAACAAAAAACAAAAAGGGGCGGGGCTTCCGAGTTCTCAACGCACTGACCTCTTACAAAACAACAAATGACTTCTAGAAAGTGACGACTACATAATAATAAGAATTCAGAAAAAAAAAACAATTTAGAAAAAAAAAGAAATGACCCTTATGGAAATACTCCGAATATACGTGGAGACAATTAAAAACGTGAAGAGAATCTCTGGAGAGACTGAGAAAAAACGGAAGAAAATGAGCACTCTGAATCATCAGAGAAACCACGTGTCATACAAAAAATGAGGGAGAAAAGGAGAGAAAAGAGATCGAACCGATACTTTTCTGATTAAGAAGAAGAGGAGGGAGGAGGGAGAAAATTGGTATTTCATGAGAAACCGGTACAAGAGTTAAAAGAAACAAAAAAGAAATTTAAAGGGGGACACTAAACTAGAAATAGACCGGGTCCACGTGGCAGTCCGATGAGAGGGGCTAGAAAGAGCCGACTCTTTTCGAACTGCTCGCAGTCCCGATTCAGATGAGAATCTAGGCGATAAGAAGAAGGACGAGAGTGATGTCGTCGGGCTTGCCTCCCGGAGCCAGGAATCCGTGCTCGCGCGCCTTCATCGCAAACGGACTGTTGTGCTTGGAGTCGAATGCTAACCGACGGGCTGTGAGGGCCAATGCATTGCAGACCTGCAAATGGACCCGTTTTTCGAGTTTTCACGCCTTCTCGCGTACCTCCTGCACATTCCGTTTTCCCTCGTCCAACGACTTCAGCTGCTCGAGCACCTGCTGCTCACTCAGGTTGTCCCAGACGCCGTCCGTCGCCAGAATGATGATATCTCCCTTCTTCACGTCGAGCTCCTCTTTGTCAGCCATATCGGGCTTGTCTCCGATGAATCCCTGATATCCGTCTGGTGGCAGAGTCAGTTGGAACGGCGCGTTGAAGTAGTGCACTTGTTCGCGGCTCTTCGAGATCACCTGAAACAAGGTTCGATTGATTCGGTTCCTTGGACTCGCTCTTCTCACCTTTCCGTTTCGCACGACCATGAATCCCGAGTCTCCGAGATTCGCCGAATACAATTTTTCTTGATGTACCACAAGAACGCAAGCTGTCGAGGATCCGACAGGCCGCGGTGCTTCGGCGGATGCTCGGAACGCGTAGTCGAGCAGAGAGTCGGGTCGCTGTGGGTCGAAGTCACCGCCCTGTACCCGCTTCTCGCACTCTTTCATGAGTCTGCGCGAGAACGCCGACGGATCGATGCCGTACTTCCTCCAGCCGCCGACGCCGTCGGCAACTCCGACGACGAACGTGTTCTTGAAGCGCGAAATGAACCACGCGTCATCGCCGAACACTCCCTTGTCGAGCACTGTGGACGGTCCCTTGAGCATATCTTTCGGGAATCCCGCACAGCTTGCTATCACATTTTCGACGTGCGATGACGTGGCAGCCGACGGAGCTCCACCTTCGGTCGACGGCTTTCCGGCCTTCGAAGCGCTGCTGGAGAGCCCTCTCCGTCCGGACGAGATGGCTTCTGGCCCGACAGCAGATCCTGCAACAGATGGACTTATCGGAAGAAGTCGAGAGAGGGGGAAACTGACCGAGTTCGAGGGCGGACGCCGAGAAGACGGCTCTGACTGCCAAACGACCGTATGCGAGTAACCTCACACCGGCGACCATTTTGCGATTGTTCACCGGAATTTTCACTTGAGTTGCGGTTCGAAACAGATTCCAAAAAGCGTATCGATTAGAGATAATGCATGGAAGTGCCGGTGTTTTGCTTCTCTGTGTCGATGATGGGTCAAGAATTGAGGGAGGATGGGGCTGGCGACTCCTCTGCAATACGAAAACAAGTTGAACCTCCTTGGCGAGTCGTAAAAATATTATGAAACGAAAAGAAAGAAGAAAGAGAAGTAGAAGAGGAAGAGTAAGTGTAATGCTCTCTTTCTCTCTGCGAGAAGTCACCTGAGCAAGGAAGAGGCAAAAAACAGAAGGAAGGAAGGGGGAGCGAGGACCCGTGTTTAATGAGATTGATCGTTGTTCGTTCGATTGGTGAGGGACGAGTTGATGGGAATCGGAATGAAAACAGGTCAGTCGGGAGTAAAATGAGGAACAAAAACAAGGCGGCAGAGAGGTCGGCCTAAAAGTTCAGATGGCTTAGATGTGGAGTAAGTTATTTTTCGTGAAACTCCGCCGTCAATTCTGGCTCCGAAGTCATGGCTGGTTCTTTTCTAGAACATGGTCTAGCTGGTTTTCCAGGGCGACCACCGATCTTTCAAAGTTCGTAGCCACTCTGGCATACCGTCGTGGCAAACTACACCACGCAAATGTGATTGTGTGCTGAGTCTGCAGAAATCGTGGTGACCATGTGATCGGCATCTTGTTTGCCACTTCGGATCCCGCCTCACACAATCAGATCAACGCGAGAAAGGTTCAAACCGTCCGTTTGCCTTCAGATCGTAAAAACGTGGGTGATCAATCAAGTGGGCAAGAGGAGAAGAAAGAATGTCTTCGATTCATTCCGTTCCTGTCCAATCAATATGGAAACCAGTGATAAGAAGTGATAGAGAGAGAGAGAGAGAGAAAGACAGTACGGACCGGAGATCAAACATGCCGTAAAGGGCAGCAGCAGTGGAAGAAGGGTCAAAGTCCGCGGCGATCGGATCGAACAGCTGTGGGCTTTGGGCGACGTCAGAATGAGAAACCTTTCGCTAGTGTTTCGCACGTAGACGCAAACAAAAAACGATAAGAAGCGAGGAGGAGGCGGCCTTGATCTTCTCTTCCTTCCGATTCCGAACTCGACGTTCTTCGATCGATCTATTTGAGAGGAAGCGAATCGACCGAGAGAGAGGGACGAGAGAAAGAGCACAAAAACAGAACACTTATTGCCGAGCCGAGAGGAAGAGCGACCCAAAGTCAAACAAACAGGATGAATCTGTGAACAAGTACTTGCAAGTGTAGAGAGTTCTTGCCTCCGCATTCTCGTTCACATTATTCATATAAAACTGACTGATGGGGCAAAAAACTGGGCAAACTCGTCGTCTTTTCGGTCAATAACATCGAATCACGTCATCGTCTGTCTTTCTCTCTTTTTCTCTACTCTTATTTGAGTGTGCTGTGATGTGTGAACTATCAACTGTAGCCCCCAACTTTCTTCTTTCTAATTTAAGAAGTGGGCGGGCCGATTGAACAACTGCTTCTTTCTTCTCCCAAGGTCTCCCGGGATCTCTTGATTAGAAGACGAAAACAGACGGGGGAACAGCTGTTCGTGTCGGAAAAAACGAAGCCACGTGGCAAAAAGGGCACTAGACAACAGTGTATTCTGTAGCTGCTGACACAGTTTCACGTTTACGCAAAGACCGGTCGGAAGCAGTTCAGAGACGAAGGCACACAGAAACGAAGCGAAATACGAAGAAGAAGAAGAAGGAGCATCGGAGCCATCATCGACGAAAGCTTGATCAAATACAGAAGCAGCAAACAGAGCGCTCCGAGGAGATTGGGAAAACGGGCGAAGATCGAGGCGGGTGGCAAACCGACATGTTGCGGGGCGAGAGAATGAAATGTGTCGTCAGGCTGACGAAACTCGAACTAAGAAACGCTCTAACGGCACTGAGCCACTTTCTCTTTCAAGATGCTCAAACTCGCTGGCTGCAGCTCAAAAGTTACGGAGCCCCCGATTGAGGAATTCAAATTTTGATAATCGCTTCATCTCCGCTCACAAAGAACTAATTTGGAAGTTGATCGATTGAGACCAGTCGAAACGGTTCTCGAACATAAACAAGCAGCTTTTGAACGACCAATCACCAAAAGTTTGGAATAGTTTTTGTCGAAAAGTTGTTCAAAGGTTGCCAAGACTGACGAAATACAAAGGCAGATTCTGCAAAGTGATTCATCTTGAACGGTTTTTTGTTGAAAAGAAACCGACCTACAAAACACGAAAGAACGAATTACGTGGCAGTATTCCGCATTACTTTCCAGAAAACCATTCGAGAATCGACGCGAACAATAGAGAACAAGTTTTGAGAAGACTCGAAACTCATGACGAGCGAGATCCTTCGAATCAGCGAAAGGGTGAACTTATCATGTTTCTTCGCAACGAGTTCATTTATCAGAGAACTGGACAAGTGCACGGATCTTTACGACAGCGGAATCGAATTTCTTCGAATTTCGACTGCAGTGATGCAATTCGGAGGGGGTAAAAGGGAAGAGGGATTTCGATTTGCAATTCAAATTCGTGCCAGACGGGGGGAGTGATGGAGGTCCATTCCGTTTTCAAAACGGGAGACTGAAAACAAGAGGAAGACGGAGTGATAACGGAGAATTTGATCTGCAGTGAGAAGCATCCGAAGGAGCCTCTGCGCCTCCGCGGTGTCTTCCGTCTCTTCCGGGCGGTCCGCTCGATCAATAGGAGGACCCTCGCGTGTCTGGCACTCTCTCCTTTCCGCCTCACTCTCTCGCCACACACCACTCAGCTGTTTCGTCGCCGCCGATTCTCGTCGCAGCGGCGACAGCCCTCCGACGCAAATACATTTTAGCGAGAGAGAGAGAAAAGAGAGGATCGAGACACGCAGATACTTTCTCAACGTCTCTTCTCTCTCTCTTGTTTGAGAATCGAAGCAGCTGACTCTTCTGCTCGGCACTATCGTCTCTGAAGAATCAGTCCTTCCGAAGGTGGTAGGAACCTTCTCGAACCCTCCGAATCCTGTCCGTTCTTTGCAGTCCAGTCAACAGTCTGCCGGCTGTTTACCGCGTGGTTTCCCGTCAATAACAAGGAAGGAGACTGTTTATCGTCAGACGAACTTGCTGGAATCTCTCTCTCGATTCGTCCTTTGATCTGTTTCTCCTTTCCGCCGCAGTCCGTAGAACGATGACGTGTCGCGGCCAGAAGCAACGGAGCGAACCATTCGCCGAATTCGCTTCTTCATGGCGACTCAACCCACACTGATCTCGATGCGGAGAAATGGTTCCGAGTCTAAATCTGTGCCAAAGGGGCGGGATTCTTTCTTCGATAGAGCGCGTTTCCTTAGGCCCGCCAAGTTCATGCCAATCATCGAATCCAGTGTAATGTTACAACTGAAACCACACATATTTTTCTGTGAGCGAAGCTACACAAAAACCGAGAAAAAACCAACAGGTCCAAAGTTCATCAAACGATTTTATTAACGAGAGTGTCTAAAAGATTGCTATAAAAGAAGGAAGAAAAGAGAAAAGAACAGAAGAGAATAAGAATGAACCTCGTGAAATTGAATGGGAAAGGTATGCTGAAACTGGGATGCTTTAGAAGAAAATCCTTATTTTTCTTTAGGGACGGGGAAATATTGTACAATGAGAAGATGTGATAAAAGAGATAAAACAGTTTTTCGATGGGGGGTGTGAGCAATCGAGTACAAACAAAAGGTTCATCAGAAGTAGAAAAATGCGCCTAAAGGGAGTTTTCGGAGAAGCAGAGAAGAAGCCCGTTTGGAAGAGAAAGCAAACTCGTGGGGATGATGATGATGATGAAGAAGATGGGAGGAGAAATGGTACAAAAGTGAGAGAGGGGCGAGATGAAGGTGAATAAGAGAGGAGAAAGAAGAAATGTGAATATAGAGGAGAGTTGACGGTTCAGTGCAATTCTTCGGCCGCCTGAAACGATACAGAATGATCGCATTCGGCCAAAGCGTTTCATAAACTATACAAATTTTCATCTCTCAGACACTCACATTTGCATGTTTTGCTTCCTTTTTACAGCAAGCCCGGAAGCACTTAAACGGCGCTGACAGACATCCGACGGCACACGAAGTTAGGCGAGACTCGGTCTTCTTGATGCCGTCCTCGGCTCCCAGGCGCGTCCGGAGTGTCGTAGACGGGCTGACGGTGTTGATGATGGCGGTGAGGACGTAGCGCGGAGTGAGACAGAGCACGACCGAGATTAACAAGGCCATCCAAAACTCGAGACTGGAGAACGATCGGAGAGAGACCATCGACGGAGGGTCCTTGACGTTGGTCCACGTCCAGTTGGCGGTGACGAATCCGTTGTAGAGCAGGGCACAGATGAAGAACAGAAGGACGGAGAGGAACATGGACCAGAACATGGGCCACGTCCAGTACTGAACGAACAGGCCGAGATGGACCGTGTTGACGATGATGAGCTGGGTGACGAGCAGATGTCCGAATGTCCACATGTCGACGTTGGAGCCCCGATAGGTAAAGTAGCAGATGAAGTAGACGACAAGGCTCTGCCAGATGGCGTCGAGCATGTTGATCCAGAACGAGTACCACCGATACCGTTTCCCAAGACGTCCTTGCTCGTAGAGTTTAGGGCACTCAATAAGCAACTCGGCTGAAGCATCTTGGTCAAGACATCCGAAGAGGAGAGGCGGCACGGAGGTGAAGATCAGATTATAGACCATCAGGTAGACGGGATCGATCGGGACTTGGGCTGAGAATCCGTTGAAAATCTGATACCAGAAGATGACGAAGACCAGCATCTGAAACAGGAGGAATGAGAGAATCGGAGCTGTGAGAAAGCCAGAATTGGCATCTTCGACCAAACACTCACAGCGTTCTTGTAGAAGAAGTAGAGAATGGTCTGTGAGAGACGGTAGTAATTCCAGTGTCCGTGAATGAGCAGGAGATTCGAGAGGAATCTGAATCGGGCCATCGCGAAGTCCGAGGACATCACGGCCTGCATTCCCTCCTGTCCCGACAGCCCGACACCCACATCGGCACCCTGAAATACAAAATTCTGTCATTTTCTTTCTCCACAGTGTTCTCGCCTGAATCATGCTGACGTCATTCGCTCCATCTCCTATCGCCAGAACTTTTCCTTTCAACTGAACCTTTGCAAGAGTCACGAGCTGAGCTTTCTGAAGTGGAGTCGCACGACAACAAAGGACGGATCGGCATCCGAGCAGTAGCTTCACGAACCGATCCTGATTGTGCGGATCGAGGCAGTAGTTCATTGTGGCCGCATTCAGAACGAGTCCGAAAGAGTCGACAGCGTCGGCGGAGACCTCTTGAGCTCGACTGATTCTCTTCAGGTGCTCATCAAGCAGATCCGAAACGGCTCGAACTCCGTTGGCTCCGATGTTGAGAAGATCCATTGAGGGCGAGAAAAGACGGGACGAATAGGCGATATTGACGGCAGTCTCGACTTTGTCTCCAGTGAGCACCCACACACGGATCCCAGCTTCTCGGAGCGAATGGATGCACTCGGGAACTCCGTCTTGGAGACGATCTTCGATGGCAGTGACTCCGAGAAGCTCGAGATTCTTCTCCGCCCGCGCCGTGCTCTCTTGCAGAAGCATCTCACGGTCCGTCATGTCGAGTTCGGCCTCTTCGTGCTTCTCTCGCCATTCCGCGTACTCCTCCTCCGTCCACACTTTCATCGAGAGGCAAAGTGTTCGGAGTCCTTCCTTCGCGTACTGAGAAAGATGCTCCTGAGCCTTGAAGATGATGTCTTCTCCACGGACGGAAGTGCAGAAATCAGTGCTGAGAACGGGGAGAACAGTGGCGTCGGCCCCTTTTGTCAATACGATGATCCGCTTCTTTCCGGTCGTCTCACGGACAATCACAGACATTCGCTTCCTATCAGCATCGAACGGAAGAGTGTGCAGCACCTAAAACAGCGTCTTCCAGAAGAACTCGGAGGTCTTCGTTACCTTATACTTCACACTCCGCGTCGAGTGTCTCAAATAGACGACGACGTCATCAAAACGTCGCTTCAGAAGACGTACACCATACTCACGAGCCGCCTCAACAAGAGCCAACTCATCTGGAGATTCGGAATCGTAGAATGAGTGAAGAGGAGGCTGTGCTACGACGTCCGAAGAGCTGGAACGACGTTTGTCGACAGACCGACGAAACGGACTTTTGATCCCCTTGAGTTTGGCGAACGGAACCGAGAGGATGGACGGACGGTGGAGGATTCCCTGAAAAGATTGGAAAAATAGAGGACATGAGAAGATTCAGCGCTCACAAATCCGCCTTTTCCCTCCTTTCGCTCCCCGTTGTAGTTGTTCGAGCCTTCCTTCTCATCCTCTTTTATCACTTGGATCTCTTTCTCCGTTTTCTCCGATGGCTGCGTCTCCTCCGTTTTAATGACCTCCGGGAACTCGATGAGCTCGATCTCCTCGAATCCGTCCTCGGCCGTTTTCTCCTCCTGAATCACCGGAGTCGAGGAGGTCGATGAGAGACTCTCTTCTTCCACTTCCGACAGGTACCGGTTTCCCGTCATGCTGTCCGTACTGCCTTCCCGTTTCGGAGACAATGCGTCTTCTTCCGTCGCGAATCGACTGTTCACAATGTCTCCGTCGGGATCCATCAGATCCTCGTGTGGCTTTGCATTCACGACGACAGTGTTGCAGACGGCCATGGTGAGGAAGAACGCGAAGATCGGATCGTCTACGCTGGGCGAGTCTTTGAGAACACTCGTAGCGAGTTGTGATTCGAGAGTGGGGTCTCGAGATGGCCGAAGTCTGCCTGTGTTGGCGGCCGCTTGTGCGAGAGCTGCCATCTGAAGCTTCTTCTCAGTGGGCGCATCGTTCCGAAGATTCGAAGCGACCAGTTCCAGAGACGACTCGACTGTATTCAGCACGGGACGACCTCCGTAATCTGTTCCCGCCACCGAACATCTTCGAAAGACCATCTGAAGAAGAGGGAGGGATTTTGTCGGGTTTTCGAATAGACTTTGGAATCTTACCTGATTCTCAGTAAGAGTCCCCGTCTTGTCCGACATGACGTACTGAATCTGTCCCAGCTCTTCCGTGATGTTCAGGGCTCGACACTGCAGCCTCTTGTCCACCTTGTCGTAGTACATATTCTGATCTTGCGACATGAACCACACTTGGAAGATTTTGATGAATTCGATGGACACGTAAAGAGATATCGGGATCATGACCTGAAAGAAGGTTTTTGAAATCTGAAATTTCACGGAGGATTCTCACTTGCAGCACAATGATATAACTCCAGAAACTGAACCAGGATTCGAATCCGGGGCTGTACTTGTACTGCTGGTCGTTGTTGTTGTGATAAGTCGAGTTCGGTTCGATGTACACGAGGAACGGAACCAGGTAAGGAGCCGAGAACCCGCGCAGCCAGACTCCGGAGAGCACGGCGCCGAGCACACAGAGAGCTAGAAGTGTGCACACACTCCACAAGATGTCAATGTTGGTCATCTTCTCCAGTGAGCTCCTTTTGTAGCGGGGCCCGCTGTTGTTCAGCATCGCTTTCGTGTCTTTGCCGGCGTAGAGGACGATTCCCTCGACAAAGTCCGTGTTCTTGACGACGCATCCACGCAGAAGAACATTCTCTTTCGCAAGAATCGTGAATTCTCTCGCGAGCGGAGGTCCTCCTTCCATCGCTTCGAGACGTCCTTCGAACTTGTAGACGTCGGTCGTCGGCTGCTCGCACGCGATTCTGTAGTTGAACTCCGAGGGCGAGTACTCCAGCGGCACGTTCGTATTGTGGTACTTTCCCATGGCGCGGATCGCCTGACGCTGCTTCAGATTGCTCTCTCCGTCCAGATTTGACGTCTCCACGTAACAGACTCCGTTCACATCGCTGCTTCGCAACAACAAAATATCGGCGGGGATGATTTCGTCGTGCGACAAATGGACGAAGTCGCCGACGAGAATGTTCTGCCACTCGAGTTTCCGGTATCGTTGCTGGCTGGCATCCCAGACACGGCACGTCGAATGGTTGATCTTCTGATCCGACTTGTACCGTCGGTAGTCCTCGAACGCGTCTTTGATCGCGGTGATTCCGAGCACGAACGCGATCGGCATGACTGAGATGTATTTTCCGAATGCGCCGATTATCATATTGAGGACGACGATGAAAATGAAATAAAGATTGGCTGCGCGATGAAGCTGCTCGAAGAGGTTCTTCGGAATGAACGTCAGCACGCTGTACTTGGTTGTCGAGATGCGATTTCCGCAGTACTTTCTATTCGGCTGTTCGTATCGGGGCGGCGGCTCTTTCTGGTTGTTCGGAACAACGATTCGCTGCTGCGGAAGGATTGGCTGCGAGGGAAACAACCATCTCGTCACGGGGTGGGTCTTCAGGATCCGACCCCCGTTTTCTGCTTTCTCCTTGAACACCTGGGTCGGAGAAGAGAAGATTGGTCTGAGAATCGAAAGATCAGAAGGAGTTCGAGAGATCGGGTAGAGATACCTTGTTGGAGGTACCCATAATGAAGACGTGCGACGATGATGTCCTTTCGAAGTGGTGTCGTACAAAGCGCTGCTCGAATTCGACGTCGACGCTTCCACGTCAGAACCCACCGACTTCTGAAATAGTACGCATACCAGAATTCCAAACATCTTCTTCTCTTTTTCACGCCTACATTTCCTAATTCAAAAACATCGAAGATTAATTCGATCTAATGGAATCGAGGGGATTCAGGATAAGCGCGACGAATTTCACATTTTACGCCGTCGAAAATTTTCTTTCGCGAAGGCTTCGTCAACCGATTTTTATCTGTCTTCTCTCATCTTTTTTCTCGTTTTCGTTTGGTTTTTGAACTTTTCCACTGACCTTACTCATTCACGATTCTCTGATCGAGAATTCTGGCTGAAAATGTAAATCGAATCGTTTTTCAAGTGCCGTTTTGCACTTTGCTACATTGATTGAAATCGACGGACGGTGGTGTTCTGAAAAAATTGAAGACCGGAATATTCTATGTGGAAAACAAGCCGGCAAAATAAATCAGCGACCTCTCCGAACTTACAATTAATACAAAAACGCGCGGGCAGCAGTCAAGCGAACGCCGATTCTATTCAGGAAAAATAGGAATTTGCTTTTTTTTTCTGCTTTCCTCTTTTTTGAACGAGAAACATTGAAAAGTTCACGAATTCTTTCGAAAAACGAAGAATTTTGTGAGAAGGGTACGGTAGAAAAATTAAAGACGCAGAACTCAAAATTTTTGCAAAGGTCTCACACGGAAGTGGTTCAAATGCGCGGGAAAACCCAAAAATTGAAACGGAATGGAATGGAAAAGAAGATGAAGAAGAAGAAGAGGAGAGAGAAAATGAATTCGTCTGTTTTGAGAGATATCGGTGTCTCGGTCGCCTCGTTTCATTGGGTCGTTCAAAAAGGAGAAATGTCGCTGTTGTGTCCGAATTCGGTCAAGAAACGCAAAAAGTCTAGAAAAATCTGGGAGGAAGGCTTGTGTCGCAGATGAGAAGAGGAATTCAGGATATGAACAGCTGCGGAAGACCGAGGAGATCCCGTGCTTGCGCGCGCGCGGCAAAACGAGTACTTTTCGGTGTCTCTGCCATCTGATTTCCGCAGATATTGCGCTCTGCGTCTTGTTTCTCTCGTCGCCGGAAAGCTGCGTTTTCCGCGCGGTCGCCGGGCGGAAACGCTCCGAAAACGTACGTGACGGTGTTTGCGGACCGCGTCGTTGTGCGTTACAGTAAGAAAAGTGGGGGCTGCCACGTTTTGAAGAACTGTGTTTCTCTCATTTTACGGATTTCGAAGCAGTCACACGTTTTCTAGAGACCTAACTTCAAAAATGTTCTCGCAACATTCAAACAATTTTTAAAAATGAGTCGAAAGAATAGCGAAAATGAGGAAATGAGTTTGCGAACGTTTCGATCGTTTCGGCCGAAACCAGTAATTTGTGAGTCGGCGGTGGGTGCGTCTGCCGAAAGAAACACAGAAAATTCCTCTTCTTCTCCACGGGTTTTCGATGGTCTGAGTAAACACGAAAAAAGAGAGACGGCAAAGTAAATCGGGGGTAAGGGGCGCGAAAATGAGAGGGTTTCGGGTCGGCGGAGAGCACACAACGGTGGGAGCCCAGAAGAAAATGCACACGAGGGAATCAGATGGGAGGAAGGAGTGCTCCGCGGAGCACCAGAAGACGAATCGAAAGTGAGTCAGAACGGCTCAAAACACACGGGGAGAGCGGAAATTCGGCTGGAAATCGTTTTCAGCAAAGATCCCCCCCCCGTTTCCGAGTTTCCTCCCTCGCTTCCTGTAGCCTCGGACACGGGAGCAAACAAATCGAACACTTCGTGTGCCACAGTAGTCAGAACTAAAATAAACTTGACAGCGAAAAAAAGAGAAAGAGTCTATTTGCAGTTTTCTTTCGGTTTCTTGGTCTGATGACTGTGGGTTCGGAGCGTAGTTTGTGACTTGTGTGACCCCCGGCGCCGTCGGCTCCGCGAGCAACACAAAAAACTGTCGAAGAGAGAGAGAGAGAGAGAGAGAGAGAGACGCAGAGTGCGCGAGTGAGCCGACGGTCCGCAAGGCTCTTCGGGAGAGTCGCAAAAGTGCGATTCGTACAGAAAAGGTTCAAAAGTGAGTCAGAGAGCGACTTTTTCGACGGCCGTCCGAAATTTGTAGATTGCGTCGCGTCGTTCAGAAATCAACAAAAACAGTGTCGAAAACTAGTTTGGCCTGGCGCTGAAATTGAATATTCGTCTTCTTTTTCTCTCTGCAAATTCCAATTCCACACACTTGTTTTTCTTTTTTCTGCGCGGAATTATGGTTTTGACGGCGAATTGCGCAAAATTGCAGACAGTTCGATGGAGCACGATTGCATCAGCCAACGACTTTTTTGTTTTCAGAAGCGAAGAATACGGTTCAAAACGAGAAAAGAGTGACGAAAAAGAGAGAAAGAGACACGGAAGACGTCTTCGATTCGTCGATAATTGGGGTTTCGTGTTGCGGGAGGCCGAATCGAGATGTCTGCGTCTCGACGATCCGCGTGCTCCCTAGCCTCCGGAATCAGGCCAACCGAAAGAACACGAATTCCAGAAGAGGGTCGAATTCAGAAGGAAAGATTCAGAAGATTCAGAAGTCACGACGGTGAAGAGGCAAAGGAAGCACGTCATCAGAAGACCAGTTCTTTACGAGTGCGCGCGTTCTGAATGAGTGTCCGCCGCTTATCTCGATACATTTCATTCGACGAAAACGAAAAGAATGGAGAGAGAGAAGCATTCGAATTAAAAAGGGACTGAAAAAGGGGAGGAAGGAGGGGAGTTTTGGTCGGGTCTCGAGAAAATCCTAGTAAACACGGGAGCGGATATGGAGAAAAGGGGGAAATTGACTGGAATTCGCGGGAAAAATAGGCCACAACCAAGAGAAAATCGAAAAAGAATAAGTTACTACTCTTATCACAATAGATGAGTAAGTACCTAAAAAAGAGAGGAATTCAATCACAGGCGGTTAAATTATGCATTCCGGGGGAAGCGAAAACGACGAGACGCATTTAAAGACCTAACAAATCGTCGAGACCGGACGACGAGTTGACGGTGACGGGTACTGGGGGCGGGACGGACGAGAACATGTCGAACAGGTCGTTGTTGGCGGTGGCAGACGGGACGGCCGCCGCAGAAGAAGCAAAAGAAGACGTCGGCAGAGGAGACGTCCGGCTGACGGGAGGCGGCTGGGAGTGCAAAGCGCTCTGCCCGTAGTTCGTCTTCATCACCTGAACGAGAGATAATATGAATTGATTCTAGCGGATTCTGTATACCTTTCCGAGAGCCAGATCGGCAAATGCGTTCGACTTGTTCGGAATGTTGAACCCCTGTGAGCCTGTCGGAGACGTCGGCGTAGGTTTTGCACTGTACGAACTCTGCATGGACGGCATCTGGCTTTGCAGGGTTCCGAAAGAGGCGCCGAAGTTTTGTGGTGGGGCCTGTGTCGCTGGAGGTCCGAAGTTCAGCCCAGAAAGCCCACCGAACATGTCGTTCTGAGGAGCCGGAGTCATCTGTGGCATCTGGGGATGAGCTGGAGCGCCGAAGTTGGCGAACGCGTTTTGCTGAGGAATATGAGCAGGTTGAGGGACTTGGGGTGCTGCTTGAAGTCCGAAACCAGCAAACCCTCCGGGAGCGACGACGTTCGGTGCGGGCAGGCCGCCAGAAGTGCCGAAGAGCGAGAGGATGTCCGCATTCGTCTTCTTTCCACTGCTGGATTCGCTCTCTGGGGCGGATAAAGCGGAGAGATCGTCGAGGCCAGAAGAGGGAGCAGCTGGAGTTTCGTGGTCTGTCGATGGTGGCAGAGCAGCTGCAAAGGCGGCGAACTCATTGAGAGATGCGGAGGGTGCTGCCGGCTTCGAGGATGATGCCGAGACGAACGATCCAAAGTCGTCGAAATCATCCGATGCGGTGGGAGCGACTGGGGCAGCTGTAGAAGGGTTCTGAAGGCTAAGCGCATTGAAGTCGTCGAAAAGGCTCGGAGCGGCTTGCTTCGCAGGAGTTGAGCTGGCCGGAGGATCCGAGAAATCGAGAAGGGACGGAGCAGCAGCTGCCGAGGCAGCTACCCCGTTACTCGTGACGACAGTGTTCCCTCTCGCAGTAATGCTCACGACGGGCGTTCCACCCTTCTTCTGTGCCAGCGCAGCCGTTTTCGGAAGATCGGCCACGTCAACTTTCGGATAGACAAAGTCACGTCGCATGTATCGCTTCTGCTCGTATTTGCTGCGGATGAACTGTTCCATCTGCTGATCGTTCGTCGGCCGTCGGAACTGGGCAGGAATATCGCACTCGTAGACTTGTCGGGCCTTCTCGTTTCCCATCACCCGCATCGTTTGGACTTGTTCGGCCGTCCACGAATCGAGGTTTACTGAACGAACCTTTGATATGTGGACTCCGAGGTTCCGATGGATTCCTGCGCATCGGATGCAAATGAACACTCCCAGGTTCCAGGCCGCCCATCTGAAAATGAGGAATTGAGCAGTGGGAGAGGACAACTTCAGGAATTCCAATTACCTTGGAGTCTTGGCCTGGCAATCTGCGCAGTATTTGTTCTCCTCCTCCTTGAGCATGTCGAGCAGAAATCCTTGCAATCTATCCTGCTCCTCTTTCTTCGGGTCCACCTTTCCTCGCAGCATTTCGACTCGTGACTGTGCCCAAATGCACCCTAAAATGAAATTCTCGACTGATAAGTGATAACGGGGCGAGAAATTGATAAAAGTGTCGATCGATTGAGCGGAGAAGGGAAGGAAATGGACACGTGGGAAAACGGACGAAAATCGATTCGTGTCGAAACGAAAAAGAGTCTTGAACTAGAATTCGGAGGGGCGGTCGAAGATTCGAGAAGACGTGCCGAATAATCAATGAAGAATGAGGTCGAGCTGCTGGCCGGAGCCCCCGTTGTCAAGCTCCCGCTGGAGACGAAATGCGAGGGAGTATCGGGTGAAATGGGAGGAGGAGGCAAAGAGAAACGAGAGTGCGTGGCGGCGCGAGAGACGCAGAGACAAGCGGCGTTGGCCGTTTCTCAGTGAATACACTTGAATTGACGCCACTTTTCAGAGAACGACGATGACGTAATGAACGGACTGGAACTCAAACAAACGAGAGAAGAAAGAGAGAAGAAGACGAGAGAAGGCGGGGCGATTTGGAGGGGAACTGGGAGGAAAGGTGCGAGGACATCTTGAAACTTCACAAAGTTTCAGCAAATCACCGAGTTCCAGGGAAACTTGTCGAAGAATAAAAAAGGAAGATTCTCTTCAATCAATAAGAAATTAGGTTTCGAGTGCAGCGGGAAAGTTTTCGAATGAGGGGAAAACAATAAAACTGAACGTCTTTATGATACGCGATTCCCTTCGCGAGCAAAAGAAGAGCGAGTGGATGCCACGAAGAAGCTGTGTGGCGGTAGAAAGCGCATCAATGTTCACAATAAGTTAGAACAATAAAGTTATTTCACATGAAGAATATGAACAATAATATACAGGTTGGCAAATTAGTTTTGGCAATAAAAACTTTTCACAAGAAAATCGTGGAGCTCACTGTACTCCAGACTTATTTCAGCGACCTGGTACGCGACGAATTCATCTTCCGACAAGATTTTGGTCTTTTCCGCATCGATTGGATTTGCCAGAGTGAGGAAGCTGGAGGCGCATTGCTTCTCGTGGCTCCTTCGGAATTCTTTCAGTGTCGATGATTGATGCGTCGGAATGACGTGGCACGGATGCGCTGAAAAGGAACGGGTGCTTGAGATCTTCCCATAAGCCCAGGATCTTACTCTTTTCGCAATACGTTTGCTTGGCCTTGAGGATTGCTCCGAGCTGCTCTGATGAGATTTCCTTCGACGGCAGAATCAGTTTGCGAGACCTGATCTTCGAGACGAACTCGGTGAGGCCGTCGACGTTCAAAGTCGTCTCGCCCTTCCCGTTTCCTGGCACGGTGACAACATCGAAATAATACGGACGTGCGAATTTGACTGGCTTCGGAGATGCGACTACGCCGCGAAGTTTGGGCATGTGAAGGGTCTCTGAGTGGACCGCATCGACCTCCTCGCTCTCATCCGACAGAATGTCGTCGTTTGCCGGATCGGTTTTCCCGTTCTGAGCACCGTTCTCGATGACACTCGAACGGGGCTGCTTCTGGTCGGTATTCGATATCTCGTTTGGTCCCCCGTTCTGCTTCTGATGACTGTTAAATCTCGGACTGTCCGATTCGGTGAGTGACTCCTCGTCAGAAGATTTTCCAGACTTTTCGCCGGGAGATTCTTCGAACTCCTCGTCAGAAGATCTTTCAAAGCCGTTCGCGACGGTATCACTTGTAAACGGAAGAGTCGCATCCTCGAGAAGTTGACCGTTGAGCTCGAGGCTCTTGAAAACTGAACTCAGCTGTTTCACCTCTCCAATCGGTTTCGTTGTGTCCGCTTCGGCGTTTGACTTGTTCGAGCTGATATCTGCCAAAGTTCCGTTCTCGTGGAGCGAATGCGGAGTGAAAGGAGATCGAGGAGAAAGATCGGAATGAACGATCATCATCTAACATTTAGGAAATTGGCAAAGATTATGCGGTGAGAAGTCGGACAGTACCTCGAAACCTGTCGCCACGTGCTCCTCGTCATCATCCAGCTTGCCCGGCAGCGCTCCATCATTCTGCGATTCCGAGTGCGCCGGTACCTCCTTCTTCGCCTTGCTCGCTTCTGCATCTCGACGTAGCGACTCTGGAGTCGGCGAAATTACGACGATTTCCGGTCCACCGGAGCATTCTTGATCGATATCAGAGACCACCGAATCGTCAAGATCGACTATCACTTTAGGGATGACGGGTGCGACTCGAGCGACGGTTGGCGATGGAGACGGCTTCTGGAAACGGGCCCAAAAATGCTAGTCTAGTAACAGAAGACTATCACCTTGACCGGAACAGAAGTTTTTGGGGAATGTTTTGGAGTTTTTCGGTTTTTCGGAGGACCAGTTGCCGGCTTCGAGGGAGTAGTTCTCTGCATTTTTCCGACGGTCTTTTTCACGACGACTGCCTCCTTTGTTCGTGATGTTTGTGCGGAAAGAGCACCTGGTGGAACTGACTTTCTGGCAGACGGGGCGGTTGTTGTCGGACGCACGTTGACGGGTGGACTCGGACGCACTTTAGCAGGCGGACTTGGACGGATCTTGGCGGGTGGACTCGGACGCACTTTAGCGGGCTGAGTCGGACGAACATTGGCGGGTGGACTCGGTCGGATCTTGGCGGGTGAACTCAGAAGAACCTTGACGGGTGACGACCGTAGAGTCTTGGCAGGTGGACTCGGACGCACTTTAGCGGGTTGGCTTTCACGAACCTTGACAGGGGGACTCGGACGGATCTTGGCGGATGGACTCAGAAGAACCTTGACGGGTGACGACCGTAGAGTCTTGGCAGGAGGACTCGGACGCACTTTAGCGGGTTGGCTTTCACGAACCTTGGCAGGGGGACTCGGACGCATCTTGGCGGGTGGAGTCGGACGAACATTGGCGGGTAGACTCGGTCGGATCTTTGCGGGTGAACTCAGGAGAACCTTGACGGGTGAAGACCGTAGAGTCTTGGCAGGAGGACTCGGACGCACTTTAGCGGGTTGGCTTTCACGAACCTTGGCGGGTGGAGTCGGACGAACCTTGACAGGCAGACTCCGACGGATCTTAGAGGGTGAACTCGGGAGGACAACCTTAGCGGGTGAAGTCCGAAGAGTCTTTGCGGGTGGTGTCGGACGATCCTTAGTTGCCGGGGACGTGTTCTTGATCGGCGCTTTTGGAGCCGAAACATTCCATACTGCTGACGCTTTGGCAGATAGACGCGACGATGAAATGAATGGCGGAGCTGGTCGAAGCGGAACTCGCGCTGCGGCAGCGGATGGACGACCGTCGGACAAGGGCGCAGTCGGTCTGGCGAGTGGTTTTCCGGTTTTCCTGGAAACACCGGGAGATGGGGCAGGGATCGCGGTGAGCGCGTCCTTGGACTTGACGACAGGAGCATTCAGGAACGGAAGCGCCTTGGCAGCCTTGTCGAGAGATTGCTGGATTCGAGCCATCGAACTAGTTCCTGAAAGGAAGGGGGTTGAATAATAGTTTCTGCGACAACGCTATTCTACAAAAAACACCAACGCGTACCCGAAATGAGCACACGAATTGCCGGCTTGTCTCCGAGCGCGGGACGCCATAGCAGGACTCCGATGGTTCCATGCTCTTCGGCGGCCTTTTCGACTTCGGCCTCGTTTCCCGAAGCCAACGCCTTCGTGATAGCAACTGCGTCTCCCTCATCTCCGGCGAGAATGTAGAACGAGACGTTGCCGTCCTCGGTAGACTGATTCAGAAGATACGGTTGATATTTCGGCGAGAAAACTGGCGGGCGGATATAAACCAACTTCGAGTTCGCCCTCTGAATCGCCTTCACTTGCTCCCCACTGCTTCCCGGTTTTGAGGTCCTCAGGGCTTTTGTGTTGGTGATGATGGGAACTGGCTTGTCCTTTGCAAAGGACTCGATTAAAAGCGGAAAAAGAGAGCGCACGCACCTGCTCGAGGAGAGCGGCACACGTTCCCAAGTTGTTCTTTGTGGGTGCGGAGAGGAGAACGGCGCGGATATTGCTAACGTGAGCCAGATAGCCGCACGTCTTCTCAGGGAGACCGCCGTCGAGAATATGGACGCCGTCGAAATCGAAAATTGTTGCGGTGTTGGCCGAGCCGCCCAACACGTAGAGCCACGGTTTGGCGTCTTTCTTGGCCATCTGAAATCTTGTTCTTCGCAGAGAGCGAACACGCGAACACGGAAGGAACGAAAAAGGGACGTTTCTAGAGTATCGACCCACCAGGCTACACCAAAATAAATGATACCCTTCTTGAGAAGAAAATAACAGATAAACGAGGATTTCGATTAAATCGGCAGGAAAAAAGCGAAGTGTTAAAAATGACAAGAAAACAATCGAAAAGTTATAATTTGAATAGAACTTCGCGCCAAGCAGGCTACGGTAGCTCGGCGTGGTGAGACCATCTGTTCGAAACTTCTTCATAGGCCTTTAAACTGGTTGCTGCGCGGCAAGGCGGGCTTTCCTGATCGCTTGCTTGCAACGGTGCTCAATACCGTCCTCGAACTCCTCAATTGAAAATTCACAAACAATAATTTTTTTTAGTTTGGAAGAAATCGAGTAAGAGAATGTGAGGGGAAATCGATAAATTGGTTGAAATGAAGGGGAAGACTGCCTTAACAGTGACGCCATGGATTAGAAAGCCGTCGAAAATCGCATGTTAACGTGAAATTTTGATTTTTATGAACAATTATACACAATTTGAATCGAGTAGCACATAAGATGAGCCATCCGGGAAGACCCGATCACTTGGTCCACGAGACCTTCGGAATATCGTTGAACTCGGTCATCTCCTCCATCTGCTTGTTGAACTTCTCCACTTTCTCACGATGACTGACTGCCGCTCGTTTGAGCATCTTCTCCGCCTGAAAAAAAACCCACGTTCCTCTGTTGTAGTTCCTCAATTCCTCACCATATTGGCCTGTCTCCTGGCCTCAAACCGAAGCTCAGCTTCGGTCTTATGCGGTCCGGTGCCCGAAGTGTTCCTGGAATCTCTGTGACAGTTAGAAATCCGAACTTCCCGCTTATACAAACCTCCTGATCGTCATGTCAACCTGTTTCGGATCCACTGCTGGCTTGCTCTTCTTTGCTTTTTTCGGGGCTTCCGTCGACACTTTCTTCAGTTTAAGAGATCCTTTGACCACTGTATCCTTCATTTGCACTGTAAATACTTGCGTTTCACTTCTCTGGTAAAAAACAACAGCATCAAATATTCATAAAAGTTTTTAACTTTTTGGTTCACGGAATAATTTTCGAGATTCTTCGTTTATTCGATAATAAAAATAAGTCGGGACAAATTTATTGTTATAGATCATGGGACAAGGAATTACAACAGCTGGGCATAATAATTTAGGTATCCTGTTAGACACTACTACTATTACTGCTCAGTCTCGTAGGTCTCTCCTCCCTCCGTGTATCCGTCGAGCGGCTCATCCTCGGCGGTGGCCTCCTGGTACTGCTGATACTCCGAGATGAGGTCGTTCATGTTGCTCTCGGCCTCAGTGAACTCCATCTCGTCCATTCCCTCGCCAGTGTACCAATGAAGGAAGGCCTTTCTGCGGAACATAGCAGTGAACTGCTCCGAGATACGCTTGAAAAGCTCTTGAATGGCGGTCGAGTTTCCGACAAAGGTGGCAGCCATCTTGAGTCCGCGTGGCGGGATGTCGCACACAGCGGTCTTAACGTTGTTCGGGATCCATTCGACGAAGTACGACGAGTTCTTGTTCTGGACGTTGAGCATCTGCTCGTCGACCTCCTGTAAGATTCGAAGCATTAACGTCTGAAAGAGAAAACTCGGAAACTCACTCTCATGGACATACGTCCGCGGAACATGGCGGCGACGGTCAGATATCTTCCGTGGCGTGGGTCGCAAGCGGCCATCATGTTCTTAGCATCGAACATCTGCTGGGTAAGCTCAGCAACGGTCAGAGCACGATAAGCTTGAGTTCCCTTGGCGGAGAGCGGGGCGAATCCTGGCATGAAGAAGTGGAGACGCGGGAACGGAACCATGTTAACGGCAAGCTTGCGAAGATCAGCGTTGAGCTGTCCTGGGAAGCGGAGGCAGGTGGTGACTCCGGACATGGTGAGAGAGACGAGATGGTTCAAGTCTCCGTACGTTGGGTTGGTGAGCTTGAGCGTTCTATAGCAGATATCGTAGAGAGCCTCGTTGTCGATGCAATAGGTCTCGTCAGTGTTCTCGACGAGCTGGTGCACGGAGAGCGTAGCGTTGTACGGCTCAACGACAGTGTCGGAGACCTTTGGTGATGGGACAACTGAGAAAGAAGACATGATACGATCCGGATACTCCTCGCGAATCTTAGAGATAAGGAGGGTTCCCATTCCGGATCCAGTTCCACCTCCGAGCGAGTGAGTGAG
Organism: Caenorhabditis sulstoni; assembly: GCA_963966605.1. Classification (NCBI taxonomy): domain Eukaryota; kingdom Metazoa; phylum Nematoda; class Chromadorea; order Rhabditida; family Rhabditidae; genus Caenorhabditis; species Caenorhabditis sulstoni. The sequence continues at coordinate 4,507,690 of OZ016477.1, forward strand.
CTGGAATCCCTGGAGGCAATCACAGCCTTCAGCCTCCTTGCGAATGACATCTAATACATTGTCGACGAGCTCAGCTCCCTCGGTATAGTGTCCCTTAGCCCAGTTATTTCCAGCTCCGGACTGTCCGAAGACAAAGTTATCTGGCCGGAACAGCTGTCCGAAAGGCCCAGACCGCACAGAGTCCATGGTTCCGGGCTCGAGATCGACGAGGACAGCACGTGGGACGTATTTAGCATCTGAAGCTCAACAAATATTATCTACCGCAATATCTTCCAATCTTACTATTAGCTTCATTGTAGTACACATCGATTCTCTCGAGCTGAAGATCGCTCTCTCCCTTGAAGGTTCCATCGGGCTGGATTCCATGCTCGTCGGAGATGACCTCCCAGAACTTGGATCCAATTTGGTTTCCGCACTGTCCGGCTTGAACGTGGACGATCTCTCTCATCTTGACTGAAAAAAATGCAAAATTAGGTGCAAAATTAGGCCTAAAAGTGAGTTGAGGTATCGATTTCGCAATAGGCACAAGAAAGACAGCAAGTGTTCATTTACTGGAGGAAAAATGCGGTAAACACTATCAAAAATCGATATGAGTCATCAAAAATCGGGAAACGCGGCGGAAACTCGATGATAAGGGAGAAAACGAGGGAAAAAGAATGACGAGTGTTCGGGCGAGGCCCAAACTGCGTCGATTCGAATCGCTTTTGGCGCCACGCGTCGCGATACGCGCGCGCGTGCGATGGAGCGCGATTGCATCATCCGAAATGCGAACGAGTCTGAATTTCGCCTGTTTGCGCCCCTGACACGCCACCGTTCGGACCGATTTCTTGAAGAAAAGTAGATCTGATGCGCAGGTATCCTTTGGTAACAGACTTGAGCCGGTAACATCAATGGTCATCAAATTATTCGGTTAGTGGAAGCTGAAAATGTGAACTCAATGTCAAAAAACGAATTTCCCACAGGCTCCACGAAGATTCATGCTCCGTCCGTGCGTCTCTTCGCTTTTCTAATCTTCTTTTTCTTTTTCATCTCCTCGATTATCATCTTAAACTCCTCCTTCTTCGATCAATCGCCGTCTTGGGCGCCCCAATCGGATAAACTCATAAAGTCAGTCTTACGGTACTTTTTTAAAATATGAAAACTGAATAATAAAAAGAACACTCATAGTTTTCTTTTCGCAAAGTTTTATGAAAAACTGAAAGCTTGAAAAAATAATCGTGATAAAAGTGTGATTTTGAGAAAAGTCGATGAAATCGATGACTATGACGCGAGCTGCAGTGGATACTCGGTGGGAAGGATACTTCGCGAGCAGAAAAGGCGAGCTCATTCCAATTTCTATCGAAACGCAGCGTTTTTCAGAATTCTGGCTTCGGTAAGGTCCGAACTGTCAGAGTCCCAGCTGAAAATCGAGGAGATCCGGCAAGTTCAGGAGGAATTGCAGAGGTTGATTCCCCAAAAACGTTAGTCTTCCTCTTTTCTCTGAAAATCGTCCGACGTCACTGTTTCAGAACTGGAACTATCGGCTCTGGAAGGGGAAATCGAAGCGGCTCAGAGACAGTTGGAAGAGTTGCGAGAGACGCAGAACGTCAGGGTCTTCCTGCCACTTTCTCCCGTTCAAACATCTGAAACCGGTCTGAAATCGGAGGATTCTCATCTGAATGCGTCCCATTTCGATGACGTCATCGACTACACAAAGTGCTCTGTTTCCTCTTTCATGCCTGTTTCTGTAGACGTAATTTCGGAAGGGAAACTAGAAAACGAATGGAGAAAAGTTTTCGAAGACGTCGTCCCGAACTTGGTTTCAAGCTCAAAAGATGCTTGTTTGACGTTGAAAATCACGAACGGTCTTCTGGATTCGAAAGAGAAGACGCCTCTAAACACAGTGTTCTTCAACGTCGGGAAGCCAATCAAAATGCCTGATTTGAAGTCGGTTCTCGTTCAATCTTCTCATCTAAGGTGCAAAATACCGTTTTTAATAATGCCTATACCTTTGTATCTTCAGATCTTTCGACATCGCTCTGGATTTGACGATTCCCAAAGATCCGTTCGAAATCGCTCCACTTCTGCCTCTCTATCGCAAGAATCTGATCAGTGTCATCCTTCCGAAAGACGTGGATCTGGATCTGACGTCCTTGGAGTCTTCTGGATCCGTGCTCGTCAGAAGATGCTCGAAAGAAACGTGCGGGCCCTCCGAATCGAAGAACCTCCTTGAATCCTCGACGTTCTGCTTCCTCTTCCCGTCTGACGACTTCATCCGCGACTTCTTCATCTCACTCCGCGCCGGCTGCATTCCGATCGTCTTCTCGAACTCGCAGATCCTTCCTCTCGATGAGTTCCTCGATTGGCGTCGTGCCAGCTATCGCATTCCTGTCGCCCGTCTTCCCGAAGCCCACTTCATTGTGCGATCGTTCGAAACCTCAGATATTCTGGAGATGCGAAGAGTCGGGAGATCCTTCTACCAGCGATTCTTCTCCGACCGCTCTTCGATCGCGATCAGCGTCATCTCCGCTCTCCGACATCGTCTTCAGATGCCCACTAACGAGCCGCGAGGAGTCCGTGCGGAGCCGTTGTTCAACTCCTCGTTCACGTCACCAAAGGGCTCCGTGGTGAATGTGCAGCCGAATTTCGACGACGAATACCTGCTGGGTCCTCTGGAATCCCGTATCGAGTCCACGTCGTTCGTCCACAACTTCTCCGAGTTCCAGTTGTATTCGTATGACACGTGGAATATCCAGATGTCTCCTTTCCGCTCCAAACAGTTCTTGATCAACGCAGCGGAGCCGCCGGCAGAATCGGAATTTCACGAAGACACCCGCATCGGATTCCGCCCGATCGAGCCGGGAAGCGGCGTCGAGTTCAGCAAGGCGCTGGGCGGTAACCGGCAGAGAGAGCAATTCACAGTGGTGCTGCTCACCTTCGAACGGGACGCCGTGCTTGCCGGAGCCCTCGAAAGACTCCACCAGCTGCCGTACCTCAACAAGATCCTCGTCGTCTGGAACAACGTGCACCGCGATCCGCCCGACACGTGGCCGTCTCTGCACGTGCCCGTCGAGTTCGTGCGTGTCTCGGAGAACAGTCTCAACAATCGGTTCGTGCCGTGGGACCGAATTGAGACGGAAGCGGTCCTCTCACTCGACGACGACATCGATCTGATGCAGCAGGAAATCGTGCTAGCCTTCCGCGTTTGGCGCGAGAATCGCGATCGGATCGTTGGATTTCCGGCGCGATATCACGCGAGATACGGCGATTCCATGTTCTACAACAGCAATCACACGTGTCAACTGAGCATGATTCTGACGGGAGCCGCATTCGTTCACAAGGCGAGCCGCGATTGAAAGTACGCTCTAATGCGACTCATTTTCAGAACTACTTGTCAGTCTACACTCATCAGATGCCGAAGTCGATACGAGAACACGTGGATCGCGTGCGGAACTGTGAGGACATTGCGATGAACTACCTGGTGTCGCATCTGACGAGGAGGCCGCCCATCAAGACGACTTCCCGATGGACTCTCAAGTCAGATGAGGACCGGATTCCCCGAAAGATCTCTGTCTTTTCAGGTGTCCCACTTGCACTGAGAGCCTTTTCAAAGAGGACTCGCACTTCGAGAAACGACACGAATGCATGCGATTCTTCACGGAAGTCTTCGGATACAACCCCCTCAGGTCACTCCCCACCATCACGTTTCCCCTTCATTTCTCCCTTTTTTTAGATTCTCTCAATTTCGTGCCGACTCGATTCTATTCAAAACTCGACTGCCGGCTAATCATCAGAAATGTTTTAAATACGTGTAAATTTCATATTAAGCTCATTCGCCTTTCCAATTTGTGCCGGTATCATTTTCACTTGTATTTTTAATTCGTGGTGCTATAGGATTTTTATTGCAACAAGTGGTTTTCAAAATTTTTAGTTCAACATAAATAAAAAATCAGCATTGATTGAGAGCCAACCATTTCTTCAATTCATTTGCACAACGATCAAACAGCAGATGTACACAATCCTCCTCCAAACCAAAGCCAGTACTGTGAATCGAGAGCACCGGTCGGGGGATGCTAATTATTTTTTTAAGTTAAGAAATTAATTGGCATATGAAATGTATAAAATGGTAAATTTTGGGGATTGTGGTGGATGGGGTGGGTTGTGAGATTTAAAAACAAGGGATTGAAATTGAAAGGTTAAAGTGTTTAAAGATCATCGTCGTCATCCGGAAGATCAGCCTTGGCGGCGTTGTCCAAGTCCTTCTCGTACTCGGCAATCATAGCTGGGTCCATTTGCACCTGGAAATGAATGTTTACTAATCATAAAGCTTGTTATATTATAAATACCTCTGGTGGGGCCAAGGCTGGCATAGCGACGAACTCAAGGTTCGGGTCTCCGAGGAGCTTTCTTGCGAGCCAAAGGAAAGGCTTCTCGAAGTTGTAGTTCGATTTGGCGGAGATGTCGTAGTATTGGAGGTTTTTCTTGCGGTGGAAAGTGATGGTCTTGGCCTTCACCTTGCGGTCCTTGACATCGACCTGGAAAATTTTTGTGAATATCAAAATCCCACTTCTGTTTATTATACCTTGTTTCCACAGAGAACGATTGGGATGTTCTCACATACTCTGGCCAAATCACGATGCCAGTTCGGCACGTTCTTGTAAGTGACACGAGCAGTCACGTCGAACATGATGATGGCGCATTGGCCTGAAATAAAGATATTAACTGTCTTTCGCAACTTATTCAATACCTTGAATGTAATATCCATCGCGAAGTCCACCGAACTTTTCCTGTCCAGCGGTATCCCACACATTGAACCGGATTTGTCCACGGTTGGTGTGGAAGACGAGCGGGTGAACCTCGACTCCAAGAGTAGCTGAAAAATGAATTCGAATCAGGAGAAATCCGTACTTTAAAAAAACTTACCGACGTACTTCTTCTCGAACTCTCCCGTCAAGTGACGCTTGACGAAGGTCGTCTTTCCAGTCCCTCCATCTCCGACGAGGACAAGCTTGAAAGTTGGGATACCATCTCCACCGGACATGACTGAAAATGGGAGCTAGATGAAGAATGGGAAACTATGTAGAGATACAAATGAAAGATTGCGAAATACTTCTGATGAATTTCGAAAAATAGCGAATGAAAATGAATTTAGAAAGCACAATTCGAGGAATTTCATCACAATAAAAAAGAGAATTGAAACCTAACACTGGAGGAAAAAATCGAGAACTATGAAATTCATCATTTCCCCGTTATTCCAGAATTTTCGCGAGATCCAGTTAGAAAAGCCTGGCTCCGCCTAATTCTGAGAAATTCCTGATTGAAAAAAAGGGGCCTAAAACCAAGAACTGAGAGAAGAGATTATTGAATATGAGAAAAACAAAAAGGATGACAAAACAGAGGGTGGAAATGGGCGCCGTTTTTCGAAAGTGGCGCAGCCCCGCTCAATTGCGCGCCAAAAAGGTGATATTCGAAAATGTCACTGCGTGGGTGCCCCTCGTGTGTTGTAGCATAGGGGCACCTACGCAGCGAAAATTGGAAGGCTTGGCAGCGTGCCAGCACTGTTTTCGCCCCTCTTGTTTTGCGGCGAATCGATCGATTTTCCGCGAGTTTTTCGTTTTTGAGGCAGAATCAAAAGTCTGAAAGAGCAAAGAAACATATTTCGACATTTCAATATTTTTCGCTTTTTCTTCAAGACTGCTGTTCTCTTTTATCTACGAAGATATCAGTTCTCCTATTTATTGATATATTTCAGGTAAAGATCTCATCATGGGAAAGAAGGATAAGCGTTCCAAACTCGAGGGAGACGAACTGGCTGTTAGTAAATTTTTTCTCTCTCAATTTATAATTTTTTTAATCTTAGGAGGCCCAGCACAAAGGATCGTTCCAACTCCCATCTTCCAATGAAACTGCGAAGCTCGACGCTTCTCAGTGGCCGCTTCTGCTTAAAAACTACGACAAGCTCAATGTGCGCACTAATCACTACACCCCGCATGTCGAGGGAGTTTCGCCGCTGAAACGTGACATCAAGAACTACATCTCGTCTGGATTCTTTAACCTCGACAAGCCGTCAAACCCATCGTCTCACGAGGTTGTCTCCTGGATCAAGAGAATCCTCCGCGCCGAAAAGACCGGTCACAGTGGAACACTCGATCCGAAAGTGTCTGGATGTCTCATCGTCTGCATTGACCGCACCACCCGTTTGGCCAAGTCGCAGCAGGGAGCGGGAAAGGAGTACATCTGCATCTTCAAGCTCCATGAGGAAGTAGAAGATGAGCGTAAGGTTCGTCAGGCTCTCGAGAAGCTTACCGGAGCTCTCTTCCAACGCCCGCCGCTCATCTCGGCCGTCAAGCGTCAGCTTCGTATTCGTACTGTTTACGAAAACAAGTTCATCGAGTACGATCCAGCTCAGCATATGGGAATCTTCAAGTGAGTGACAAATATGCGAGCAATTATATCCTTGCCGATTTCAGCTGCATTTGCGAGTCGGGAACTTATGTGCGTACTATCTGCGTTCATCTCGGACTCATCCTCGGATGCGGGGGTCAGATGCAGGAATTGCGCAGAAACAGATCTGGAATCTGCGATGAAAACGAAGACATGGTCACCATGCATGATGTCCTCGATGCTCAGTACCTCCTTGACACTCAAAAGGACGAGAGCTACATGCGCAAGATCGTCCGCCCACTCGAGGCACTCCTCACTCAGCATAAGAGAGTTGTCGTCAAAGACAGTTGCGTCAATGCCATTTGCTACGGAGCCAAGATCCTAATTCCCGGAATCCTCCGCTACGACGATGACATTGAGGTTGGCAAGGAGATCGTCATCATGACAACGAAGGGAGAGGCCATCTGCATCGCCATCGCTCAGATGAGCACCTCGACGATCGCCTCGGTTGATCACGGAATCGTGGCAAAGTCGAAACGTGTCATCATGGAGCGTGACGTGTATGGAAGAAAGTGGGGACTCGGACCGGTCGCGTCGAAGAAGAAGCAGATGGTGAAGGACGGACTTCTCGACAAGTTCGGTAAACCGAATGAGGCTACTCCGAAGTCGTGGGCCAAGGAGTACGTGCAGACTGAAAAGAAGGCGAAGAAGGAGGTCGTCGAAGAGCCAGAAGAAGAAGAGGAGGCGCCAAAGCAGAAAAAGTCGAAGAAGGCAGCCAAGGAAGAGTCGAGCAGCGACAGTGACTAAATCAATAATCACTTCTAGGCAATCTCTCCGTTTCTTTTCACTTCTCCGTTATCGCCGACTGTTGACTTTCACCAATTACTATTTTTGTTGTTCTCTACTGGATTCCATCAGCTAGTAGAGTTGTAACACGTTGTTCAATTTTCATCTTTTTTTATCTGTTTCTTTTTTGTTGTTCTCTCGTTCCACCCCTTTTTTTGATTTTAAGAACTATCGTTTTCACTATTCACCAGCGGGATGGTCGCGGCTATCGCCGCGACCACCCCGCTGGCTTTCGCTTGGACGGGTGCAGGCCTTTCCGAATGGAGTAACTTTTTTGGTGTGAAAAACGACGGAGGGAACTTTTCAGCTTTTGAATTCCCGCCGAAACGGTCCTCCCTTCAGCTTTTTGAATTCCCGCCGAAACGGTCCTCCCTTCAGCTTTTTGAATTCCCGCCGAAACGGTCCTCCCTTCAGCTTTTTGAATTCCCGCCGAAACGGTCCTCCCTTCAGCTTTTTGAATTCCCGCCGAAACGGTCCTCCCTTCAGCTTTTTGAATTCCCGCCGAAACGGTCCTCCCTCCAGCTTTTGAATTCCCGCCGAAACGGTCCTCTCTTCAGCTTTTGAATTCCCGCCGAAACGGTCCTCCCTCCAGCTTTTGAATTCCCGCCGAAACGGTCCTCTCTTCAGCTTTTGAATTCCCGCCGAAACGGTCCTCCCTTCAGCTTTTTGAATTCCCGCCGAAACGGTCCTCCCTCCAGCTTTTGAATTCCCGCCGAAACGGTCCTCTCTTCAGCTTTTGAATTCCCGCCGAAACGGTCCTCTCTTCAGCTTTTTGAATTCCCGCCGAAACGGTCCTCCCTTCAGCTTTTTGAATTCCCGCCGAAACGGTCCTCCCTCCAGCTTTTGAATTCCCGCCGAAACGGTCCTCCCTTCAGCTTTTTGAATTCCCGCCGAAACGGTCCTCTCTTCAGCTTTTGAATTCCCGCCGAAACGGTCCTCCCTCCAGCTTTTGAATTCCCGCCGAAACGGTCCTCCCTTCAGCTTTTTGAATTCCCGCCGAAACGGTCCTCCCTTCGGCTTTTTGAATTCCCGCCGAAACGGTCCTCCCTTCGGCTTTTTGAATTCCCGCCGAAACGGTCCTCCCTTCGGCTTTTTGAATTCCCGCCGAAACGGTCCTCCCTTCGGCTTTTTGAATTCCCGCCGAAACGGTCCTCCCTCCAGCTTTTGAATTCCCTCCGAAACGGTCCTCCCTTCAGCTTTTGAATTCCCGCCGAAACGGTCCTCTCTTCAGCTTTTGAATTCCCGCCGAAACGGTCCTCTCTTCAGCTTTTGAATTCCCGCCGAAACGGTCCTCCCTTCGGCTTTTTGAATTCCCGCCGAAACGGTCCTCCCTCCAGCTTTTGAATTCCCGCCGAAACGGTCCTCTCTTCGGCTTTTTGAATTCCCGCCGAAACGGTCCTCCCTCCAGCTTTTGAATTCCCGCCGAAACGGTCCTCTCTTCAGCTTTTGAATTCCCGCCGAAACGGTCCTCCCTTCAGCTTTTGAATTCCCGCCGAAACGGTCCTCTCTTCAGCTTTTGAATTCCCGCCGAAACGGTCCTCCCTCCAGCTTTTGAATTCCCGCCGAAACGGTCCTCTCTTCAGCTTTTGAATTCCCGCCGAAACGGTCCTCTCTTCGGCTTTTTGAATTCCCGCCGAAACGGTCCTCCCTCCAGCTTTTGAATTCCCGCCGAAACGGTCCTCCCTTCAGCTTTTGAATTCCCGCCGAAACGGTCCTCTCTTCAGCTTTTGAATTCCCGCCGAAACGGTCCTCTCTTCAGCTTTTGAATTCCCGCCGAAACGGTCCTCCCTTCGGCTTTTTGAATTCCCGCCGAAACGGTCCTCCCTCCAGCTTTTGAATTCCCGCCGAAACGGGCCTCCCTCCAGCTTTTGAATTCCCGCCGAAACGGTCCTCTCTTCGGCTTTTTGAATTCCCGCCGAAACGGTCCTCCCTCCAGCTTTTGAATTCCCGCCGAAACGGTCCTCCCTTCAGCTTTTGAATTCCCGCCGAAACGGTCCTCCCTTCAGCTTTTGAATTCCCGCCGAAACGGTCCTCTCTTCAGCTTTTGAATTCCCGCCGAAACGGTCCTCCCTCCAGCTTTTGAATTCCCGCCGAAACGGTCCTCTCTTCAGCTTTTGAATTCCCGCCGAAACGGTCCTCCCTTCGGCTTTTGAATTCCCGCCGAAACGGTCCTCTCTTCAGCTTTTTGAATTCCCGCCGAAACGGTCCTCCCTTCGGCTTTTGAATTCCCGCCGAAACGGTCCTCCCTTCGGCTTTTTGAATTCCCGCCGAAACGGTCCTCCCTTCGGCTTTTGAATTCCCGCCGAAACGGTCCTCCCTTCGGCTTTTTGAATTCCCGCCGAAACGGTCCTCCCTTCGGCTTTTTGAATTCCCGCCGAAACGGTCCTCCCTTCGGCTTTTTGAATTCCCGCCGAAACGGTCCTCCCTTCGGCTTTTTGAATTCCCGCCGAAACGGTCCTCCCTTCGGCTTTTTGAATTCCCGCCGAAACGGTCCTCCCTTCGGCTTTTGAATTCCCTCCGAAACGGTCCTCCCTTCGGCTTTTTGAATTCCCGCCGAAACGGTCCTCCCTTCGGCTTTTTGAATTCCCGCCGAAACGGTCCTCCCTTCGGCTTTTTGAATTCCCGCCGAAACGGTCCTCCCTTCGGCTTTTTGAATTCCCGCCGAAACGGTCCTCCCTTCGGCTTTTGAATTCCCGCCGAAACGGTCCTCCCTTCGGCTTTTTGAATTTCCGCCGAAACGGTCCTCCCTTCGGCTTTTTGAATTCCCGCCGAAACGGTCCTCCCTTCGGCTTTTTGAATTCCCGCCGAAACGGTCCTCCCTTCGGCTTTTGAATTCCCGCCGAAACGGTCCTCCCTTCGGCTTTTTGAATTCCCGCCGAAACGGTCCTCCCTTCGGCTTTTTGAATTTCCGCCGAAACGGTCCTCCCTTCGGCTTTTTGAATTCCCGCCGAAACGGTCCTCCCTTCGGCTTTTTGAATTCCCGCCGAAACGGTCCTCCCTTCGGCTTTTGAATTCCCGCCGAAACGGTCCTCCCTTCGGCTTTTTGAATTCCCGCCGAAACGGTCCTCCCTTCGGCTTTTGAATTCCCGCCGAAACGGTCCTCCCTTCAGCTTTTGAATTCCCGCCGAAACGGTCCTCCCTTCGGCTTTTTGAATTCCCGCCGAAACGGTCCTCCCTTCGGCTTTTTGAATTCCCGCCGAAACGGTCCTCCCTTCGGCTTTTGAATTCCCGCCGAAACGGTCCTCCCTTCGGCTTTTTGAATTCCCGCCGAAACGGTCCTCCCTTCGGCTTTTTGAATTCCCTCCGAAACGGTCCTCCCTTCGGCTTTTTGAATTCCCGCCGAAACGGTCCTCCCTTCGGCTTTTTGAATTCCCGCCGAAACGGTCCTCCCTTCGGCTTTTTGAATTCCCGCCGAAACGGTCCTCCCTTCGGCTTTTTGAATTCCCGCCGAAACGGTCCTCCCTTCAGCTTTTGAATTCCCGCCGAAACGGTCCTCCCTTCGGCTTTTGAATTCCCGCCGAAACGGTCCTCCCTTCGGCTTTTTGAATTCCCGCCGAAACGGTCCTCCCTTCGGCTTTTTGAATTCCCGCCGAAACGGTCCTCCCTTCGGCTTTTTGAATTCCCTCCGAAACGGTCCTCCCTTCGGCTTTTTGAATTCCCGCCGAAACGGTCCTCCCTTCGGCTTTTTGAATTCCCGCCGAAACGGTCCTCCCTTCGGCTTTTTGAATTCCCGCCGAAACGGTCCTCCCTTCGGCTTTTTGAATTCCCGCCGAAACGGTCCTCCCTTCAGCTTTTGAATTCCCGCCGAAACGGTCCTCCCTTCGGCTTTTGAATTCCCGCCGAAACGGTCCTCCCTTCGGCTTTTTGAATTCCCGCCGAAACGGTCCTCCCTTCGGCTTTTTGAATTCCCGCCGAAACGGTCCTCCCTTCGGCTTTTTGAATTCCCGCCGAAACGGTCCTCCCTTCAGCTTTTGAATTCCCGCCGAAACGGTCCTCCCTTCGGCTTTTGAATTCCCGCCGAAACGGTCCTCCCTTCAGCTTTTGAATTCCCGCCGAAACGGTCCTCCCTTCGGCTTTTGAATTCCCGCCGAAACGGTCCTCCCTTCGGCTTTTTGAATTCCCGCCGAAACGGTCCTCCCTTCGGCTTTTGAATTCCCGCCGAAACGGTCCTCCCTTCGGCTTTTGAATTCCCGCCGAAACGGTCCTCCCTTCGGCTTTTGAATTCCCGCCGAAACGGTCCTCCCTTCGGCTTTTGAATTCCCGCCGAAACGGTCCTCCCTTCGGCTTTTTGAATTCCCGCCGAAACGGTCCTCCCTTCGGCTTTTTGAATTCCCGCCGAAACGGTCCTCCCTTCGGCTTTTTGAATTCCCGCCGAAATGTTTCTGGAACTTTCTGACCCTTTCTGGCACGTTCAAACTCCTTTCAGCAAATAATGAGGCGAGAGAGTGTCTCAAAATGAGAGACGCAGACAATATTTCGTGTTTCCGTTTCTACCGTATTCCGAATCGATCGATAATTCCCGGTTACTGTAGCTGTAGTACCCTTAGTACCCTTCACTATTAACCACTTTCCCCTGTCCTCCCATCCCCACGACGGCAGTAATATCCTTTCAAAAAAGTGACATCTCGAACTTTCGACTACCGTATCTACCGTAATCCTGATGCTACCCCTTCGATATTCATACAGTAACCTTCCTCCATCCAAAACATACTACGATCAAAGTTTGAAGTCGATCGGTTCAGTTTGAAGAGGGGTCGAAAATGACGGTTTGTACTGTAGGTACCGTAATCCTACCGTATACCTGACCAAAAATGTTATAGAGGTGAAGCGCTCTGAGACCCATGAGCCTATGCAAAAAATCAAATCAATCGGGTCACAGGTTGGGAAGTTATTCCAGCTGAAGTGCGGGGGTGGACAGAACTACGCAAATAGTATAGTAAAGATTGTTGTACCAATTTGTTGAATGTCATAAAATTAAATGTTTGGAAACAGAGAGAGATCATCTTCGTCATCGCCGTCCGCAACGACGGTGTCAACGACAATCGGGCACGCCATTGGACTGTCTTGCCGATCCTCGAAGACGCCGAGAAGCGACTCGGACAGGACGACACTCGAACCCGTTTCCTCCTTTGGCTCTGTGGGATAGGCTGAAGAGAGAAGACTGTCGCTGGCAGACATCTGGAGATCGTGAAGAATGTCGGAAGGCGTCGGCTGAAACTGAGTCCGGACTCGGAAGAAGTCCGGCGGTCACCAACCTGAATAGACTCGAAACCCGACGACTCCGGCTCGTTGCTCACATCCACTTCTTTCTGCTCATTCCGCTCCGTCTGAAATTCCAGATACTAGTCTCGGTGCGCCACGAAAAGGCTCACGGAAGTGGTGTATCTGACCGGCATCTCAGGCCACTCGGGCCCTTCTTCCTCCGTTCTCTCCACTTTTCCCGCCTTTTTCTTCCCGCTCCCCGCCAATTTTCTTTGACGGATCTCCATTTTTCTCTTCAGGAAGTTGCCGAATTCGTCGACGAACGGTCGGTATCTAAAACGAAAAACATGGAATGCCAAACAGAAACGGGTTTATTTTCGATCTCAAATTCAATTTGATTTTTATAGTATTTTGAGTACGCCATACAAGTTAGAGGTTAGCTTGCTAATACATAGTTGGGATATATGGTACGAAATTAATTGCAGGATGAAAAATGGAACATGAGTGTGGAATTCAATTTAAAAAATCGGAGGAATGGACGATTCAATTTTTCGATTCTTCGAGGGAAAGCTTTGATTCGTAGTATCTGATAACCTGGGCCGCGTAGCTGAAATTTGGGAGTCTCTAAGTAATTCAATTTCAAGAGCCGCTATTCGACTAGAAAAGCTTTCGTCTATCAAACCTACCGGCTGTTGCACTCTTTGGCCGGAAGCAGCATACACGTGTCGTCAGTGAACTTGCACAAGAAGTGCAGCTCTCCAGGAGCCTTTGTGAGCCCGATGAAGCACTGCAGATGTTTGTTGTTCAAATTCATTCTATCGGACGGATCCTGGTCCTCCTCCTCGTCCCCTTCCTCCTCCATCGGCTCTTCAGTCGGTTCTTCCTGGGTGGGCGGGGCGACTGGAACCGGCGCCTCTTCAGAAGGCGCAGCGGCTGCAGCGACAGTGGCAGCAGATGCAGCGTGCGAACGACGTCCACGCGACCGCTTCTCTTTTTTGGCAATGAATTCTTTTTCAAAGTCCGTGAGCATCTTCGTACATTGAATGTTCTCTCTGGGTTCCCAGCTACTTTCTGATTTGGAGAATCCCTGAAATTTCTCAGTTTTTTTCAACTTCCAGCGACTGTTTTTGCTCAATCACCTGCCATTGTATCAGATATTCCTCTCGTCCGGCTTTGCCGATACGTTTGTCGAGTACTTTCTCCACTAGGAATACGTTATTTTTCTGAAGCTTGTAAGTTTTTGATTGTTTAGGTATTCGGGAACATACCGGGTCTGCTCCTTTTCCCAGAGCATCTTGCAAGGTCTTTGCCTTTTTTGCTGATTTTCCGGACATTTTCAAAGCGGCGAAAAATGAACGACCGAGAAAAAAAAAAGAGTGCCGCGAAAAGTCGATTTCGAATAAAGTGCGGCGCGGTATTTTTTGCGCAAAATGCGGCATGGAAAAGTGGGCGGAGTCTATTGAGAGAGTATCATTGTAAGAGACGCAGACTCTGAAGAGACGCCGATTACTGCTGCCAGCCTTTTTCGTTTTCCGAATCATGTGCCGACGAGTGTAAAGAAGGGGAAAATGATAAGGAGAAACGAATGTTGAAGGTCATTTCGGGAGTAAATGAAAACTGAAGTAGAACTGATGTGAATCAGAAACACAATGGGGACTATACTTAGGGACCACAACATAACTTTTTTTCGTACTCTCGGCCCGAAAGGCCCAAGTTTGAAAAATGTTTCGAAAGTTTTTCTCAAAAATTTTTTTTCATAATTCAATTTTTTTCCTTTTTCGATTTCAAATCTCAACATAACGATGTTCCACATGAATTATACGCTTGACCGAATTTCTCTCGACATGCTGCAAGTCTCGGTCAAATTGCGAAGTTTCATTTTTTAAGCCGGGCCGGCCCAAAAAATTTCAGAAAAAGCTCGCCCCGGCCTTTTTAAAGTATGTTTTATTTATGCCGTTAATTTTACGAGTCGAATTCTTCCGAGCGCCTACGAATCATGCTTCTAAAGGACAAATTTCGTGATCTTTCTCCGGAAAGTTTTTACTTTTCAATGAATGTTTTCATTACGTTTTATTCTAGAAAGAATGCTCCAAAAATCACATCTGTGATATTTCATAATAAAAACAAAAACAAGTTTAAGCAACAAATTTCATTGAAATGATCATTTGAACAGGAACAATAACAATGAATACAAGCCACTTAAGCCTTGACAGCAAACTTGCGAACGGCAAAGTTGCGGGCCTTGGCCTGTTGCTTGTGGGTGCGGAGGGACAGCTCGTGGGCAGTCAATCTTCTGCGGATGGCGCGGGTCTTCTTGGCACGCAAGTCAATCGGGATGTACTGAAAATTATTTTGCGGAGCTGTTGGAAGAATATATTCACCTTCTGGTTGGAGTAGAACTTGCGAAGCTCCTGCTTTTGGGTCTGGTTGATGACCGTCAAGATTCTGGCGATGTTCTTGCGAACGACGCGAATCTTGCTGAGCTTGGAAGCAGCTCCTCCAGTGACCTTCGAGACACGAAGGGAAGCGAGCTCAGTCTTTTGCTCGTCGAGGGTCTTCTGGAGAGCCTCCTTCTTCTGTCCGCGGAGAGACTTAGTCTTCAGCTTAGTCATGACTGTAGCGTGGAACCCTGCAAGCAATAAACCAAATGAGAAAAAAAGCAAATGAAAAAATGATATCGAAGATAAAAAATGGAGAGAACCATTGACAAAGACAATCAAAACCAAAAAGAAGGAATAAAGATAAATATTTATTTATACAATTAAAGTCATTTTGACTCAACCATCCGATTCCTCTGCCTCGTCGGTCTCAGATTCGTTCTCACCGCCTTCAAGCCCTTCCACATCTTCCATTAAAATTTCTTGTTCACCATCGCTGGTATCTTTTTCTTCTTCATCGTTATTGTCATCTTCGTCGGCCTGATTACCCTCCTCGTCATGGTGATGATGATCTTCGCATGAGTCTTTTGCAGCACCATCCTCCACATCACTATCCTTCTCCTTTTGCATTTGCTCAGCCCTCTGCTTCTTTCTTTTGAGAAAATTGATGAGGTCTTTGGCTGCGTTCATGATCTTCTCAGTGTTCTGACTGCAGACTGGACACTTGGAAGACTTTTGGAAAGCCTTTAGAGCACAACCACCGCAAAAATAGTGCTTGCACTTGGTTACAATCGGATCAACGAACGGGTTACCGCAAATGAAACAATCTTCCGGGAATGCATCATCGTCGTCGTGTATCTCATAGTTTGTGTTGTCCTCTTCGCCATATTTCCCAGCTTCGTACTCCTCATCGATTTCCCAACCATGTTTGTAATCCGAACGGTCATGAACAAACTTGCAAGAGTCTCCGAAAGTACAGAAACCAGTCTCTTTGAAGTCCTTACAGATATCTGGAGCAAAGTCCCAGCGAACTGTTTGGCGGAGAAACTGAGGAGCTCGTACAGGACCTACACGGTTGTATCCGCTTGATGCGTTTCCTTTGGCAGTGTCCTTAGCTTCTCTTGCCCCGTAAAGAGCAGCTCCCTTGTACAGAACTTTTCCATCTTTCTCAACTCCTTCCTTCAATTGCTGCTGGACGCGTTCAAACTGAGCTTGAGCATCTCGAGAGTAATCGGTGTCGACTTCAAGAACCGCTGTTGCTCCTTGATCGCGTGGACCGGAAGGACCGGATTCACCAGTTGCAGCGAATGAGTGGGTAGCTACAGCGACATCTGTTTCATCCGAACCCTCCGACTCATCCGAGGAGCTTTTTTGTGACACTTGGCTTTTCTTGGTCTGAACAAAAGAACTCTTATACTCAATAAAGTCTTTCTCCAAAAGATGGAGCAAAAAATACCAAGATCTCACCGACTGAAGCATCGGATTTTGACGTCGCCGTTTTCTCACGATGTCCTTAACCTCCGTTTCGTCATCGCTTGAACTGTCTCTCTTGCGAATCGATTGTACAGGCGCAGTACGCTTCTTGGGTTTTCGGAAGAGATCCATTTCTGTAAATCATTCATTTCAATAAAGATTCAAACTCGAGATAGAAGCAATACGATTGAACGAGTCAACATCAGTGGAAGTAGACTTCGGGTCATACAATAGAGCTCTACAGCCGAAGCTCTTGGCACCCAGAAAATCATTTTTAAAGCTATCTCCTATATGGAGAATTTCAATTGGGTTCGAGAGGTCAAAACTGTTTACAATCAACTGGAACACCCGACTATCTGGCTTTTCATACCCTATTTCACCGGAAAGGACAACCATAGAGAAGCAATCAGATAATTTAAAATGAGAGAGAATATTTTTCAAGCGACTGTCGAAGTTTGACACTACAACGAGGTGGATGCCTTTCAAGCGCAGTTTTTGAAGACTGAGTTTTACCTAAAGAGGTAAAATTTCATCAGAACTTGTGGCGAAATTTACGTTCTCTTCAACAAGCTGCCAAGGTTCCGGTGTGGCATAATAGTCAAAAAGATTCTCAGCTACGCTATTAACGCGGCTTCTTGACAATTCGGGGTCGCACTGAAACTTTTAATGAAAAAATATAGCACTTCGATTTCTTACATCAAGGAGAGTCGATGAAACAACTTCTTTCCACCAGAATCTTTCACCTCCATCCTTGAATCCAAAACATGGCGACTCAATGCTCATGCGTTTGTAATTTTTCAAAAAATTTTCAAATACGTTTTGCGGCTCCACATTCAAGCCACTTTTGTTAGCAAAACGAGTATACACCACGGATGGGTTCTCTTTGAGTTTGATGAGCGTGTCTCGGGCGTCAAGCGACAATACTTGGACAACCGGGGGTGTTGAAAAGTTACGGAAAGAGATTAGGAGCCGCGGGCGAAACATAAATCTAAAATGAACACTTTGGCCTAAAATGGAAACAACGAAAAAAGTCGCAAATCGACAATAAGTTCGAGAGAAAACTGTGGAAACTACGAAAATAATAATTTACAGCATCAGAAAACAGGAAAAAACCAAGAATTTATGGGTCAATCGGGCTGAAAATCGAAGAAATTTGTAAAAAATCGTGAATTTCGAAACGAAACGCGTTGGGGCACGGAAAAAGGGGCGTGGTCAGGTCTGGCAAAACGCAATTGCCGCACACTTCTTTGTACACTCGGACAAAACACGCTCTCAAGTGTACGCACTACGCGCGAATTTGAAATTGGCCGTGGCGAGTCTCGTGCTCAGGTCACGCGCGGCCTAGTTTTGCCATGTGATTTTGACGCCACATTCAAATGATCACATTTTCTCGTGCTTTGCAGCGCTCTCTCGCCTCCGCATCGCCAAAACTTGTCGAACTCGTGCTTTTTTCCACAAAAAACTGCTCGTTGTGCGTGCATTTCGACCGTCAACTTCGTCACTACCTCAAAAAACATCCGAATATTCGGGTTGTCGAGAAAAATCTCGCCGACGAGCCGTCAGAGACTATTGAAGTGAGATTTTTTCCCTGTTTAACCTGCTTATTGTGATCGTCATTGTCTATTGCTTTTAAATTGTGCCAATCCATTTTGCGGAGCTCGTGACGTTATTGATTTTTTGCAGAAGTTCAAATACGACGTTCCTGTTCTAATCGAAGTGGACGGAGAGCATAAATTCGAAAGAATCGTTCTGAAACATCGTTTTAGCGGTGCGATTCTTGAGGAAAATCTCGCGAAAAACTCGAAAAAAGCGACATAAATGACGAATAGGTCAAGAAATCGAGACGACGTTGTCGATTTGATCGCCGTGCACGGAGGTGAGAGAATTTCCGTTTTTCCTGTTGCAAGTCTGTTGAATTTTAATTCCATTCCGCTATTTTCCAGGTGCTTGTGCCAAATACGATGGCAGTTTAGTCGAAGATTGTCGTTTTGCCGTCCAAACCGGGACAGTCGAGAGCGCTCTAGCGGTGATTTTCAAAAAACCAGCGGCAAATCGTAACTGTTCTTTTCATATTTTCAGGATTTGGAAAGAATTGAAAAATTCAATTGTGGATTCGGCTCTCATTTGACTATCGATCAAGAAGTTGAATGCGAAGCCTCGTATATGACATCCAAAAATATGAGGTTTTGACTGCTTTCGAGCCTCGAAAACCACACAGATTGTTCAGTTTCGGCGCGGTCGGCGCTATTTCAAACGTGTTTCATCCGTCGCGCGTGGCTCGTCATCTAGCACAAAACGACTGGTGGAAACGACGACGTCTTCTGCATCCACTCATCCTCGTCGGAAAAGGCGCCGAGAAGTACGCGGTGAAAAACGACTTTCCGACGTGCAACTCAGACGAACTGATCTCGCCAGCTGCAAAAGACGCCTTTGAAAAGTATCTGCATCGAATGCTCCATCCTTACGACACTCACGACACCGTCGGAGCCATCTCCATCAACACCAATGTAAGAACTTTCGATGGTTCAAACTGCGGCAAGCTCCATTTTCAGAATATGGAAGCCGAATCAGGAACCTCGTCTGGCGGAATCGTGTTGAAACACTCGGGGCGACTCGGCCACAGCTGTGTATACGGAAGCGGCACGTGGTCCGAGCGAAGAGAATATGACGAGCCGCCATACGATGAAATCAGCGAAAGAACCATCTCCATCTGTTCTACCGGCCACGGAGAATCTCTCGTGAAAGCCGATTTCTGCAGAGGCATCGCCGCGAGAGTGCTGTGAGTGCAAGAGAGTGTAGAGAAGATAGAGATCTCCGGTTGCTATAGCGATTAGAGCTAATCCGCCGCTACTGGTGCACCTGCGCTCATTAGACTTGTCTGCTTTCCGCATTCCTATTCTTCTTGCAGAGACGATGAGGACGGAATCCTGTACAGTGAGATCATTCGTGGATTTATTCGTGATCGCATGGAGCCGTGAGTTTCCCTCTTTCCTTCTTCTGAATTCTCGTCTTTTCTCAGGAATGCTCGTTTCGGAGGCATCGCTCTCATCGTCGATAAGTTCCGCCACCGAATGTCTCTCGAGTTCCTCCTCTTTCACAATTGCCGCTTCCTTCCGGCCGCAGTTCGTGGCCGCGATGGAACGGTCCGCGTGTTCGAGTCGCAGTTCGATCCCGACAACGCGTCCGGCGACAAGTTCGTCATCGAGTCCTATAATATGAAACTATGAAAATCAACTGATAATAAGAGAGAATAATACAATGAAAAGTCAATTGTATATAAAAACGAAACAGAATAAAGAGTGTTTTTCGGCGAGGCCAGCGCCCTCTCCTGTTTCTTGTTCTTATCGCGTACTTATCGCTCACTCTCCCTATCTCCCTACTTCTTTCTCTTTTACTCCTCTCTTCTTCTCTAACCCGCTCACTTTGTTTCCAGGACAATATCAATAGATGCCGAGACATCGTCAAGCTCGTCCCCCAGACTCCGATGGGATGGATTCGGATGATGCTCCTGCCGCCTCCTCCCCACTCCGACCAGTAGTGACAGCCGAACGCCGTCAGGGAGGGTGAGCATTTTATCGGTTCGAATTACGTCATACGGGCGTGACATTTGAAGAATTCCCCCAGCAAAAAGATAGAAAAGCCTCCTGTAAGAGGAACGATTTGAAAAACTTTGTGTAGAAGGACCCAAAGAGTTCAAAACTGGAAAATTGGTCGATCTAAGTTTCTCCGTGTTTTGCATCACCTCAGTTTCTTTTCAGAGCGTTCAAAATGATTTCGGAATTGATCGCCGAAACTGACCGGAATCTTCCGGACCATGAAATCGAAGCGGAAATCAAAGAGTTCTCGAAGTATACGGATGTGGCTTCTTGGCAGGGAATACCGATGCATTTCGAAGCCCTGAGCTCACTTTCTCGCCGTGCCTCCACCTACGAAAACTGGGAGAATCGCTTCAAGATTGTCGATTATCTTGTCGTCTGTTTCGGTGGACTCAAAGAAGCGTGCTCCGACTACATCGCCAACTATTTCGAGCTGAAAGAGAACGGAGAGGAGCACGTAGTGGACGTCTCACTTGTGAATGCAGTGAGCATGTTCGTGATTCTCGTGCAGAGGCTCACTGTGCAGCTCCAGCTTCACTACTCAAAGACCATATCTGCTCAGAATCAACTAAAGGGACGAGCAAAAGTGAAGCCTTCGATTAGCGACGATCTCGATAAGTGGAAGAATGTCCAGAGAAAGAGGGTAAGAACCACGAGCGGCCGCCTGACGGGAATGGGCTATGCTTCAGATGATCAACTGTCTTGTCGAGCTGCTCGAACTGGAAGTTGACACTGTTGTGGGAACGAAGAAGAAGGCCATCCAGTACATGTTCGCCCCTGATACCATGGAACCCGATTTTGTCATGTAAGTCTTCGATTTTCCCCTCTTCTCACGTTGTCTATTTTTCCAGGAGGTTTATGGACACCGTGACACAGCTTTTAGAAGATCCCGACAATGTCGCCCGTGCGAATCAACCCTGGATTGGACAGTACTTCCGCATCTGGAAGATTCTTGCTGCCGACTACGGAATGGCGACGCAGATTGCGAACAGTCTGTTCACGGACACTCTCGAGCTGACCTACTTGGAGACGGCGAACACTTTCCCGTTCATCGAGCCGCTCGTGAATCTGATGAAAGAGTCCTCCAACGGACAAGTTAGAATTTACCGTACGTGAATTGACTTTAAGCCATCTGATTCCTTATTTCATCACGTCTTCTATTCCAGAACCTCTCCGTGTCGTCTTCGAAATGGTGGTCCGTCGTGCGTGCGCCATCTACTCGGGCAACCGTTCCGACCGTCCACCTCCGAAAGCCTTCTGCATGATAATCCAGTCGTTGGCCGTCAATGTTCATGATCTGATGCTCCAAGAGCTCACCAAAGTCTACCAGCTCCTTCATAACCCGCACCCGAACGTACGTATCTCGTGTCTTCAAGCACTCGCCGACATGTTTTCCTCTCCATACCTTTCGTTGGAATTGTGCGAGCGGTTCGAGAGCCGGAGCCATAAGCGCATGTCGATTTTCATGCGAATTGTCGCGCACACGAACGATGAAGCGACTAACGTCCGCGCCAAAGCAGTCTCGCTGCTCAGAAATCTCATGGAAAATAGACGGATTCCGGAGCACTTTGAGAGCCTCGGCTTCATCACGATAGTGGGCAGGAGGATGAGCGACAAATCAGTGCAAGTCCGTAAGAGCGCCATACAGTTCCTCACGATGTTCCTGGATCAGAACAGACACGGACACGATGTAAGAGAGAAGGAAGATAGATGGAAATGAGAATAGATATTGGTTTCAGTTCAACCGAAAGGTGCATCTCGCCAAGCTGAACGTCAAGACCCAGGAGCTGAAGCATTTGACCGTTCCGGGCTCGAAATGTATTCAGGAGGCAGAAGCGTACTTCACAAAGCACAGCCTTTTGTTCAAGAAGCAAATGAGAAAAGACATCATCGCAGTTTTGAAGGGAGAAATCAGAGTTGATCCGAATTTCAGAACGTAATCACATCTGCTTTAGAGCGCTGATCAGTTTTGATTACTTTCAGTTCGATCACCGGATTGATGCAGAACATCTTCGGCGACAACGTCGGATTGCAGCTTCTCAAGTACTATGTCGCTAAAAACACGAATGGAGTGTAAGTGGAAAATCGAAAAGATCGAAGCTAGCCCTGTCTCGAGATTTTCCAGGATGATCGATGAGACATTCTTCGGACAAGAGCCACCTGCGGCGGAAGTCGATAGGATCTTCGATGTGATCATCAACCTTTCCCAAGAAGACTTCATCAACTTCAGACTTCAAATGGAGCAGAACGATCCAGATAAAGTCATCGAGAACGAGCAAGCGCAGGCGGATAAAGAGTACAAGATGCTCCAGTTGCGTGCTCAAATCCAGCAACTCATAGATAAGATGTGCATCGAGGTGGAACTGTCGCAATGCGTCGAGCACGCGCTCCGATGTGTTTTGATGGGAGATACGGCCGAAATTAAAGAGGGAATCAAGTTCCTCACTCGTTGCAAACTATTCGAGATCACCGGAGCGGAGAGTGCGATTCGATCGATGTGCTCGCTGGTTTGGCGACCAGGATCGGATGTGATCAACGAATTGATCGATGCGGCGGAGGACATGTTCATCAGCAGATTGGACGGAAGCGAGAAAGTGTCCGAGAGAGACAAGTCGACTGTAGAGAATCTGATGAAGGCGATGGAAGGAGTTACGGAGAAGGATAGGCCGTCCGTCGAGGAAGTCATCTTCCTTCTCGCATCTGTAGATCCTGACGACGAAGACAGAACGACGACTTCTAGAAACGTCAGAAAGCGAAGAACGATCGAGACGACTGTGATCTGCCGTCTCTGGAACATCGCTCTGGACAGTTCGACAGGAGGAAATTCCAAGAAAATAGATGCTCTTCGTGTCTTGTATCCAATCTCTCGCACCGAAAAAGGAATCCCAGAGGCTCGGAATCGCCTCCGTTCTCTGCAGAAAAAGCTGACGGATGAACCGGCGATCGCCGTGGAGGCACTTCGAATCATATCGATCTTGAGCACTCCGACGAGGCGAGAGAAGGAGTTCAAGGCTTTCGAGCGTCCACTCTTCCGCATCCAGTCCGACGATTCGCTTTTCAAGTCACTCGAAAGACTCTTCTTCCACGAGGTGATCAAAGCCAGCGATGATCCGACTCGTGACTGGTTCGGAATCATTCGATACACAATCGCCACAATTCTGAACGTCTCGATGGATGTGAATCAGATGCTACCGCGGCTCGCCGCCGCTTTTGTCTATCGCGCCAAGAAGATATCCGAATTCTACATCTTCTACAGCAAACAAGCCGAAGAGTCGGCTGACGAGCTGAGAGCTCTGAACGCGGCTCGCCGTCGTGACTACTGGTCTCTGACTTGGTGTCGTGTCATGGAAAAGTTGATGACGTTCTGTGGAGAAGTGGCCGTCCAGCTGCACGCATTCATCCAAGTCGCCGTACCAAAATTGCACAATCGATACGTGACGAAGATGCTTGAGGCGGAGAAGAACGATGCGAACATTCGAGAAGAGCCCGTCCGTTTTCTCACCGACCTTGAGAAGTCGGTTGCCCAGCGGAAGACGATCTTCGCGGTTCCCATAGATACCACCCCTGGAACTGCTTCCAACGAACTGAACCATCTCATGTCTGTCATGTGCGACAAAAGACTTTTCCTGCCGAGTAAGCTCCTCGGACGTCTTCTCCCTATCGTCGTCTACGGAATGCGTACTAAGACGATGCCAAAGCGGATCCGTCAAGCGGCCGTCATTGCTTTCGGAAAGTTCATGCCGCTGAGTGCAGAGGTCTCCGCCTTCGCCGCGCCGTCCTTCTTCTCCGCATTGACCAAATCCCCATCCACTCTCGTACGGTGCAATCTTATTGCCGCCTGCTGCGACTTCGCGTTCGCTCAGCCGACTCTCTTCGAGCTCTACGCGCCGTCGCTCTTCAGAATGTCACAGGACATAAAGCCGGAGGTTCGCGAGTCGGCCATTCTCGTTCTCGCCCATCTTTTGTCCAACGACATGATCCAAACACGAGGAGTGCTCTCCGAGCCGGCTCGTTGCATTTGTGATCCTGCTCGGCCTGTCAAGGAGGTCGCCCAGTCGTTCTTCAGAGAGCTCAACTCGCGAACCGACTCCATCTGCCATCTGCTTCCCGAGTTCCTGTTCCGTCTCTCGTGCAACCCTGAAGAGCGCATGCCGTTCAAGTCCTACAAAATTGTCTTCGAGTGAGTCAACATTTCCTCTAGGATTGTTCAATATTGTCATTCTCCAGGTTCCTCATCCAACTTCTCAAGGAGAAACCGAAGGCTAATACAGAACCACTGCTCGATCGCGTCTGTCTCAAATTTGCGAGCATCGAGTGAGTGCCCAAGCCGTTCGGTTCCATTCGAGACCTTTCTATTTTCAGTATGAACGATACGGAAGCCCCGAGATATCTGCTTGTGGCTCTTTCCAAGTTCGCTCAGAATGACGGAGGCCTTCATCGACTCCAGGACAACTGGCGTCACTGGAGCAAGTTCTTGTGTCACCCGCAGGTTGCTAAGGAGTACCGTCTGATGATAGAGCATCTGGAGAGCACATCGAAGAACGAGGACTTCAAGAACCAGTGTCACGAACTGATCAAGAACATTGAGAAAATCGCCGAAGAAGGACTGTCCAACGAGGATATGGCCCAAGTTCCGACCACTTCCAGGGTTAGTGTTCTGATCTTTCATGGAGGAAGAGGGGCGAGAATAGGGACATTAACAGTTTGATAGCCCCTTATGGTTACCTGCGCGCTGTTCTTGATCATTCGTTGCAAAATGCTGCACCGCTACGCTCTCTCTCTTCTATTCCTCCTTTTGACTTTTTATTCTGCGTCGAGTGTCATCATCGAAAACAAGGACGGAAAAATGAAAATAGGCTACTCTGGAGGACCTTATTTCGGATAAATCTACCCCCGAATAAACGTTTCAAGCATTCGAATCCGTTCACAGCTTGTGAATTAGCTGCGTGAAATTCCAATAGTGATACGGAGAAATCCAGAATAACCACGTTCCTTTGCAGAGAGGTGGTCGCAGAGTAAGGCCAGCTGCAGCTATCTTGGCTGGACCGACTTTCGCTCGCAATCCCAAAAGACGTCGTCGTGTGGCAACACCACTTTCTGAAGAATCGGACACCGATCAGACTCCACCCCAATCGGACGGCGATGAGGACATGTCCGACTCATAAATGCACATCCATTTTATCTTTCGAATTCACTCTTTTCATTCTGACTTTTACACGTTACCATCTTGCAAGGCTCGTACATGAGGTTGGCCCAACAAATGCCAGTGGAGTTCACTCCGACTCGGCCAGGTCTTCCGCATGTTCCAGTTCTCTTGTCTCGCGTAGTATTTTTCTGCTTCTGTCCAACTCATCACCACCTTGTATTTATCTTTTTCATCTCTTTTTCTCTCTCGCGAAACCTGAGAACTCTTGTTTTCCTACCGAATCTCTTCCAATTCCGCACACTGATTTCCGCTTCACCCTCCCCCCAACCATGTGAGAGCACTTCGAAACTCGTTTTTTCGTGCTCTCCCGGCCCTCTTGTTTCCTTAACCATTAATTCATTTCTCCCTTAAATTATTAGTTCCAAACGTACGTTTTCCCGCGGATCACCATTTTTTACTCCACTGTGCAATTGTGTGTAATTTTTCGAAATAAAAATACCCATCTTCATGATCGGCGTCCCAAAAGTCGCCTCGGGAGACCCAAAACGAGCGGAGACGACGCGACAATGATGTTTTGGTGTGTGTCAAATCGAAGTGCAAACACGAGAGCACATTGACAACCCGCGAGCCCCCCAGTCCAGATGCACAAAACCGTGTCCGTTCCGAGTGACCTTTGCAGCAGCAGCAGCAGAAGAAGAAGAACGAGCTCGCGGAGCCCGTGAATGCTCCGAGGGTCCCTGCTCGCGGAGCCCCCCGGAGCCCGTGAGCCTATTTATTTATATTTCCGAGTGACCACCCGTCCTCTCTTCAATTTTTTGTATTTCCTTCTCTCGAGTGCTCGGTTCACGCTCACTTTTCGGTGGAAAAACCTCTTCAAATTCATTCGCCGAGCATATTTTCCGATTGCTCGCGGAGCCCCACCGGGTAGAATCTCGTGTGAGCATCTTTCAGGGCTCCGAGCGAGCATTTGAAAACGATATCCCCCCCCCCCCCCCCTCCGCAAGTGGTTCTTTTCAATCGAACAAGCGCATTTTTTCTGAGCACCTGAACAGAGGTCGAGAATTGGAACTTTTTGAGACTTTCTCGGCCGAGAGACCTTCTCGGGTTACCTCTCTCTCTTTTCGGGGGGGAAACTTTGAAAAAGAGCGAGTTGAACCGGCGGGAGCACGGTTCAGCGGCTCCAACTTTGTGCTCTCCAAGACAAGCTGCTAAGTGCGCCCTTCTTCTCCTTCTTCTTCTGTTCCACGCCGAAAAAGAAGAGAGGCGGATCTTTCGCTGAGACCAGACTCTTCTCGAACTGCTCCGTTGGGCGCCGATTCAAAGTCTTCAGAATACGAATGAGGGAGTTCTCGTTCGTCCGCTTCTCCAGTCGTTCTTTTTGGATTCTGTGAAGTGATGATGTCCCCCGCATGTGTCGTTTTTAATTGCTTCCCCATTATGTAACTAGCCCTGTCGCATCAATTCTTCCTCTCTCTCTCTCTCTCTCTCTCTCTCTCTCTCTCTCTCTCTCTCTCTCTCTCTCTCTCTCTCTCTCTCTCTCTCTCTCTCTCTCTCTCTCTCTCTCTCTCTCTCTCAGTTTCTCTTCTCATCGGATCGTTGCCCTTCCTCTAAATATAAAACTCTTCCCCGTTCTCTTCCCAAGAAGGCGTGTCTCTCTTTCTCTCCGCTTCCTCTCTCTTTCCGCTCGCGGGAGCCCCCCTCCCGCGCGGCTCTTTGAGCTGCCAAACAACTCTTTTGTATCGGTGTGCTGCTGCTCCGCGAGCCCCCCCCCCCCCCTAGTCCTTGTTTCCAAACATTTTTCGCGCGCCCACAAGAGCCTCATGCTCGCGGCTCCCGCGCGCGAACAAGAAGCCCATTTTTTAATCTATGCGTATTGTTTTTCTTCTAATCCCCTCCTCTTTTTTCGTCTCTTCTGCCCAACATCAGTGTCGTTTCTTCGTGTCGAGACCCTCTTTTCTCCGTTTCCAGAGTGTCCGGTTGCCATGCTCGAAAGGAGCTGAAAGGTGTCCCAAATATGAGATTCGACTGCATTGAGAGGCGCTTCGCGCGCGCGTTCGGCGCCTACTCTGGCCTCGTCGTCCGCCATCCGTTCCCTTTTCTCGTCATCCCCATCCTCATCACCGCCGCCTGCTCCACGGGTCTCGTCCGCCACGAGCAGGCCTTCATGAAAGACGAGCTCGAGCTGTACACGCCGACGGACGCGCAGGCGCGTCGCGAACTCGATCAACTCGACCACCTCTTCCACATCAACGACTCGGATCCTTTCTACGCGACGAGACGGTACGACATCCGCCGCGCCGGCTACATCATCGTCACGAATCGCGAGGAGGAGGGCGACATTCTGAACCCGCTGGTGATGCACGCGGCGATGCAGCTGTGGAGCATCGTGCAGTCGTTGACGGTAGAAGACGAGGAGGATCGTCGCATCAACTACCCGTCGATCTGCGTCAAATTCCCGATCCCGCCCGAGTTCAGCAAGGCTCTCCACTCGCTGTTCGCACCCAACATGACCACGTAAGTGTGTTCTTCCCCCCCTTGTACCGCAACAAAATAATGCGCGCCGCAAACAGAATAAGCCGCCTGCAATGGAAAAGGAAGAGAATAGAATAAGGGCCGCCGTAACGGATTACGGTAGGTCGCAAGGCGGCGGCGGCGGGACGCACTAGGTTTCAACCTAGCGTATCGTATCGTAAGAGCACCGGGGGGCATCTATTGACACCGCACTTATCACCTTCTGCGAGGGACCCAAAATATTTGGGGATGCACTTTGTTAAGTTGGTCTCTCGCGAGTATAGGTCAGAAGATTAAACATCGGCGGGTCTGGGAGCACCTGTTGGCACAACAAGAGAGCCTTCAGAGGGGGGACTACAAGTGCTCCTTGAGAACACGCGTTCAGAGTTCGAATTGATGCACAATCTGTGCTTTGTGACCTTTTTATCACTTGGGGTCACTGTTGCTGATCTTCACTGTGGCCTAACTTTCTCCAGTTAGGCCTCCGAGCGGTTTGAATCTGGCTCCTTGAATAGCGAGATTCGACTCAGTGAGTGGCCGAGTATTCCTATTCTAGGTCATGCTCATCCAACTTTTGAGCATTTCTTGGTGGTCACTTTAGAAGTGAGCAAACAAAACGAATGTTCTTCTTCTTCTTCTTCTTCTTCTTCCTACTGTTGCTCAAAAGTGCAAAAGTGTCATCTCTTGCGGAAGTATCAATGCACACCTCGCCAACTTGTCAACAATCCGTGCTCCGAGACAATACAAGTTCGTGTGTCTCCTCCGGCGCCTTCTTCTCGCCCCTTCGCACCCGTTTTCGGATGAATATTACGTCACGAAGGGGCACAAACAATGCGCGTCTTGAGAAGAGAGTGACCCATCAAAAGTGT
Organism: Caenorhabditis sulstoni; assembly: GCA_963966605.1. NCBI lineage: Eukaryota > Metazoa > Nematoda > Chromadorea > Rhabditida > Rhabditidae > Caenorhabditis > Caenorhabditis sulstoni. Next base: position 4,536,074 of record OZ016477.1, read on the forward strand.
CAAAAAATAAAAGATCCTCCCCTTCTCCCCGCTCATTTCACCTCCGCACTTTTATGTTTGCTCGGGGATAGCCGAAAGCGATACCGAGAGGCGAAAAGAGGATGAGTCGCGCGAGGGCAGCGAACGAACCAGGGACCTCGGAGAGAATCTTCTTGCAGACCCGAAGAGATATGCGTCTCGAACCCGCTCGTCGAGATGTTCAAACTGCTCCTCGTCTCGGATCGCTCGTTCCTGAACCGATCGATCGACGAAATGACGCTCTCGCAAATCTCGGACGCGATTCAGTTCGACAGCGGCGGCATGACCCACTTGCTGGGAGGCGTCACTCTCGACGAGGACAAACGGATCGCCGGTCAGCTCTCGCATCGTCGCCTCTTCTGAAGTTTGAGTTTCAGGCGCGAAGGCGATGCTGCTGCCGTACGCCCTCCGTCATTCTTCCGACGACGAGGACTGGGTGGCCGAGAAGTGGGAGGTTCGGCTGGCCGACTTCCTTCTTCAGTACGACTCGCCGATCATTCGAGCCAGCTGGTGGACGTACGAAACACTGGCGGCCGAGTCGGCGAGAGACCGTCTCCAACTGATCAAGTACGCCCCTCCGTGACGCCTTCTGCTCCTCGACGTTCCCCATTTTCAGCATGCTCCTTCCATGCTTCATCTGCGTCTCGATCTACACAATCGCGTGCTGCTGCGTCCTCTCGTGGCGTCGTTCCCGTCCGTGGCTCGCCATCGGCGGCGTCTTCTCGGCGGCGATGGCGATCGCGTCGGCGGTCGGAGTGCTTCTGCTCGCCGGCTACGGTATGACGAGCGTCGCCTACTCGATGCCGTTCATTGTGTTCTGTAAGTGTTCGGTATTCAAAACGTGTATTTGAATATGCTGTGTCACAATCCCGTTCGCAAATATTTTGGGTGCCTCCAGAGAATGAGATGCATACACTGTTTGCACATGTGTTTGCACATTTTGAACTCCGAAACTCCTGAAACGGCCGGACGGAGGGTCAAAAAACGAAAAGAGTTGTTCCGGGGCAGCCGAAGAAGCCTTCTGAATCGTGTCGGTTTGCAGCTGTCGGCGTCGACAACGTCTTCATTCTGCTCTCGGCGTGGAGGTCGACGCCTTCCACCGAATCGCTCGAACATCGCATGGAGGAGACGTTCGCCGACGCGGCGGTCAGCATCACCGTCACCTCGCTCACCGACCTCATCTCGTTCGGCGTCGGCTGTGCGACGCCGTTCCCGTCCGTGCAGATGTTCTGTGCGTACGCCGTCGCCGCCGTCATCTTCACCTACATCTATCAGCTGACGTTTTTCGCCGCCGTGATGGTCTACACGAATCGGCGGGAGATCGACAATCGGCACTGCATCACGTTCCACAAGCTGAAACGGGAGGAAAAGTTGCCGGAGAAGGTGCAGGGCGACCGCAGTTTCGAGAAGAACAGCATGCTGGCCAAGTTCTTCCGGACGACGTACTCGGACTTTCTGCTGAATCCGCTCGTGCGCATCTTCATCCTCACCACATTCATCGTCTACCTGGGAATCGCCTCGTACGGATGCACGAAAGTGAAGCTGGGTCTCGAGCCGAACGACTTGCTTCCCGAGAACTCGTACGGCAAGAGGACTCTGATGATGGCGGAGAAGTACTTCTCCGACTACGGCAGTTCGCTCCACGTTTGGATGTACAACCTGTCCGAGGTGGACGTGGCTCCCCGCAAGATGTGGGACGTTCTCGAGAAGGAGATCGAGCTCTACGAGCACACCGAATTCACCGCCGGCAGCGACTCGTGGCTGCGCACGTTCCTCGCGTTCGTGAAGCAAGCGGGCCTCCTGATCACACCGGAGAACTTCGTCTACATCCTCAAGAACGTCTTCCTCTCGCAGCCGCAGTTCGCCAAGTACGCTCGAGACGTCGTGCTCTCGATGGACGGAGAGCATTTGGAGGCGTCGCGGATTCCGGTGCAATTGCGGCACGTCGGCTCGGCAAACCAGTCGAGAGCAATGAGATTGTTCCGGAGACTGGCCGAGACGAGCGAGTTGCAGACCGGCGTCTACGCGGACTTTTTCCAGGTGAGTGCCAGGAGACGTGCCTCCTCTCATGCTCGTCTTTCAGTTCGCCGAACAGTACAACGCGGTGCTACCGGGCACTCTCTCTTCCATCGCCTACGCGGGAGTCGCCGTCGTCGTCGTCTCTCTGATTCTGATTCCGGAGCCAGTGGCGAGTCTCTGGGTGAGTCATTCTGCTTCTCTCTCCGTCAACGTCCCCACGTCTTCAGGTCTCCTTCTCCATCGTCTCGATCAACGTCGGAATCCTCGGATTCATGACGTTCTGGTCGGTCCGTCTCGACTTCATCTCCATGGTCACCATCGTCATGTCCATCGGATTCTGCGTCGATTTCGCCGCCCACCTCGCCTACAATTTCGCGAAAGGAGAGAACATCGACGCTCCGGAACGGATGAGAAACGCCCTCTACGCAGTCGGAGCCCCCATTCTCATGTCCGCCTCGTCCACAATCCTCGGAGTCTCGTTCATGGCCTCCGCCGAGTCGTACGTCTTCCGAAGTTTCCTCAAGACCATCGTGCTCGTCATTTTGCTGGGAGCTCTTCACGGACTCGTCATTCTCCCCGTTCTCCTGAGCATGTTCTACTGTGGCAGCTCATCGAAAGCCACGAAAGAGCACCTGAGTGCCGTGGAGCAGAAGCTCGCCGCTCAGTACAACAATCCGGCGGCCCGAACGGCCTCGATCCAATTCCTCAGCAATCCGGATCTTTACACTCTGCCGCCTCCGAGCGTGGAGTACTCTCTCTCGACCCTCGAATTCAACCGAACCCAATCCACAGTATCCTCGCGTCCTCTCGGCGCCCCGCCCACTCTCGGAGGCAGCCCGAAACGAGAACTCTCGGGCACGTCTGGACCGCCCGAGTACGAAGAGCACGATCCGGCGGGAGCCCTGAGCACGTTCGGCGTCTCGCCGGCGGTCGCCGCCAACACGACAGGCATCATTCCGATGCGCGCGAAACTCAAATACCCGACGAGCATGACGACGAGAAAGGAAAGCAGTGAGCAGCTGCCGGTGAGGACCACTCCGGAGCTCTACTACCCATCGTAGCCGTCGCTCCGCCTCTTGCTCTCTCTCTCTCTCTCTCTCTCCACTTTCGGGTCTCTCTCTCACTGTCTCTCTCTCTCCTCTCTCTCTCTCGAACTGTATCTTTTGCTCTCCTTCTTCTTCTTCTTCTTCTTCTCTTCCTTTCACTCGAACGGTGACTTCCTTCCGCGTACTTTCTAGTATTTTCCCTCACACTTGCTTTCGTATTTATTGTGTCTTTCTTCGATTCTTTCTTCGTTTTCTTGAAACAAACTGGTATCTCTTGAAATGAATTTCTATTAAAATACAACAAAAAACCAAACGAAACAGAGAATGGCTGCGTGCCGACGTCTTCTGAATTCAGTGCACGTACATCCATTTCTCGACGCCGCAAACCGAAAGTTTGAAGTTTTCGATCCTGAAAAGAGAATGATCAACTGGCTGTGTCCATCAGTCACTGACAGCTCGACGCAGCTGTTGATGAGCTCCCAGTCGTGTCCGATCTCCTTCTTGATCCTCTCCGCCTTCAGCTTCTTCTTCCCCTTCGCTTCGGCTATCTGCCACGTGTCGGCTGCCACGACGAGAGCAGCGTTGTAAGCGACGAGCAGCGCTCCGCGCGGAGCCGAGTGCACACAGATCATCGCCTTCACGCACTCAGCCACCGTCTTCGCACACTCGGATCGCTGAAAAGACACACGTTTCGTGTCGGCTCGCAGTTTCTCTGCTCACATCGAGCTCACTGAGCTTCTTGACGAGCTCCGCCTCCCAGCTCTTGAAGAAAGCCGGCAGCTCGTCGCGGAACAGCAGGGTCAAAAGTTGTCCGATCCGACTGACAGCGTCATAGTTCGGGAGAAGATAACGACGGTGGTAGATGAACGTGAGCAGGACTCGCATGTCTTCCGCCTTCATCGTCGGCAGAATGAACCGGTTCTCGTGCGAAACCATCGCGAGCACGTTTCCGATGCTCATGTGGGTCGAGATGGCGGCCTGCAAATGCATGTCTTCTTCTCGTCAATCCATCTCCGACATACCTTCAGAGCCACACTCGAGTCGGCGAGGACCGGCCCGTGCACGTTGAATTCGTGTGGCGATCCGTCGCCGACAGTGATCACCCAGTCGCTCTTCGGCACCTCTTCGCCCTTCAGAATCTTCTCGAGAATCAGTTGCGAGTTCGTCGGCACGTGCGACTTTCTCACGTTCAGATCGACGTGGCTCTCGAGCTCGAAGTATCCCCGTTCGACGGTCATCTCGACGCGAAGAGTGGCCACTCCGTTGGCGGTGTACACTCCGAGAGACTCGTGACTGATCGCCGTCAGACACGCGTACGATCCGTCGTCCTGCTTCTGAAGATCGAGAGCGAGCGATCCGATGATCAGTTTCGCGTCTTCAAGTCCGGGAGCGTTCGGTTTGTAAGGACTAGGGAAACCTCCGCGAGTGACGTCGGTCGGGTACAGGTAGGTGTAGCTGACTGGCAGCAGACGGAACTGACACATCAGCTCCTGGTTCTCGTTCTCTCCGAGCACGTTGATCGCGTAGGCGTAGGAGTACATGACGAGGTTGTGCTGCAGAATGCAGCAGTTCGACTGGATCTGGTTTCCCGGCGCAGTCAACTTCTTGACGCCGTCCGGATGCAGTTTGAAGTCGAATGCGAAGTGGATTCCGGCGGAGACGGTCTCGTCGACCATCTTCTCTTCCAGATCGTCGAACGACTTTCCCGTCGTCCAATTGTTCGAGAAGGCTACAGAAAACGGGTCATTTGGAATGCTCAATGTCTTTATTCGGCGGAATCTCGCGGAAAGAATCAGTGCTTCTCCGGCTTGGCGGCTCCGATGACGACGACTTCGCCGCTTCCGGATCCGTATCCGTGTCCGTGCTTGCACGGATTGCCCATTCCCGAGACGGAAGCGACGGCGATAGCGACGAACGAGAGGATGGCGTAGAAGTTCATTCTGAAAAGACCGGGTTCCCGGGGGATTCAGAAGACGTACTCACTTCACAAGAAGTTGGAAGGCGAAGAAGCTGTGGATGCTTGATGAAGATTCCGAGGGTCGGGTGTCTTTTTATACGCTTCCGGGCTGCGCAAACTTCACGATTTCGTTCCTTTTCCCTCCAACTTCTTGAACTTTGTTTCCGTTTTTCCGATCACCGGAACAAAGTTCCGATCCAAGAAACACCGAAACACAATGTCCGGTGATCGAGAATCGTAAAGTTTGCGCAGCCCGGAAGCGTATAAAAAGACACCCGACCCTCGGAATCTTCATCAAGCATCCACAGCTTCTTCGCCTTCCAACTTCTTGTGAAGTGAGTACGTCTTCTGAATCCCCCGGGAACCCGGTCTTTTCAGGATGAACTTCTACGCCATCCTCTCGTTCGTCGCTGTCGCCGTCGCTTCCGTCTCGGGAATGGGCAATCCGTGTAAGCACGGACACGGATACGGATCCGGAAGCGGCGAAGTCGTCGTCATCGGAGCCGCCAAGCCGGAGAAGCACTGATTCTTTCCGCGAGATTCCGCCGAATAAAGCATTCCAACTCACCGCTCTCTTCGTGTCGGATAATCTCGGCTCCGTTCGGCAGCTTGTCATCGTTCTGAAGTCATACTCTGAAGGTCAGAAGACGTCGCTCTTCTGAATCCTCACCACTTCCTTCGGATTGATGACATCGAAGAAGCTCATTTCCAGAGAGACGGCGGAGTTTGAGAAGTTTCTCTTCGGCACTGAACTTCTATTTCTCCGCGTTCGCTAGCTCCACGTCGTTGATTCTCGAGTGTCACGTTCTTTGATTTTTTAAATTTATTAAAATTGTCATAACGTGTTTCGAGGAATAACAAGAGAGAGAGAGAGGCGATTTGTACATTGAAAGCACTAGAGTATTTCTTATTCGGATTTCTGCTCGGCAGTGCTCTTTTCGTCGAGCATCGGAGTTCCTTCTTCTGCGGAGGAGTCGATGTGCACTGCGTCCAGATTCACGTTCTTCGTTTCGACCTGGAAAAGAAGGCGTTCGAGGCGAGAGAAAGGGCGGTCTGACCAGGAAGAAGTATGAGATGGCGAGGTTGATTGTTCCGAGGAGGACGACTGTCAGGTACACCGACGGCTTCCACCAGTGGTTCGCGTGGTTCAACTGAAAACACGCGGAGTGTGCAGTGGAGCGCAGTTCCGTCTTACCACTGGAGCGAAAATGGCTCCGATGCGAGCGACGAGGGAGCAAGTTCCGGTTGCGGACGCACGGAACGCGGTCTCCATGCTCTCGACGGCGCACAGGTAGCAGGCGTCCCACGTGTACTCGATGAACACGGTGCCGATGAGATTGACGATGAGGAAGGCGACTCCCTGCAAGCGAAGACTCAAGAGAGACGCTTCTCGAGAGACTTACGGTGTAGTCGTTGTAGGTCATGATCGTGAGAATCAGGAAGCAGACGCAGACGACGAGCTGCGCGCCCTGGTGGAGAGTTCGTCGACGGAACGACGGCACGTGCGTGTCGAACATCACGAGGATCATTTTGGAGACGGCGATGAGGATGGAGAAGAGGATCTGGTTGGTGAAGAGGTCGCCCGAGATGGTGTTCGAGTTGAGGTCGGTGGCGTATCCGCAGATCGACGCGACGAACCACATCGACCAGAGCACGAACAGACGACGTAGGAGCCCCTTCGTTTTGAGCATTTCGCATATCGTCTGGAATCAGACGACCGGCTCGCCGAGCACATCTCTGTAGCTCACCTTCGAGTGCTCGATCTTCTGATGCTCGACGGGCACGAAAGGGACTCCGGCCATCTTGGCGATGTGCTGCTCACTTCGCTTCATCTGCTCGAGTCTCTGCTTGTTGTGGAGCCACGTCGGCGACTCGGGAAACACGAAAACGATGATCAAAAGGGCGGGAAGGGCAGCGATAGCGCACGCGATCGACGAGATCCGCCATTCGGGGAGAGCCATCGCGATGAGAGTCATCATGAGCCGAGCGACGCCCTGAACTTGTTCCCATTGCTCTCTCTTCTCTTCTGGACGAGCTCACCCAGTTGAAGAAGGCTCTCAGAGCCATTCTTTGCTTCGGCAACAGCATCTCCATCACGAACGTGCACACGACGACGAGCGTTCCGCCGACGGAAAGGCCCACGAAGAAGCGGATGCCGAGCAGCACCTGGGAGCTCGGAGCCAATCCTGCAACAGGCGGGACTCGCTCGACTGATTCGGACCTCCCAACCTGTGACAAAGTTCATGAAGATCCCGAGCGAGAGTACGAACACGGCGACTGGCTTTCGGCCGACGATGTCAGAGACCGCTCCGAACGAGAAGGTGCCGCAGAGAACGCCGGCGAACTGGATCTGCGAGAAGAGCGTCTGCATGTAGGCCGCCTTTCCGCAGATCCAGCCGTACTCGAGGGCCGCCGACTGGAACGCGACGTCGACGAACGTGATGTTGGAAGTGCATGACTCGTAGATTGTGCAGTTCGAGGTCGGCTCGCCGTCGCCTGGAACGGAGAATGGTGTCGGTGGCCGAGTGAAGAGTTTCCTAGTCCCTCCCTTACCGCACTTCCATTTCGGAACGTAGTTGGAGAAGATGGGGAAGATCTGTTGAGAAGCGAAAAAGATGGAGAACTGCCAAGTGAGGAGGACGAGAAGGTGGAATCGATTGATATCGAACCACATCCTGAGAACAAATTGAGTTCCTTTTTTTGCGATGAAAAGTGGAAGCGAATGGAAGAATTACACTGGGGAAAAAAGAGAAAAACGAGAGAGAGAGAGGAAAAGAAGGAGTGATCTTTCGGGACAAAAGGGATACGAATTGCAAAAGAAAAATGAAGAGGAGATTCATTCTTTGGTTCGACTTTTAAAAAAAAAGATAACGAACACGATTCGGTGGATCAAGTTTTGACGAGAAGAACGTCTCGGGAGGGACTAGATTCCGACGGTTCGGCCTCGAATCTCTAAAGATGGACTAGATTTCGAGCCGTGAAAAGTTAGGCCACGAGGGAGAAGTGAGTGATCTTTTTCTTGATCTTGCGGAAGTTTATCAAAACAGCTGACTCTTCGAAATTCGCCAACTTTTGACCGATAAATAAACATTTCTCAGTGGGAGCAACTGATAAAAAGTGGCGAGAAGCTTCTCGAGCTTCGTCCGATTCGTTTTGTCGAGGAAGCGACGGAGAACGACGACTCATCCATCAAAACGGAATGAAAATCAAAAAGAGAAGGAGAAGAGCGCGGGCCGCCGAAATGACAGATAGCAGAGGGAGCGAGGAAGAGGAGCGGCGGAGAGAGAGAGAGAGAGTTTATCAATAATTTGATGATCTTGTGTTCGAAACCGAAGAGGCCCGACGAGAAAAACGAAAGACGCGACGAGGCAAAACAAGAGTCGGTGCCCCCACGAAAACAAGGAAAGAGGGCCCGCCCGTCCAAGAACCGCCGAGCCACGAATCGGAGCCAATCGAGAGCTCCGCTTACAGTCACGAGCCGGTGAACAGTTGCCCATAGGAAAACCGAGCTCTTCGCCTCACCAAACAATCGCTCGTTACAGTCACTTTTTCAGCTTCTTCTCGTTGTAGCGTCTTGCGAATTGTTTGTAGGAAGAGAATGAGTTTTGAGAAGAGATGGAAGAAATGTTTATTCGCATCTTCATGTACATCGTCTTTTCGGGGCGCTCAGTTTACAGAAACACGAGGGGAGAAGGCAAAAGAACGAAACAAAAAATACGGCTGGAGGCAATAAAAGAACGAGAGCCGCCGAAGAGTGTTTGGAAGTGATAAGGGACGGAAAAGAGCGGGGGAAAAAAGAGCGGGGCGGTGGCAGGCGAAAGGTATTCGGCGGAAAGGGCAGGCGGTTCGTGTAAGTCGATCCGATTACTAGCCGCATATTCACAACAGTGCCCCCTCCTGTTTCAGCCACTCTCTCTCTCTCTTTCTCTCTCTCTCTCTCTCTCTCTCTCTCTCTCTCTCTCTCTCTCTCTTTCTTTCTCTTTCTCTCTTTCTCTGAAACTTTGGTCTCTCCGCCTCCTCCTACTCCTCCTCCACCCGGTTTTTTATTGCGAATAGACGGTTTGGGAAGGGCCGATAAGAGATCCTCGTCACTATTTTCTTTGAACTCGGCGGCTGGTTGCAAAGGTGACAAAACGACCACCTGGAAGAAGGGAAGATGACGTCACGGCGACCAGAAGACACTTCCTCCAGATGACCTTCCGATTCTTCTGACCCGATGACCTTTTGTGTCTCCACGTGGCAACTGCCTCTTCTCGACGAGAATCGGTGTTTTTCCCAGCGAACGTTTCCCAAATGAAGTTTTTTTGGTTTCCAATTCTATCGATATGCATTCGTGAAGTTGTGAGTTTCCGACTTCAATGACGCAAAAAGAGTCTAGCACCGTAGAACTCTCAAAACTCGAGCTCCCTGTCGGACGGTTTCAACTCTTCCGTCCTTCTCAACGACACCTCCGACGCGACGATTCCCTTGTGCGTGACGCCGCCGTCGAGCTCCTCGCCCGTCTGCTCTTTCTCACTTTCGATTACTCCCAACACGCACAAGTACATCGGAGTCGGCATTTTCTTCGTGTTCATCATCGCCCAGACCGTCCATTACTTTTGTTTGGAGGACCAGCAGGCCAAGATCTATCAGAAGGAGCAGAGCGATTCGAGAGTCGCCGTCGACCAGGAACCGCCCGTTCCCGACGAGGAGAAGGATCGGAGGGCCAAGTTGGCCTACGGAATTTCCACGAATTCGGTCAGAAACTGTTCAGTTGGCCGAATTCCGACATTCTCGTGTTTCAGTACGTCGTTTCGGAAAGCAAGACGCCCGGCGGAATCGTTGAAATGCGAGTGTCCGAGAGAAGACCGCGGCGGTCGTTCGCAGTGGCGCCGCCGATCACGCCCGCCTCGATCGGCATGATGTACGGGAGCCGCGTGAAGACTGTGCAGAAGGAGGAGACGCAGGTGTGCCAGATACGAGTGACCGCCGACAAGTGGGGCCGCGGGAAGGAGCTCGTTGACCTGGTGAACGACACTCTCGAAGTGCCCGCCCTGATGGGACTTCCCGAGGAGAAGGCCAAGTTCGTGATGGAGGCGGTGCAGAGCCACGTGGAACGGATGACCGACCAGAAGGTTTTCTTGCACGGAGCACTCGAAGGAGGCAATCCGATCGTGTGCGGCAGCCAGTACCTGGAGGGCGAGACTTTCGGAGAGGCCCGGCTGGAACTGAAGCTCGAGGTGACCGCCCCGATCCATCTGCCGATCAACGTCTTCTGGATCAAAGTGGAGCCCGTCGTGCCGCTTCAGAAGACCGCCCCGCCCGTCAGAATCGCCGTTTCCGAACTGACGTCGGTTCCGAACAAAGACACTCCGAAGATGGAAAAACTGCCGACAGTCGTCGTCGAAGCTCCGAAGATGAAATCGACAGCTTCGGAGAGTTTGGAAGAGGCGAAGCATGTGAAAAAAGACAGTCCGGAGACGAAAAAGAAAGAGAGAAAAGACTCTTCGAAGCGCAAAGAAGCAAAGAAACAGTCCGAAGGCTCCGGAATCGAAGTCGTCGTGATCCCTCAGCCGACTTCGCAGAAACCGGCTCCTCCCAGAGAGAAGAACGTCACTCCGGTGTGTTTCACTGCTCCTCCTCACCTGAACCCTTTGTTTCAGAGGGTCTCTCCGGTCCCGACGACTCCCGAAAAACCGTCGTCCGGACAGATGCCCCCGTCGTTGGTTCGGAAGAAGAAGGACTCCCCTCCGGGAAAAGCATCTAGTCCGAACTGAATTAATTGACAGCCGCTGAAAAGGAGGCATTTATTCGAGAGACCGATTCGCAAAAAGAAAGGCCATCTCGAAATAAACTTAAAAATAGGCACCCGTAGGCTATTCACAATGTAAAACGGACCTATTTCAGATAGAGAGGGGGCTTAAACGATAATAAATACGCTTAGTCTACAGTATGAGAGGAGAAGTGCGAAGAGGAAGCGGGTGAGAAGGAAAGAGAGGAGGCAGAAAGGAAGAGGAAAGAGATATGAGAAGAGATGGTACATGAAGTGGCTATCAGAAAAGGAGAGAAACACGAATTAGACGATGTTTTCGACGGCGGCTCGCGTGTTCATCACGATCTGCGCCAGTTGGTCCAGTCTCGCCAGGCACTCCGCCTTCTGGTTCGCATTCGGTCCGTTGGCCAGAAGAGGGAGAGTTTCGCGGGAGAACTAGAAAAGAAGAAATGACCTTCGGATTCAGAAGAAAACGCTCTCACCTTTTCGGTCATCTCGTTCAGATTTCGAACGTGATCTACTGCGAGTCGTCGATGCTGCTCGGTAGCCGCCTCGTCGTCATACTCATCGTCCGATTTCTCCACCACTGGCGGCATGAAAAGATCCTCGTCGCGGATCGGAGTCGCCTCGCCGCTTCCGTCAGTTCCCATCTCTTTGACTCGATCCGCGTACCGGAGGGTATTAAGAGTGTGATCGCTGGAAGAGATGCCTGGAGAGATCATCGAGATCATCACAGTCCTCGACTTCTCCCCGATGAAACTGTCGCGAAGGACCATCGTCAACTTCGATTGCCGGAACGGAACGTGCGAACTGTTGCGGGCCATTCCTCGAATGCACTCCTTCAAAGCCAGCAGCGACTGGTTGATGTTGGCTCCTTCCTTCCGGGTGTCGCGGTCGCATTCTCGCGTGTCTTGGCCGCGTTCATTTCCAGCCAAATCAATCAGGGAGAATTTGCCCCAGACCTTCTTTCCTCTGAAAAATAAAAGTACGTTTCGTTACTCTCCAGTATCCTAGCAACTCACTGTCGCAGAATAATCTGGAAGATAGCGTGCGAGCGGGACGAGTTCGCGTTGGCAGAGGTGGTTCCGGCAGTACGGACGAGGGTTCCCTTGTTGATGAGCTCGAGCACGTCTTGCTCATTCATAGCTCGCTCCTCTTTCAGTCCGACAATCTGCACCTTCTGCTTGTTATCCTCGAGCACTCGCAGCTCCACTTTCTCGTTCAGCAGGTCAAAAGTCTGCAAATTCAGAAGGCTGCTTTTGAATGATTCATTTGTTTTCCGCTCTTACCTTCGTTCCATATATCTCGAAGAATGCGCAATGCACAGTGAGATCTTTGCGGCGATACGCAGGCTGCTCGAGCATTCGAAAGACGTCGCGAGCCGTCAGCGCGTAAATCCCCATCGAAGCGTTCTGCTTCTTGCCGGAGAAGTCTCCGCCCATCGTGTGCGTCTTCCCTGATCCGGTCTGCCCGTAGGCGAAACACGTGGCTGTTCCCTGTTCGAAGACAGTTTTGACGAGCGGAGCCGCTGTGAATCTGTAGACGAGCTCATTGTTGGCCGACTCGTCGAACGCGTAATCGAAGCGGAATTTCTGATTCTCGAGGAACTTGGTCAGATCGACGCGCGTCTGGGGCTGATGAACGACTGTGATGTCGCGGCTTGGGATTGTAATCACGTCCACCTCGTTCTTCGCCAGCTCCTTCTTATTCAGAGGGCGCTTCCGGACGCACACTGAGATACGGCTCTCGTTGACCGCATCGAACACAGTCAATGGCCGATAGTCAATGTTCGACCTGTAGTTGCGGATCATCTCGGCGAAGGCGAAGTTTGCATTCGACGGAGCTACGTCCTGCTGCGGATATCCTCTCGGCACATTCTTCGGCGACGGAGCACGGAGGGCTGCCGGAGACGGAGCCCGCTGAGAGACGAACTCGACCGTTGTCGCAGCGGCAGGAGCTGCAGGAGCCGCGATGATTGGAGCGGCTGGTGGAGGGGCGACGACGGTGGTAGTGCGAGAGGTGACCGTCGTTTTATTGATCTCGATGGTGGCTTTAGGCGGAGCGACAAAAGACCGAACGGGGACAGGCTTCGATGCTGGCGGCTCGGTGTACGATTGATTGGCTCGAGCTGTAGTCACTACTGGTTTGGTGGGAGGAGCCACGAATCGATCCACAGCCTTCGGAGAAGGAGCACGACGTGTCGTCGGCAGCGGCTTCTCGCTGGGTGGAGATGGAGGGCGAATGGGTGTCGTGTGGTTGAAGATCCCCGATTGACGCTTGCTGGCGATAACATCTGAAACTTAAAACCTCAATGATCTAATAGAGATGTGTTCGTTATCACCCTTGTGGTTCTTCATCACGTGGTCCAGAAGGAACATATCCTCGTCTTCATCGTGCGTCGACAAGTTGTGAGCAGCCGACATGCTCAGTCGGTTGGCGATCGACGAGCTTTGAAGCGTCTTGGGTTGCGGCGTGGGTGCCGGTTTCGACATTTGGAGCGTCGGATTCAATTTCAGTAGTTCGTCCAGCGATGACTCTTTTCCCTTGGTTTCACCCTGAATAAAAGTGCGTAACGATAAATAAGTGGGAATATTTTTATTCTGAAGCGCCGCCATAAAATGAAATGCATGATTTTCGGTGCGTCGGCCATCGGAAATGCATGGATGTGTGATGAGCTTCAGAAAAGGATGAAAAGAGGGGGGAGAAGGCTCACCTTCTCGTACCATTCGACCATGAAACGACCGTTCGCCTTCACTTCTGCAATGACGGCGCTGTGAATGCGACCGTCGCTTCGCTTGATCTCGACGTGCATTCCGACGGCGATCATCTTTTACCTGAAGAATATGCGGATTTGTTAATTAGGGCGGAAGAGAGGAAGATAACCGAAATTGTGAGAGAAGGTGTTATGAAATAGAAGCGAAAGGGGAAGGCTTTGAAAGAAGAATTGGCGCGAAAATTGCGTTCGTGGTGGAGAGAGGAGGAAGCGGACAGGGGGAATAGAGGGGGAAGAGGAGAGACGGAGAGAGAACATGGTCAGAGAATGGCCGGGAGGCTGGCCACACAAAGACAAACGACGCTTTTGCCGGACCGAATAGAGACAGAAAGCGAGAAAGGGAGAGAGAGAGAGAGAGAGGATCAGCTTTTCCGTTTCCGCGCTCTCCAACTCAGGTTTCCTTATCGATTTCCCTCGGGAACTCCCTTTTGAACTGCACAAGAGAACAAATCAATCGGGAAACAGGTGATTCATCGCGTTTGAATTCGAAATTTCGCGAGCGCGGCGCCATTTCGATTCGTACTCCTTTTTCCGTGCGAGACCCAATCGACTTCCGGTCTGCGCTTTCGAATTGAACCAGTAATTTTGCTGTTTTGTGACTTTGAGCATCTTTTCATGTTGCCTCGAATTCATTCGGAGAAGGAACATATAAAAAGAGATGAGCAGATTGGGAGATGTGAGCAATAAAATGGAAGGAAACGGATGGACGAGGAGGGGCAGCTCGTGTTTCGCAATCAAGAATAGCCCCGGAGAGTCCGTGGGCTCGAGGAGCCCGGAGGCGGAAAGAAGACGAAGAGGAGAGACGACTGGGAGGAGAGGAGACTTCAGAATGGGACAGCCTGCGAAAAGAGAAGAAAGAGCACACGAGCAGTTATGGGGCTCTTTTTGTGAGCGGAAACGAAGAAAAGGGATTATGATGGGACCCGTGCAATTTGCGGAAACGAAACGAGAGAAGGCGAGAATGCGAAAACTGCATTTCGATTGGAAAAGAACGAGAAGAACCTTATCACAAAAATCGAAATTCGCATTTGAAAAAACAAGAAATTTTGAGAAGTAGTGAGCAAAACACCGGAGATCACGCGCCTAGAATCGCCGGTTCGAAAAGTCGAACTGCGCGCGCATAGTTATCAAAGAAGTGCAGTTTTCCGTGACGGTGAATGCGGACTTTCCTCTGCGTCTCCATTGTTGGCACACTCTCTCGCACTACAAGCTCCCTAGAGCATGTTTGCATCGTCTCTAGAAACATTATTTATTGTTTCATTCTCAGATTTTCGCATCTTTTTATTTCCATCGATACACACTGAAAAGAGACAAATTACAATTTGAATAGAAAGTCGACAAAATACACGAATTTTTAAAAGATTAGAAGCCTAAAGAGAAGATTTCTAAACGAAATGTCAGGTAAAACGTAGGGGGAGGAGCAAGAAATCACCGTGAAGTGTTTACAAAAACGAACAAGAACGAAAGATGGAGAAATGAGAGTTTGAGCAAAAACAGAAAAGGTGAAGAATCGGGGCGACTCTCTAGAAGAGATCTTTCCGATTTCGGGTCTCGAAACGAAATGATCGTACTAAAAAAGAAGGAAAAGGTGAAAGAAATGAAAGAAGATTGAGATGAGGAGCGACTTCCTGCAGCAAACTTTTTAGTCGCGCTTGTCCTTGATCGGGGCCTCGACTGAAAATGAGAACAAATTAGCGACCGGTTGTCCCGTGGAACCCGTTTCCCTGAGATCCTGGAGGTTACTGGAGCAGACGATAGCACACCATTCGGTAAATGAAATCTGAACATCGGCGGTTAGACAAGACAAAAGGAGAAGAGAAAAACACACGGAAAGAGAAAGTTAGGACATTCAGGAGTCACTTTATTCGTGAATTCCTTGATTTTACACACGCAATGGAGATATAATAAAAAGTAATAAATTATTATAAAAAGATAGGGACAGGAGGGGGTACAAGAGGGAATGAAAAAGAGAACGAACAAACAAACTGGGGGGAACAGGACAAAAAGAGATTTATCTGAATTGGCTAGACTCATGAAAAGTTTTGGTGACCGTAATCCGTTTGAAGTTTGGAGGGGGAGAAGAGGGTTGGGATCGGACATACAATGGGACGATTGGGACATGAAGACAATGAGCGAACGGGGTGAAAATCCGGAAAAAAGTGGGTAGAGACACGAAGGATTATGATTCACACACTGCAGAAGGAAGCCCAAAACTGATTAGGGAGAGAGAAAAGACAAATCATCACAAGTTTTTGAGAGGAAAAGAAGAGGTTAGATCAAGTCGAATCACAGTTCGTTATGCAACTTGTCGGCTGGGGCAGTGTCGAACTTGGACGGATCGACGGACGGGCCGACGAGCGCATGGTTGATGAGCTCGGCGTACGGTCCGAGCATCCATGCAAAGTATGCGAGCGTGATCGAGACCCACGCAAGGAGAAAGATCACAGAGCGCGCCTTCGCTGCACCCGTTTCCGGCTTACCATCGATCCAGTTGCGGGCGATGAACTTAAGGATCTCGTCGAGGAGCAGCACTGGCAATGAGATCTTCAACACGGCGATCCACTCGATCAGGTTGAGCGGCGTAATCTGTAATATCATTCGACAGGTGAGGAGAGATAGAAAATTCCGGGAATACCTGGAAGATAGTGGCCATGATGTCGACGTAGAGAATGACGAAGTGAAGGGACATCGAGAGAGTGATTGCGGCCATCAGCCAGATGTTCTTCCATGGTGGCATCACGAACAGCGACTGGTTCTCAGAGAGCGAGTTGATGGCGTTGAGCATTTCGATGGTGACCAACACAGAGAGAGCCATGGCGTTAGGGTGGTTGTCTTCGAACACGGCACAGTCCAGATCGGCAAAGTTGTCCGGCTCGATCTCGCATCTCATCCAGTGAGTCAGCTGGTAGTAGGTGATCTGTGGTCCATCCTCGTACAGAAGGAACCACCACATCGAGGCTCCGACAGTGGCAACTCCGACGTAAGCTGAAAGGAGAGTATGTGTAACATGAATCTTTTTGGTATAAGAAACTCACTTCCGACAGCAAGATATCTGAAGAAGAGCCATCCGGAGATAAGTCCGTCGTTGGCCGATCGTGGGTGTCTGTCCATGATGTCAAGATCTGGTGGGTTGAATCCGAGAGCGGTGGCCGGAAGACCGTCAGTGACCAAGTTGACCCAGAGAAGCTGGACTGGGATGAGAGCCTCCGGAATTCCGAGAGCGGCGACCATGAAGATCGAGACGACTTCTCCGACGTTCGACGAGATGAGATATCTGATGAACTGCTTCATGTTGTTGTAGATGGCACGTCCCTCCTCAACGGCAGAGACGATCGAGGCGAAGTTGTCGTCAGCAAGCACCATTTCAGAGGCAGACTTGGCGACAGCGGTTCCGGATCCCATGGCGATTCCGATTTCAGCCTTCTTGAGAGCTGGGGCATCGTTCACTCCGTCTCCAGTCATAGCAGTGATCTCTCCATGCGATTGAAGGATATCGACAATCTTGGACTTGTGGGACGGCTCGACACGGGCGAAAAGCTTAGCTCTGCGGCAAGCCTCAGATTGCTGCTCAGGTGGCAGGTCATCGAACTCGCGACCAGTGTAGGCCTTTCCAGTGGTGTCCTCGTTCTCTCCGAACAATCCGATTCTTCTTCCGATAGCCTCAGCGGTGTTCTTGTTGTCTCCGGTGATCATGATGACGCGGATTCCGGCGTGGTTGCAGGCCTTGATCGAGTCCATGACCTCAGTTCTTGGGGGATCGAGCATTCCGACGACTCCGACGAAAGTGATGTCCTTCTCGTACTTGACGAACTGGGTGGCGTCCTCGAGATTCATGTTCGATGGGCTGACCGGGGTGTCGATGGTTCCGAGGGCGAGGCAACGGAGAGTATCTCTGCCTGTTCCGTATTGGACACACTGGTCGACGATCTTCTGGGTCATGGCTGGCGTGAGCGGCACCTTCTGTCCGTTGACTCTGACATGAGTGCAGCGACCGAGAACTCCTTCGGGGGCTCCCTTCACGAACATCTTGGCTCCTGATCCTTCGTTGGCTGGGATACAATAGGCGGACATGGACTTGCGGTCACGAGAGAACTCCAGAGTGAACTCTTTCTTCCATTTCTGCTGGATGACACGGTTGGCGACTCCTCCGAGCTCCTTTGGCGATAATCCAGCCTTCGAGGTTCCGAACACGTTCAGCTTCTCGGCGAGAACCACAAGAGCGGTCTCGGTGGCTTCTCCGACCTTTTCGTATTGCTTCTTCGACTCGTTGTAATCGACGGAAGAATCGTTGCACATGGCGCAAATCATGGAGAGCTCGGTGAGAGCGTCGTATTCTCCGGCAGCTGGGTTGATTTCGCGTCCGTTCTGGTGAACCTTTCCGACTGGCTCGTAGGTGGATCCGCTGATGGTGAACTCGGTGAAACTGATAGAATCGCCAGAGGCTTTCTCAGCGATGAACATCTTAGAGACGGACATCTGGTTGGTGGTGAGAGTTCCGGTCTTGTCAGAGCAGATGACGGAGGTGCATCCGAGAGTCTCGACGGATGGCAGAGATCTGACGATGGCGTTCTTCTTGGCCATACGACGGGTTCCGAGGGCAAGGCAAGTGGTGATGACGGCTGGAAGTCCTTCTGGGATGGCGGCGACAGCGAGGGCAACAGCAATCTTGAAGTAGTAGATGGCTCCCTTCACCCACGATCCTCCGTGAGCTGGATCGTTGAAGTGTCCGATGTTGATGGCCCACACAGCGACGCAGATCACCGAGATGACCTTCGAGAGCTGCTCTCCGAACTCGTCAAGCTTCTGCTGAAGCGGAGTCTTGTCACTCTCGGTCTCAGCCATCTCGGTACGGATCTTTCCGATCTCAGTGTTCAATCCGGTTCCGAAAACGATTCCACGGGCCTTTCCGGAGGCGACGTTGGTTCCCGAGAACAGACAGTTCTTCTTGTCCTGGTTGACAGCGCGCGGGTCCGGAACAGAGTCGGTGTGCTTGATGACAGACACGGACTCTCCAGTGAGGATAGACTGATCGATACGGATGGTGGTCGAGTAGATCTTGACAAGGCGAAGATCGGACGGAATCTTGTCGCCGACAGACACTTCGACGAGATCTCCCGGAACGAGTTCCTTGGCGCGGATCATCTGAATTCCGTGGTGTCCGGCGCGGATGACCTTGGCCATTTCGGGCTCGTACTCCTTGAGAGCTTCGATGGCGGATTCAGCATTTCTTTCCTGCAAAGTACAAGTTGAAAAGTCCCTCATTCATCACTATTTTCGAGCCGTTTGCCACTTTTCTTCTTCTTCTCAATTTCAACTAGCGTACGTAATGCCATGACGCACGTCTCTCTTCTTTTTCTTCTTCAAAACTCGGGCGCAAAGAGCACCCTCCCTTCTTTCTTCTTCTGTTACACTGTGCCGAGGCCTCCCCTATCTCTCGCCATCGTCAACCCCAACCAACTCACTCGCACACACTCAAACACAACAACAAGTCAAAAAGACATTATTCTTTGCAGTTTTTCCCATTTGAACTACTTCGAACAAAAACAACAATTGCAAAACAGCTGAGTCTGTTCTTACCTGCCACACTCCGACGGTAGCATTGGCGATGAGAATGAGGAGAATGACGAACGGTTCGACAAAAGCTGTGACTGCTTCTGTTTGATCTTCGTGTTCTTCGAAGAGGGCAAGGACAAAGGAGATAATGGCGGCGAGGAGGAGGATCTTGACGAGAAGGTCGTCAAATTGCTCGAGGATCAGTTCCCAGAGTGACTTTCCTTCTTCGGCGGGCATTTCTGAAATATCATTCATTCCGACTCGACTTCCTTTTCCCATTGCCTGTCCTCCATTAGTCCCCATATTATCAAGTTCCACTCCATCTCTCTTACACACTTTGAAGCGCAAGAGAGAAGAAAAATGATACTCTCATCGTCTCATTCGAACAAATGTGCATCTCACTGACATCAAGAAGAGCCAAGCGAAATCAAAAAAGAAAGAGAGAAGAGAAAAAGAAGATATCCAGATGGGCAACTGTATCTGAACCCCCTTGGACCCATAACTATGCAATATGCGCTGTTTCACGATGCTTCTCATCTACATTTAATGGCCTGCAACTCTCTACGAAATGGCGCTGTCATATGCTCATTCTCCGCATTTCCAGATGTTTCCCTCTCTCCAGTCTTGAAAACAAATAAAGTTTCTCGCTCACCATTCTCTCCATATTTCTTCCTCAATGCTTCCACCTGCTGCTCGGTAAGACCCTCCGGACCCGTGCCGAAGAATTTGCACACCTGGAACAAACGAAAGGACGTCGTCAGTATGCCTCAGACCGAGTCTCACCTCATCGGCGTCTTTGGAATGCGCGTCCTCCATGTTGACGGCTGTACCCAAGTAGCTGATTTTCTGAAAAAGAAACGAGTCGAGGTTGTAAGGAGATGAAAGGAGATGGAAGGAGATGAAGAGCGAGAATGATAAGCCTCGTAGAAAAGACGAGGCTGTGGAGGCAGGAGCCCGAGCACACAGCCCGTGCCTACTGAAGATGCGCTGGCAATGGCGGCGGCAGAGCGGCGGGACCCTGGGGCGTGTGTAAAGTGGAGAGAATGAAAATAAAAACATCTCTTTACAATGAGAAACAGCGCGCGAGTTAGAGAGGCGCAGTCGGTGAAATCCGGAGACGAGGTGGCATCTGAGGAGGGGCAGACGGCTCGGCGCGGGAAGAGAAGCGCCTCCTGCCTGCTTCCTCTCTCTCGCGCCATCACCCGACGACATCGGGGAGCCGGGATCCCGCTGCTGTGCATTCTCTGGAGTGCGCTCAAGCTCGGCTCAAAAGATGAGAAAAGAAGGAAGAAGGGGGACGTCTCTCGGAACAAAATCAAGCGGATAACACATAAAATCGACTTTGTGCGGCCGCGACAGCGGCGGCTGTGACCTTTAGACTAGAGTCAAAAGGTTGTAATACGACAGACAGTGGCATCCCGAGGTTGGGCCAGAGGGGAACCTGCTTCGAACATTTTCGGGTTACGACATCATTGGGGCCCCGAGAACAGCTGCTCATAAGCAGACAACGATTATGACACGGCGAAGAACACGATGGGAACTCGCTCAGAACACATTTCGACTCGGATTCGAGAGAAATGCGAACTTTCGGGTTGGAAAAGTCCGAAACGCGTCGAGATTGTTATCTCTCGTTTCGCCGAAACCTATCCGCTCGGCTAAACCTACAAACTGAACATTGATATCTGAGAGATAAAGTTTCATTATTTGGCGAGATAGGAAGCGAGTTTGTTTGTGAATTCTCTCATCTTTTGCTCGACATTTGCAAAACGTTGCCCCCGGGCTAGACATAGGACAGATCATATTTTGGGAAAGAAAGGAGAAGACGGTGGGGCGAATGAGAAAGAACGGAATGGCATGATCGGAATCAATTTCGGAATTCCCTCTCGTTTTTACTTTAGAGACACGTCATTCTTGCAGAGAACCAGTTTTCATTATCAATTTTGGCTGATGAAAGAGAAAGATAGGTCATTTTAGGCCGAGTTTTTGGGGCGAGAACGAAAGTTTTGGGAGGAACATGTTGTCGGGAGGGCTAACTTTGGAAAAATAGCAGAATCGACGAGCGTCCTGAATAATGAGGGTGGACGAAATAGTAAGCGGACCGAGGAGAGTAGCCACAAGACGGTGACGTGTAGTAATACCGAAATGGAGGTGCGTCCGTAGTTGTGCGTCGAGTCGGGTGCACTCACGCGCAAATGCAGACAGAGCGAAACTTCGAGAACACGACGACTGTGTTGGCGTGACGCGGCGACGAACTGCATCATTCTGTGACCTACTTAGTAGGCGAGGAGACCCAGAATTGTAAATAAGAAGTATAGGTGCTTGATAAGGTCGTTGTGCACAATGTCAGCCACCCAGACGTGTGCTCTGCTTGCTTTCGAGTGTTTCCTCGAGTGTGAAGAGCTAACAGCAAATAGACACTGATCATCACATCACCACAACAACACGCGTTTAGTCGAGTTTTGTATTGTAAAGAAGCTGAGAGAAGCCCAGAACGGCTTATTTGTGTGGATTTCAAAAAAAGAAGAGAGGAAAGAGGAAGCTGAAGACTTAAGACTTGGCGGATGTTTTCTTCCTCACATACACACACTCACTGCTTCGGCTCCTTCCAAAAATTATGGGGGTGACGAGGGAAGGAGAAATGAGCCGACGGCTCTATATGAATCGATTTGCGTGCGAGAGCTGGAGTGCAGCGTATAAGGAAAGCGGCGGGGCGGACACCGGACGGGGAGGGCTCTCAGAATAGATTAAGCGGGCCGGGGTCCGCCCCGGTAGTGCGTGGTCCTTTCGCAAATAAATATCGATCGCTGTCTCCTGTCGGAGGAGCACAAATTGAGACATTTCTGTCATCTTTTCCTGCTTTGCGGCGGTGCGAGACTGAAGAACTGTGCGTAATCAAATTATCAATAAAACTGTTGGCGCGAAGAAAAAAGAGAGTCTTTTTGCTCCGTGCGCGCGTCTCGATCAACTTCAAAAAGCTGCAACTACAAAGAAGGAGGCGTTGAGACCGATTCGCTTTGTTATGCAAAAAACACACTCGTTCCCTTCCTTTGCTTAACTTTTCTGCGTCGAGCCTCCTTTGAAACGAAAAATGAATGCGGAAGAAGGAAGGCGGCGAAATAGTGTTGGGGAAGCGGAGACGCAGAGACAATGAGCATCTGTCGGGGGGTCGTGGCGTGATTGAGTGAGCTCGAGACTTGGCACAAAGGGGCGGGCTCGGCGGGTGCAAAACAAGCTGCATTTCACGTGAATCCGCTCGAAAACGACGAAACAAAGTAATATACTGGCGGGGGGAAGAGGAGAAAACTGTCACTCGGCGGGCAACTCGAAATCTTTTTCGAATCGAAATCTGGCGGGGCGTGGGAGCTCAGGCTCCGACGACAGGTCGACAAACAGTAATTGATAAAATAAATCGGGCGGGGGTAAGATATCCGGGGGTCTCTGGCAGGAACAAACAAGCCGCCGACGCGGCGAGTTTTCAACTCGAAGCGACTGTGTTTGGGGGAGGACGGCCTGCCTAATGACGACAATCTCCTCGCTTTTTTCTACTTTTCGCACCTAACTTGCAAATATTTGAGAGCTATTTCGAAGATATGAAGACGAGAACGGACAGGTCAGAGTGCGAGAGGCCTCCGAATGAGGGATCCCGGACGGTTTCGACGGTCTCGTGATGCTTGTTTTGGAGGCGAGGCCTGCTGCCGAAACAAGCGCGTGATAGTGCATGTTCCACGTGGTTCAGTGGATCATAGTGCGATAACGAGAGCGCCGACGAAACCTCCTCCCGAGGGGTTTGTCTCCATAGATCATCTCCAAGTTGGGGGGGGGGGGGGGGGGGGGGGGAATGACTCGCGGGGGAGTATCGCGCACTCTTCGCAGGTTCTTCCGTCCGTTCCGCCGCTTCTCTTTCGCTGCATCTCGCCAGTTGTTCTCCGTTTTTCTGCTGGCTGTTTATGAGCCGCCTTTATCTTTCTTTTTCTCTCTCGGAAAACAAGATTTTCCTTTCTCTCTCTCTCGCTTGAGGAGAAAAAAGGGATACGAGAAAGAAAACGAGGGATCGGAATCAATTTATCAGTCGACTCGTCGAGCACACAGGTCAATCGAGAGGGATCGACGGGGATCGAGCGAGGCAGGCGAAGAGGAAGAAGAAGAAGAAGTAGAAGGAGAGGGAGAAGAAGTGTATGCCCGAGAAGCGTCGTCGCGAGGCGGCGATCGATGATAACGGCCAAAAGTGCCTCGATAAGGAGGCATTGCGTCACAAACGATTGATCTGTGTCTCGAAAGACGCAAGTCGATGCACTTTCTTACGTAGGTTCTCTCATCGAAACAACTTTATCATCGGCTATTTTCCCATTTTCACACTGATAAAATTAGCGAAATGTGACCAAAAGTCTTTGTGATCTTTCGAACGGGATAAAGTTCATTTCGGTCGTTGCAACGGCGTTGGAGGAGGGACTAGGAAACGCAGTGAGAAAGTTCTTCCAGGCGGGACACAGATGGAAGAGAAACTGTTTTCTAGTCCCTCGGGATGAGTAGTCTCTGCGAGAATCGTGCAATGCTCTGACGTCTTCTTCTCTTCGGAGATCCACTTGCGTCACTTTACAATCTGTTTCCGTGCTCGCGGAGCCTCTTCTTCTTCTTTTCGTCGAATACCTTTGGCTCCTCGACACATGGCCTCACTTTTGCTCGAAAGAGAGAGAGAGAGATAGAGTTATTTTGCTGCGTTTATCCTTCTGTTTGCCAGGGATACAGTGAGCAGTGTAAAACAGAGGAAGAAGAAGAAGAAAGAAAGAAGAAAGAGAAAAGGTGAGGAGAGTCTCCGGTTACTCTTTTTCTCGACGAGAACACGAAAAGAAGAAGAAGAAGAAGAAGAAGACGCGTGTTGGCTGCCAGATGTTCCCGAAAAACTAGTTGGGAACCCGTCGATTTTCGGAGAGACGCGACCGGGGGAACAGGAAAAGATGACGTTCGCAGAGCGCCCGAATGCGATTCTAGTGCTTCTCGGATTAGTCTCTCTCGGCGAAAAACGATGATATTTGAAAGGAGAAGACTGCGAATGAGCTGAGAGATGCTGCGAGAAGAACTAGTGGCGGGCTGAAATTCGAAGAGTTGGGCTGGTTTCAGACAAGTGCGGATGGACTTGCAAATGTGATGAGAGTCATTGTTGGTGAGTCAGTGGACACTTGGCAATAGGGAAAGCGTCAAAGGCTCGGCGAGCCGAGATGTTCGAGCATTCAGTAAGTGTTCGGCTTCATTTCTAACCATCTGGACCTGATCCGATTCAATGCAAAACACGGAAAAACTGGGTCAAAACCTTCGGAGACTTGTTCAAAGAGTAACTTTGGAAATATTCCATACCGGTCTGAATCCTCGAACACACCAAGAATATCACTTTCGGACGGGAAGAACTTTGAGAATTCGAAACTCTGACTGTGACCGAATAGTCTCCGACGGGAACCTAGGCCACCACCACGACGACCCGGAACCGCAAGGATCCGCCGCTTCTTCTCGGTCTGTTTGCCATCTGATACCACAAAAACAACACAGGCCACCTCTCACAAAAACACGCGATCCTCCGTTCGATTTCTCGCGAAATGCGAGGGATGTTCCCGTTTTATGCCTCTCCCGCCCGCACTTTTCCCCTTCTTCACTTCTCCATATTTTGCAATTTCTCTTTTTCCCCCACACACACACAGAAAAGTTGCGATGAGTCAGGAATGGAAAAAGCAGAAAAAATGAGTCACTCATGTACATATTTCCCGCCTGTTTTCCCGCTCTTTTTGCTCACTTTTTTGTACAAAAAAGCGCGGTTTGAACTCTGAAAATTGATTTGTGAGTCAGAAATCGACACGTTTCGGAACCACTTTTCCCACGTTTTCCATATTCATTCAATGCGATTTCGAACGGAAAACTCACAGTTTCCATTCGTTTTTCGTTGTTTCTTGAGAAAACCTAGAAACTTTCGAAGAATATTTATGAAAAGAGCATGTGTTGAGCTCGATTCGAAACACTTTTTGGGGGGGAATTGTTGTTGTTCAACTGGTCTGATAATTCAATTGTGATGTTCGAAGGGGTGAAGGGCCAGAAAGGATCCGGAAATTTCACGGAAACGGCTCCAACTTTTTGGATCTAATGAGATTTACCGAAATGAAACTGAGAATATAGATTTGTTTCGAGATGTTTCGACGCAACGAGCCTCTTCAAATCTTGATTTGGAGACAAATTATATGCACGTTTCAATGGAACTTCTCCTGAAAATGAGACACAAAAAGGAAGACTTTCGTCTTTGCGCCAATCGAAAGTTCTTAAAATTGTCTAAACTTTCAGTTTTCGGACCGTTTCGGTATGATTCAGCGCAAGAAAGTTCTTTATTTAGATTCCGAAATCACTCCCCCCTTGCTCCTGTTCAATAGAGCGCGCTTGCATCCCCCACCGATTCCAGTCCCTTTCGTTTCATTTCGGAGAGTGTATCGAGGCGAGTCACTGATGCTGATATGCATTTTTCGACGACAAACAATCTCGCCGATCGATCGACGGCTCGTCTCCGAAACTCCAGGAAGCTTTCTCCTGATAACTGCTCTCGATCGCATTAAATGTGCTTAAAATAGAAGTCCCGCCGCGGGTGCCGGTCGCCGATAATTTGATAACGACTTCGGATTATTTTGGTCACTTCCACGAACAATTTAAGTGTCGGCGTGCGACAGAAATAGCATCTCATTTCGTTTTTTATCGCTGAAAACCGTGTGCAAACCGCTCCGTTTCGGCCTCTAAACAGACTGAAAATGACGGAAAACGCCGTCAAATTCTCCGAATTCCCATCGCATTGCAAGTGCGCCCCACTGAGAAAGACGCTTTGAGAATGGGAAAAAGCAGTGCGCTTCTGCATATTTTTATAGATTTACGAGCGGCACGGTAATGATAAAATTGCTCTTCTCGTCACTTTTTCGCCGCGAAATCAATCATTCGTCTTCGTTTTTTCGGTTGGAGAATCACGAGAAAACGATGAGAAAACTGTCGGTTTTCCCGTTTTTTCACGAGTTCTCCTAAAATTCTCCGGAAATCATTGATCGAGAAATAGGAAACTGGAACCAGGAGAGGAAGTTTGAACCTCTCAACTCGTGGCCGAGCTCCGATCAAGTCGCCTTCTAGTCCCCATCTCCCGCGCTCCACCGCACTCTCTCTACAGTACTCCCGCGGGACCCTGAGTCACTCTTTTCTCGTTTCTCGTCGACTCCGCCCTCCCCTTCTTCTTCGCGGCGTGCTCTTATCGTTTCGTTTCCCACCTCCCCGCTCTCATTATGAATTATCATTTTGCCGCGCGCGCGCACGCGCGACCATCGTTTCCCGCCCTCTGTTTTTGTTGTATACATTCGGTGTTTGCTTCTTCTTCTTCGCTCCATCCAGTTTTTCTTCTTCTTCTTCTTGTTCCTCTCCTGTTTGATTTTAGCTCTCGCTCGCGCGCTTGCGCATGACCTTGTGACCGGGGCGGCGAAGAAAACGAATTTCGAGGTGATGTTTCAAGCTCTTCCTCAGAATCTGTGTGTGTGTTATCAAACACTGTTTGTCTTGTATATTTACGAGAATTGAAGAAGAAGAAGTCTGGAGACTGAGGAGGGAGCAGTAAACAGAGAGAAAGAGTGCGCGGAACCCGCTTGTTTGCTCTCTCTTTGGGCTCGAAACCCGTTGAAACTCGACTTGTACTATGTTACCTGTTGCGTGAGACAGAGAACCTGCCCTCCGCGTTCTCATCGATTTCCCCGAGCCCCACGTGGCAGAGCTCCTTCACAGGCTCGAAGAACCGTCGGATCGCTGCCCTTCCGAGTCTCACTTTTTCCATCCCTTTCTCGTCTCATGACTCGCTTCCCTTGTTCAATTGTTGTTGTTATTGAACCAATCGCATTCCACTTCCTCTCAGTTTCTCACCTCTTCCCAAAAAAGAAGAGGAGTTGAAATTCGACGCCAACCTGCTCACAGGGTCAACATTACCAACTTCTCAATCGATTTCCGAGTTTCGCCGCATGTGCTTGAGCCGGGACTCGAGTGCTCACAGAGCAAGAATGAGCAAAAGAGCTCCACATATGGGAGACTCGGCTGATTCGTTGCCGTTCTGGGTGGCGGGGGGAAGTTTCGCATGGAATTCGCCGTGTTTGTCGTCGGTCAATCCTCTTTCTCAACTCCTCCTCCGCTCTTCCTCTCTTCTTTTCCGCTCCCGCACCGCCTCTCTCACACACACTCTTTTAATTATCTTTTGAAGAAGAGGAGGCAGCTCTCGACTGAGTCACCTTCAGAACAACATCAAAATGTCGTACAATCACAACCAGTACAACTACCAGGTTCGTTTGTTTTTCCACTCTTTTGGCTGGGTTTTGTGGCGAAAAGTGTCATGCTGATAAGAAGAAAAGAGTGTCAGAAGAATGATCGGGTTCATAGTTTAAAGCGAGAATGTGATGTTGAAGTGAGGCGGATTACTGTAGTTTCCATGAGACACTCCGAGGTCACGAGGTAACCCTAGACGGCCCCCCGATTCAGGTGAACACACACACTCGCATCGCGTCGTCCCTACTCGTGGTCCCCCATTCTTGTCCCCATGACCTATAGACCCGCGTACACTTTCGACGAGCCCTTTGCTGGAAATGGCCCGCAGGTCCCCTCCAACCATCTCAGTTTCCCCTCCAACCATCTGCGTTTCCAGATCGCTGTCGTCTTCGCCATCGTCATCGGCGGAGTGCTTCTGCTCGCCGGCGTCGTCTACGCGATCTACGTCGTCGTCGTCAAAGGAGTATGTGTTTTTGAATGTTACAGGAGAAGAGAGAAACAGCGAGGACTGTCTGCACAAAACGAGAGAGTGTGTGTGTTTCGCGGAGACGCCAGACAGTCTCTTTCTATACGATTCTTCGGCTCGCTTGCGTTGCACAAGAGAAGAATTTCCATTGCGCGCGCGCCACTCTTCGTTGCGCTCCAAATCATATGTACATGTAATGTTTGCTGTTTGCATGTGAACGGGCGCTTTCCGCGCGGAAAGAGCACGCGGAAAGCGGAGAGAGAGAAGAACAGAAGCAGGTGACAAATAAGCGGGGAAGAAGGTCAAACGGAAGAAGATTCGGATGGCCATGAGGGAGAGAAACCAGTGAGAGAGACGGGAATTCCGGAGTTGCAGATGAGATCCGACGACAAACAGCGGCTCAATTCGGGCAGGAACTCGGCCGCCAACTGGGCTCAGCCGCCACAGCAATACAGGTGAATTGGGTCACCCGTCATGAAGAGCTCGAGACAGTTTCAGAGAGCAGCCCGCTTCCTCGTACCCGTACAACCCGGCGCCGTCCGTCCAGAACTACGAGTGAGTCCCTCCGCCCATCGATGCGAGCTCCGTTCCTTTGTTCAGATTCAGCGCGCCGGCCGCCCGCACTCCGATCAACACGACCTCCTACACGCCGGTTCCGTCGGTGACCCCGTACACTGCCGCTCAGCAGTACTCGAACGTCCCGCTCGCGACGCCGACGACGCAGCAGTACGTCGTCTCGCAGGGCATCCCGCAGTACCAGCCGGACGTCATCTACACCCAAGGACCGCAGCAGTACCAGCAGCAGATGCCCGTCGAGTACTCGATCCAGCGTCAGTCGCCCAACTTCCCGCAGTCCTCGGTCTGATTCTGTGGGCCAGAGTACGCGAGACGAGCCGTCCATCTGCCGAAACGTTTCGCATTTATTTCCCCTTATCTCCGCACTTTCACACCCCTCTCTCGTCACTTTTACACCTCCGTTTATGCATCGAAAACTCAAGAAACAAACAAAAAATCTTTCTCCGAGGGGTTTTCGGGCGACTTCGAATCGAAAAAACCCGCCGACTTCCCGCTAAAAACACACATTCTACGCATAATTTATTGAGTTTTTCTATCTTGAAATCGTTTAGTTTTCTGATTTATCTAATCAAATTTATAATCGAACAAAAAAGAAAACCATTTATAAAAACTAGTCCTGCTCACATGTGATATTCCAAAGATTTCGATAATAAACTGATTCCTTATGAATGCAAACTCGCTCCGCCGAACTCGTTTGTTCTCAACGGAGCGCACTTTCCACACGAGTCCTCGTCGTCATCGCTTCGAAAAAGGCCATTTCGACTGTTTTACGACGCTCTTTGCTGTTATCAACACTGCCGCGCCTCTTTTCAGCCACGTCGATTCTGCTGCTCTCCGACCGTTTCGGCCACTCGTCTCTCCTCCGTTTCTCCTTTCCAGCCAGCTCGCACTTTTGCAGATTTGCAGATGCTCCGCGTTTTGCTCTTCTCGAGCGTCGTACTCGTCGTCTCGGGGCTCTTCAACCCGCTTCTTCCGACTCTCGGAGACTACTTGCTCACGGAGCAACAGGTCCAGACCTACTTCGGCTCGACTCAAAGAGCCGCTCTCGGCTCGTGCAACAGTGTGCCGTTCGCTTCTGCTCAGGTGAATCAGCTTCGAAACATGTCTCAATAGAGCGCACTTGCAGGCGGGCTTCGCCTCCGCAGTGGGTCTTCCGTCGACGACGACGTGGCGAGAGGCGCAGACGCTGACCAACGCGACGATGACGATGATCGACACGGGAATCGACGGACTCGCCGCCGTCTGCGCGTGAGCACGTATTCCCGCCGTTCCGCATCCGAATTCCGCTTCCAGATCCCGTCAGCAGTTCGTGCAGACTCTCGGTCAGACCTACGACACTTGCATCGACCGATTCTATCTGATCTCTCTCGGAAACACCAACTGGTGGAACGTGATGGTCTACACGCATCTGATGAAGCATCTCGAGTTCATTTGCAGCACCGGATTCGATGGTTCGTCCCGCAGTTACCGTAACCCCGTGACTCCCCCTTTCCAGTGTACCAGCAGAACCTCGATTGCATCCGAAAGGGCGAGACCACCGACGGAACCGTCTATCGTGCCTGCTTCTACAAGTTCAACGCGACCGTCAACGCGAACCCGAACAACTTCTGCGGCGCGACGACGACGTTCATCGACTGCATCAAGGACTTCTTCACCACCGAGTGCAACGCCTACGTCGGCTGGATGCAGTGCGAGCTGGAACGCGTTGGATTTGCCTACGACTGCTACGGATTGGCGTGTTGAAATTGAAGTTGACCGAATAAAAATGCTATCATGAAAATGTTTCATTCCTCACTGGGAACTCGATTTGTGACTAATCGGGACAGGATTAAAAACGGGGGAAACTCGTGAAGAACGGGGAGAAAAAGAAGAAAAGAACAAGAAGAGAATGCCTACCAAATGAGTAATCGGGAACGTTGTCTCGCTTTTTGTTCGCTCGTCATGGCACCTACAAACTCAGATATATACATGAAAAAAGAAAAAGTTGTTCACGAATGGGGGAGTCTAATAGAGAAATCCGGCTAAAAGAGAAAGGATTTATATACAACAGAACTTAATCGGGAAGGGGCCACACCGGTGAGCAGAGAGCGCTTGAATCGGGCTAGCATATTCACAACGTTTACAAAAGAGACAGCATTAAATACAGATCATGTCTGGGCGGGACGGTTGCCTTGACCGGGCACGTGGTGCGACCAGTCGGCGACCTGCGGACCCATCGTCAGGTTGCGACGCGACGAGGTACTGTAGATTGGCAGCACTTCGCTCGCCTCCACTGGCACCGCCTGGAATCGAGAAGTGGATCAGGAGAAAGCAAGAAGATAGTGGTACCTTCAGGTAGATGCACGCGTCGGTTCCGTGTCCTTCCATCGAAACTAGGAACAGGTCGCCGAGGAAGTAGCGGGCATACAGCCGAGAAAGCGGCAGACCGTAGCCGTATCCGGCCAGCGGAGCCTGGGTTCCGTCTCTCGGCGGCGGCGGGGCCGTCGAGTACATGTAGTTGTAGAGACGTTCCAGGATGGTTCGCGAGACTCCGCCTCCTCGATCGCAGATCTGAAAGGGGAGAGTGAGAAACTGTTTGACACATCGCTTCTTTATGCCTTGATAGACAGATCTTCTTGTCCTTTGACAACGAAAACTTTGATGTCCGGCAAGTCGTCGTCCACTCCGTGGAATTCGACAGTCGCTCGCATCGCATTCTGAAATTGTATTTCCTTCTCGATCCTTCAATATTTTAATTGGTTTCTGGTTTTTAGATTCTGCCGTCTACAGTTCAAAATGGGCAACCATCGACGGATATTTACGCAACATTTCACAAAACCCCTCTATTTCGTTGATTCTTCTCTCCTCTCCGTTTCCCTTCAAATTCCCCATTTAGTCCTCTTATCGCATCAGACCACGTGGGTGCGCGCGCGCGTTCAATGGAAAACAAGTCGAGGCCACGGTGTACTTCTTCTTTTTCCTCTTCTTTTTTCTTTACCTTAAACAGTTCGAACATCATGTGATAGAGGTGGCTTGGCACCGCGACAATCGAAATCGGCTTTCCTTTCTCAACGGCATTGTGCATTTCGAGCTTCATTGACGGACTTGTCAAGTAGTAGCGATCACAAAGAAATCTGGAAAACACGAGTCTAAATTACACGTTTCGCCCCTTCAATTTGCTTGTTCAATGCTCCTGATGCGTCACATTCGTTTCAAAGAACAAGAAAACAGAGCCGCGAAGCTCAATGAACTCTGTTTTGCGGCTCAAATCGACAACTGACTCTCTCAGACACGTCCATTCCGTCCAGCCCGAGAGGCTTATCAAACGCTCCCTCCAACCCAAAAGGCGAGAGTCGTATAGTGAAAAGAAGCGGCTCACCTGGCGTTTTCGAAGGCATCGTACACCACACTCTCCACGTCGCACGCGGGATCGATACATCCGACGTGGCGGGGACTCTCCGGGAGCACATTTCCGAAAACAACCTGGTAGACGGGGCAGTTTAAAGAGTTTCAGGGGAATCAGGTTACCAAATGTTGGTTTTGAAGCATACGAATCGATATTCTGTTGATGTAGAAACGATCGAGGAAGTACTGGATGCCCTTCTCGCTAGCAATATCGACTCCATCCGACTCGCGCAGTTCTATGAGCCCTTCGGCCATCGTCTCGACGACATGCGCGTGTCGTTTCAAGACGACTGTCAGTTGGTCGTTGAATCGGGAGACTTGCTCGGGGGAAGCATCGGATGCTTCGAAAGCGAGAAGATCCTCGAAACTCTCCGCGTACCAGTTCGACACCATCTTTGAGCTCGGCATTTGGAGCAGCTTCGGCGGAAGGAGAGTGAACTCTTGCATGATGTTCGCGAGTCGGACGAGCAGCTCATTTTTGAGAAACGTGTACGAATTCGAAGCGGTTCCTATCCGGCCAAAATCCAAATACTGTTGGATGGTGAGCGAGGAGGGTTGGAATTGGCTTGAAAACGAGCACAAGTTCAGAAAAGGGCAATGAAACTTTGTATCTCACCTGTAGTAATCGAGCTTTTTGGCCAGCGAGCCCACGAACGGGCCCAGTAACTTCCGCGAGAAACGCATCTGAAAGAGAAAGAAATGAGAGAAAGCACGGAAAAGACTAGAATTTCTGAGTGGGCGTGATTATGAAGTGCGAGGGAACACTGCCGAAGACGTTGTTTACGTGCCGGAGAGTATGAAAAAACAAAAAAACTGGTGAAATGCACGTCGGCAATCTGTCCAAAACGACGCTCTCGTCGGCACTCTTGTCGTCGAATCGAGAAATGCGCCAGGGCGTCGCGTGCGGCGCCAGCAATCTTTTTGTCGGACACGCCCCGGGTGCGTGCGCGGCAGTTCAAATTTGGTGAGTGGATGGGAAACTTTCGAATGACCTGAAAATGAGGAAGGCACTGATATTCTCATTCATTTTCACTTCTAGGAACAAGAAATCATGGCTCATCTGCAAGGCGCTCCATGGATTTCTTCCCACATGTGTGTTTTCTAGTCCCTCCGAGACAGTTCACAGTTTATTAGCGAAACAGGGTCAAAGTGCGAGGAACAACCAGTATGAAAAGTTGAGAAGAAGAAATCTAGCTACTCGTGCGGATGGTGTTCAGAAAAGAGCCGAATGCATGTCGCAGTTGGGCATCGTCACTCCGAGGCTGTCCCGCGTGACCTGCAAAACGTGTGACCTAGCTTCCTCTTGAACATTCTAGTCCCTACCGTCGAGACGAGCGTCCACGCGTCCGTGCCGCACTTTGCAAGAATAATCGGATGAGAGCATCGGAGGTAGCCGTCCATCGCTCGGCACATTTCAGTCAGATACGCCTCTGTGGATGCCCCCTGCAAATCCAATTTTCCCCCCTCATACCCCATGTCAATCGCCTCTCACTTTTGCTCCCTGAGCTTCCGAAATCGCCTGAGTCGCCGCGATTTTGCAGCTGATGTACTCTTTCTGCGCCTCGACCTGAACGAAACGAGCCCAATGTCAGTGGGGCGCACTTGCATACCTCTGCGAAACAGCCGGCGTGCTTCTGGAACAACGGCTGTCCGGAACCGCACATGTAGCTGTAGGAGGCGTGGACGGCGTCGATGGAAAGCGAGTCGCAGCGGATCGAAGACACGCATTCCTCAAAGAAACAAGAATGGATTCTGAAGGGAAGAGAGGGAGCTGACTTTGAAGTCGGAGTAGATGGAGCAGAGCTGGTTGAAGACGTGACCGCCTTGCAGAGGGAACTGCATCGCTCCCGTTTCAGCTTGCAGCTTTGTCGCGTAGTCGAGCATCGGCTGCAAACATCTCATTCGAAATTTGGAGTTCTTTGGGAAATGGGAAGAGGGACTAGAAAACCCAGATGGCCTAACTTCTCGAGGGACGCGAAAAACTCACTTGAAGGCACTCGTTGACCTTCTTTTCGTCCGAATATTCGCACTTGACGGGACTCTCTTTCGGGTTGACGGCCGGTAAAAAGAAGAGAAACCAGATGAGCATCGTGCTGAAACACTCGAAGCTCACTGAAGCATACGAAATGGAGGGAGGCGATTCAGAAGAAGAAGAAGAAGACGTGAAAGAAGACGACGAAGAGGCTTCTTCAGCAGTCCGTAATTCAATCGCGTCGAGTCCTCTTATCTTATTTTCACGCCGACTTCTTCTTCGCCGTCGTCGTCTTCTTTCAGCCAACTTTTACTTTCTGCGCACAAAACAAGCAACGCATTCTCTCATTCCAGAACTCAGAATTTAGAATACGTCGTCAGCGAATTCAGAAGACGTTGACGGGAAAAAAGAAGAAGAATGCGCGACGTCTCCTCGTTTTTCATATTTCATTCAAAACCACTTCTCTGCACCTTTTTTCTGCCGCTGCTGCCGCACAAAAAATGTTCGAGAGAGAAAAGGAAAAAGTCGCGGGGAAACGACGGCAAAATTGGATTCGAATTGCGAAGAAAAAGAAAAGGGATTCAGAAGAAAGAATCGAAGCGAATCTGATAAACTACTTCACAAAAAGAACGAATTCGCCGCCGCCGTCGACGTCTTCTTCTTCTTTTTTCCAGAGATTAGAGCGAATGAAGGAGCGAAAGAGGTGGTCGGGATTACGAGAAACGAAGACGGATGGGAGCGAGGAAGAAGAAGAAGAAACGGATTCTCAAGAACACACGCGGATCTAATGGCTTTTCGACGGCGGCTCGTCGTCGAACATTCCTCCAACGACCCGAGTTTACAAGAACTCGACAAAAACTCGTGGTGTGAAATTGAACTCCTCCTCCAGTTTTCCTCGTTTTTTTGGAAAAGAGAAACCTCAAAGGAGGGAGCTGACGACAGTTTATCTCTCGAAAAACGAAACGGAGGAGGTCTCTTCACTGCGAATCGTCTTCTGAAGGCTCTCCGGAGAGGCGGCCGAAGGGATAGAAAACGGGAAAAGTTGGATGTCTCTCTCTCTCTTCTGAATTCCATCTAATTAAACATCCGCGCTCCCAGCGGCATGCATGTCCGTTTTGCTGTCAAACACACACTTGTCAACGCTACTAAATTGCAGCGAGAAACGGCGAAAAGCGGGTCCTTGGGGGGCGGCGGTTTTACGAGCCACCTGAGTCTAATGGCTCACTGAAACAGCTTCTTCTGCTCCAGAGAGCCCGCACAATTGGCGGAAAGAACGAATTTATTGGGTGGAGAGAAACAGAGAAAGCACAGGAAATACAATCAAAGGGAAGACAAAGCGAAGGGGAGTCTAGTTAAAGCTGGATGTTTAAAGAAATAAATATAAAGTACCCGGAAGCAGTGATCACACATGAAATGAGTTACTCGTTGACAGAGTTGTACATGAGAACGGCAAGAACGACGCAGATGGTTCCTAGCACGAAGTACATTCCGACGAAGACGTCGGGGAAGATGAGCATCGAAAGGACGACGACGAGAATGATTGAGACGGCCGACGCCATCGACTTGTACAGGTTGTCGAGGTAGCGCATCACGAGAGAGATGTAGAGCCCGCCGACGCCCAGCAGGGCCACGATGGCCCACACTTTCTCCGTGTATCCGAAGAAGAAGCCCTTCTCCGAGATCCGAGAATAGTCCGTCAGACAGCCGATGAACGCGCTCACCTGAACACAGAGGACACGCTCTCTCCCTTCTCTCAGATAACTCACCACTCCACAACTGTACATCTGCATGTTCCTGACCCAAAAAGGAGTGCTTCCGCCGTCTTTCAGCATCTTTTCGAAGTAAACGCCCGCGAATCCGGCGGTGACACACGTTGCCAGCACGGCCGACAATCCGACGATGTAGTTCTCGGCCGTCTCGCGTCGCTTGTTCGATTCCTCGGCCGAAGTGTTGTTCATTTGGACGAAGGCGACGCCGAGCATCAGAAGACAGATGGCCATCCAACGCCGGACCGAGAACTTTCTTCCGAGGAAGAGCATCATGAAGAGGGCCGTGGAGACCACTTTCAGCTGGGTCGTCACTTGGTAGACGCCCGCGTCGAGGTTCGAGAGTCCGACGAAATCGAGATTGTTCTGGAGGGCGTAGGCGAACGAGGGAACACTCATTTTGAGCAGTTCGTTCGGAGCATTCAGGTAGTACCGATGGATTTGCTCGGAGAACAGTTTTTGGTCATAGTTGCACTCTTTGAAGAACATTCCCAGCGTGATAAACAACTTCAGAAGCTCAGCACAGAAGACCACAGAAGTGGCCGAGTACATCTGAAGAGAGGATTCAGAAGTCGTTCAGAAGACGTTCTCACCTTATCCGGCTCGACGGTGCTCCTAGTGTATTTGATCGTGAGGGTGTAGGCAGTCCAGATGAACGTCATGCTGGCGATGACGTAGCATTTGAAAGCAAAACTGGGACGTGATGACGTGGCATCTTCTGAAACCCTTTCAGAAACAGACTGGGATGAAAAAGCCGTTTTGCGAGGAACCTGCTTCCTTCTTCTTCACCACGTCGTCGTTGGTCATCGGAAGAAGCGGCTCTTTGTGACTTTCCTCGTCGAGCGAGATATGTACATTTTTATAGTTCATACCTGTAAAACTGAGAAATTGATCGAGATTCAGACCAACACGTGAATTCGGAATCGTCTCTGATAGGGACGAAGAGAAAGAAAAGGGCGTTAGCTGGAAGAGAGGAGTGATAGAGAGAGAGAGAGGGAGTTTCCTCTTTTGGTCGGGGAAGAAGACGACGAAGAGCATGATGTTTGTTTGGCTTGTATCGACGATGCCCCCCATATGAGTTATCGTTTGCCTCCATAAAACTTTCTGACGTGGCACACTCTTTGTTTGGTTCGCCAGTTCAATTGTTCAGATCAACAAGACTAGAGAGTGTGCGTGTCTGTTTCTCTGGTGACACAGATGGTCACACGAACAATAGAGCGGATCAAAAACCCGTCGATTTCGGACTAAAGCGAACCGGGCCGAGAAGTATGAACACTGAAACTGGATTGAGTCCCTACTGAAAAGCGCGCCATTTGGAAGGGTTCTTTCGCTTTGGCTCATTCGCTCATCTGCCGGCCCCTTTTCGATTGACCTCGTATTCTGTGGAATCGAATCGAATGCCCCTCTAGGAGGCTCCATTATGTCGCCGGTCTGCTTCTCTGCGTCTCTTCCGTTCTCACACTCTATACTCTCGCACTGTCGGCGTCTCTTGGGGCGCCCGCACTCTCTCGTCTGCTAATAAACGATAACGAGTGCGGAAAGGGGGGCCAACAAGTTAACTGTCATCGAAAAGAGACAAAGAGGGAGCAGAGAAGCAGACAAAGTGACTAGACAGTCAAACGGAAGGGAAGAGAGACCAGAAAAATCGGAGAGACGTCAGACACGACGACTCACGGGGCCGCGTTTTACAGGTTGGTTCGGAATCTTCAGTTCGCAAGGACCCTCTCAACGAGATCATGGTGAGTCTGTCTTCTGAAGTCCTCACGTCTTCCGAATCCTGCCAATTCAGATCAACTTCGACGGAATCAAGAAAATTACGGAGAGACTCAAGTGGAAGCAGGGTGAGTGTCGTCGAAAGGACATCCTAATTCTGAAGGACGTCATCTCAAACTTTACGGGGAAAAAATGAAAACTGGCGGTTTACAGGTGATGAAGACGAGAATTGGGCGAAGAAAGCCATCGACAACTTGATGAAAAAGCTCATCAAGCACAACAAACAGGCTCTCGAGAACTTGGAATTCGCGTTGAGAGTGAGCGAGAGAAAAAGAACCGGGACGGATTTGTTCGTTTTTCAGTGCCAAGGCCATCAGAAGACCGAATGCGTGACGATTCCGCGCTCTTTGGACGGACGTCTTCAGATTTCGCATCGAAAGGTATTCAGAGACCATTTGTAAGCCGAAGAGCGTTTTGTTTATGAAAGCGAAAGAGCCGGCAATT
This sequence comes from Caenorhabditis sulstoni, assembly GCA_963966605.1. Classification (NCBI taxonomy): domain Eukaryota; kingdom Metazoa; phylum Nematoda; class Chromadorea; order Rhabditida; family Rhabditidae; genus Caenorhabditis; species Caenorhabditis sulstoni. Next base: position 4,573,883 of record OZ016477.1, read on the forward strand.
CTAAACAAATTGAATCGGAAATCGATTTCAACATTCCAAAAAAGCAGACAGCAAAAGCGCAATAAAAAAACGGACCGAGTTCAAAAACACAAAAATGCCACGCAGCCATGGCGACACGATCGCGAATGCGCTCTACTGAACAGACTTTCGTATCCCCGCTACGCAGCGAATTCAGAATGAGCGGCAGTTTGAATATCTTGCAGGCGCTTCCGCACGTCATCTACTGCCGAGTCTACCGGTGGCCGGATCTGCAGTCGCACCACGAGCTGAAAGCCATCGAAGACTGCCGATTCTGCTACGAATCGGGTCAGAAAGACATCTGCATCAATCCGTACCACTACAAAAGAGTCCATGCGGCCGGAGTGTTGCCGCCCGTTCTGGTGCCCCGATACTCGGAGAAGCCGCCTCAGGAGGTGCCGCCGACGCTCGCCAAGTTCCAGCTAATGGAGATGAACGGTTCCAAGATGCCACAGAATGTCAATATGGCCAACGTGAATTTTACGTGAGTGGGTGGATAGAGAAAGAGACAGGAAAGAGAAAGAATAGGCAAAGGATTCATAAAAGGGAATCACAAGAACACAGTCATCAATATGAGGAGGGAAAAGCGTGCGGAAACGGAACAGAACCCGTCCGGACAGAGAACAGAAACAGGACGAGTAACAAGAAAAAAACAAGAAACCTAGGGGCTAGAGGGGATGCAAACGGGTCTTAGTAGAATGCAGAATTGGATGAAGACGGATCTCAGTACAAATCGAGCAGCTCGGCAGCTCGCTTCTTCGCATCCATCAACGGAATCATCTTTTTGAGCATGAGCATCTCGCGAGGCGGCGCGAAAAGAGCCGCTTTCCGGATGGATTCCATTGCTCTCTCGTAGTTTTCCCTGAAAGGTCTTCCCGAAATTCGAAAAATCCTTTCGCTTTCTCACTTTTTGATCGTCGGCGCCGGTCCATTAGTTCCCAGAAGATGAAGAACGTGGGCGGAGAAATTGAACGGATCCTCCCGGAGAGCAGCGTTCGCGCATTCCGTCGTGAGACGAAGACGTTCTTCTTCTGGTTTGTGCACGTGCAAATCTCTGGAAAATAAGAAAGTCCAGAAAGTTCGGTATCTATGAAACTCACGCAGTCTGCAAGAACCGACTCGGCACCAGATATCTCGTCTTGATTTTCGCGGCCTCGTTGAGCAACTTCGCCGAGCTCTCCTCATTGTTCGTCATCATGTAAACCTTAGCCATGAGCACGAGGTTGAAGTGAGTGGGCCGTTGCTCAGTGAGCTCCTCCATCTCGCGAATGCGACGGTGTACGTCTCCGTAGTCCTCACAACTGCACAGCTTGAGGAAAGCAACGATCATGGTAAGATGCGAAGTCAGAGTGCCATTTTTCGCGGCGGCGCCTAGCAAACGATCGGCGTTATTCTGGAAATGATTGAATGAAAAAAGAATCTAAGAGAGAAGAACGTTACCGTGTCGGCCATCATCTGTTCTTCGTGACTCGAAGCCGTCGTATCAATAACGCATCCGTTGAAAACGAAGATCCCGGCGAAAGAATTCAACTTGAACAATCTCTCTTTTTCATCCGTCGGCACAGATGAAAGGAATCTGGAATTGCAAGGATCTTTGTGAAATGTGAATCTCCGATCTGACCTGTCAAGATCCGCCATCGTGTACATCAGTTCTATCTTGACGATATCGAACGCTTCCACCATTAGCTTCTTTCTTTCCGAATCACTTTCCGCTTGAATCTTGGTCTCAATGCTAGCTTGAACCTTGTCCACGTATCGCGTGGCCTCGTTCGGATCCACTCCATAGCTCAGGAACTTGGCACGAAGGATCATCGCGGGCGCGTAGTCGACGGACTCATCTAGCACTTCCAGGATCCGCTCGTACTCACCGCTTCTAAACTTTTCGAGAGCCAGTTTGTAGATTCTGTAAAATTCGCATTTTTTATGATCGCAACAGAGATACCAGAACAAACTTTTGTCCCTCATCAAGCTCGTCTGGCGTGAATTTATTGAGATCCATTTTGAAAATGTCGAGGATATCCCAAGTGTCGGCCCATTGCTGAATACGGAAGAGAGCCAGCGGCTGAGGGGCGAGCTTTTCTATTCCCGCCGGTTTTCCGATCACAGAAGAAGTCTGAGCGGGGAGATTATTTGAATAACATCAAAACATTAATGGAAAGTACCGGATCAATGTTGAGAAGCTTTCCGAAGAACTCGAAATTCATCTTGTTGAGGCTCTCGTCCAAGGTGAACGCGGCGAGCAAGTCTGAGTAATATTACTTTATTTTTTCGTATATTTTTTCGTCTACTTACAAGTTAGAGCTTCCGGATTCTTTCCGATTTCATGCAGCGCCTTCGCAGCTCTCAGATAAGCTTTCGCGTACTTTTTGTCCACTTTCAGCGCCGCCAGACAGTCTTTCAGCACTTCTTGTGGACTATGACCTACTTTTTCACGGCAGGCGGCTCTGTTCTGGTAGAGCATGGCAACGATGTGTCTCTGCGTGTTCTCGCCGGCTTTTTCGATTCCCTTCGTGAACTCGTTGATCGCCGCCACGTAGTTCTTCTCTTTGAATCGCATATTTCCGAGCGCCTTGATCTCTTCGAGTTGCTTCTCAATCTGAGAAATCGAAATGTGTTTTCGCATAGAGTCGACAGCTATTCCTCACGTCTTGTGTAGAACTGAGACTCTTGTAAGCCACGTATCCAACTCCGGCCACTGTCGCCGCTGCCGCCACTCCAATCAACACTTTTTTTGTTTGGTCGCTTATACTGGTGTTCGTTGCCGACATTTTTGCTGGAAGTTTCTCAAAATTGAAAGATAGTGGCTCGAAAATGAAACCTTAAGAATGGAAAATGACGTAAAATTCAACTGATAAAAAATTAAAAATTAAAACCCAAAAAATAAAAAGAGTGCAAGGGCGTAATCAGCGGAGTGTCGTTTGAGAAGGGCGCTGCGCCTCTCAAATTATCACAGATGGGAAGGAAGGAAAACGGAAAAATATTGGAAGATGCATGATTCAGAAGCAACCAGTTCGATCAATACAACTCGAATGGAATCGAAGACATGGACACTTCGCAGAAGTTCGACATTCCTCCGGGAGTTCCGACGTGTCTGGTGCCGTTCGACAAGGGTTGGGACGAGCAATTCTGGGCGACAGTCAGCTACTACGAGCTGAACACGCGCATCGGAGAGCAGGTGAAAGTCTCCTCGTCGACGATCACGATCGACGGATTCACGGATCCGTGCATAAACGGCAGCAAGATCAGTCTCGGCCTCTTCTCGAACGTGAACCGGAACGCGACGATCGAGAACACGAGACGGCACATCGGAAACGGTGAGCGAGGGACTAGAAACCACCGTGACCTAGAAATTCAGGCGTCAAACTGACGTACGTCCGCAGCAACGGCGCTCTGTTCGCGCAGTGCGAGAGCGATTCGGCCATCTTCGTGCAGTCGCGCAACTGCAACTACATCAACGGATTCCATCCGACGACTGTCGTCAAAATAGCCAACAAGTGCTCTCTGAAGATATTCGACATGGAAATCTTCCGCACGGTGAGTCGCGACGTCTTCTTCTTCTCCTCTTCTGAATCCGCCGGTTTCAGCTGCTCGAGGACTGCAGTCGTCGCGGATTCGACGCCTCCTTCGATCTTCAGAAGATGACGTTCATCAGAATGTCGTTCGTGAAGGGTTGGGGAGCCGAGTATCAGCGTCAGGACGTGACCTCCACGCCCTGCTGGATCGAAATCCATCTGCACGCTCCGCTAGCCTGGCTCGATCGCGTTCTGTTCACAATGTCGCCGACCCCTCGCCCCATCTCTTCCATCTCTTGATTTCCCGTTCTTCGTTTTTTTTTCTCGTTTTTATTAATTTTAATAGAGAATACAACTACACTACTGAAGCCGGGAAGATGCAATGATTCGACGTGGAAACGACGGGAGTCACAGTAAATACATGGGAATTGCTGAGTGAAGGAAAAGGAAATGGGGGAAACTAATGAATGAGCATCTGATTCCGAATACATAATATGATACAGTTTGGAACGTCTTCTGAATGCGAAGAGGTTAATCCGCGGCGAGAAGCGAGTCCATAATGAGAGTGCACGTTGCGAAGAACTCCATCGTTTGGGAGCGAACGACGGCTTCCGGTTCCAGAGAGAGCGTCGAGATTTCATCGAGGCTGTCCATAGAGTTCTGAAGCGGATTCCCTGAAGACTTCAGAAGACGTGCTCTCACCTCAGTGTCTCCCAGGTAGACACTGCTGTTGAGCGAGTTCTGCGAAGCGTCCTTATCGTCGCTGCGTCGAAGCTTCGGAATCGGAACGGCGATGGAAGTTGGAGAAAGCAGGTTGTTGGATGGTTTCGAGGAGTTGTTTCCGATGGAGTCGTTGACTGGCGAGGAGCGGTTTTGGATCGACATCGAAGTGGCACGGGAACGGCAGCGGCTCGGAGGATTCGCTGAGAGAACGAGAGATACTATCTGATTCATCTGATTCCCTGGATATCTCCAGTAGACCCCAATGTCTATGAATTCACGAGAGGCTTTTTCGATCTGAAACTTCTTGCTCACCTTCCTCGTCCTCGGTCATTCCTTTGAAATCGAGCAGGTAGCCGCCTTCCTTCTTCTCCTTCTCCAGACTGAACAACTGAAGCGCTACCTTCACCGGATCCGGATTCGCGGCCGTAGGCTTGCAGCGGACGATGATGTGGTACATGCTGAGGATCTTCCACTCCATGTCCACCTTCTTCAAACGAGTGAAGATGTGACTCATCGTATCTTCGGGTTTCTCGAGAGCGCGGATTCCCAGGTTCCACGTCATTCTCTTCTGATCCTTCTTCAACCCTTCCAGGATCTTTCTGCCAATGTTCGCTGTAAAAATGAGTCAGTTGGGATGGGATTTCGGAGGATCAACTCGCTCTTGGTTGGTTTGTGAGAGATGGGATTCGATCCGATCTTCATGTGTCTCCCGATCTCCCAGAAGTCGTCCTTTGCCTTCTGCGAGAATTCGTCCGCGTTTCTTTTGTGGTTGACTTCAAGTCTGTAGGCGATTGACAGATAATGGTGGTGATCTTCGGCCAGAAGTACTGCAGTCACGTCTTCTTCCTTTACTTTGTATCTCTGAAAATGACGACGATTCTGATGAACGCCTTCTGAATCTCTCACGTCGGAAACATTCTGAACAGCGTCGATGTCGACGATTGAAGATTCATTATCGCACTCTGGGAACAAGTAGAACGGAAGATCGATGCGGAACCACTCGTGGTTTCTGGGGAGAAAGAGGGTAACGTCGAGTATGCCGATAGTTCTAACTTACACAATCTTCTTGATATCGGCTCTCTTAACCGGATCCACCTGTAGCATGTGTCTGATCAGATCCGCCGCTTCCTTTTCCATCGTCAACGGCACCATGTAGCAGCCAGACTTGATCTTCTGGAAGAGCGTCGGAACGTTCTGATCGTCGAACGGCAGCACTCCGGCGAGCATCGCATAGAGTATGACTCCACACGACCAGAGATCCACTTCCGGTCCGACGTACAGGTGGTTCGAGATGAGTTCCGGTGCCGCGTAGTTCGGAGATCCACACGCCGTCGAGAGCAGATCTCCGTCGGTCATATAGTTCGAGAGTCCGAAGTCGGCGATCTTGATGTTCTTGTTGTGATCGAGCAGCAGATTCTCGGGCTTCAGATCTCTGTGCACGATCATGTGCTTGTGGCAATAGCTGACGCCGGATATGATCTGCTGGAAGTAGCGGCGACTCTCCTTGACAGGAAGGAATCCTCTTCTCGTGATATAGCTGAAGAGCTCTCCTCCCGAGACGAGCTCCATGATGAGGAAGATGTCCGACGGAGTGCTGATCACGCGGAACAGACGCGTGATGTGCGGGTGAGTCAGCTTCTGGAGGTTGTCGATCTCGTTGCGAGTCTTCGTGACGGTGCCGAGGCCCTTCATGCGCGAGCGGTTCAGAATCTTGATGGCGACGTCGTAGCCGGTCTGGATGTGAGTTCCTCGCTTCACCGCTCCGAACGCGCCTTTTCCAATGGTTTCTTTGATGGCGAATCCGCCGATTTTCAGTTGACCGGACTCGCCCATTCGGATGGCTTCCTCGAAACGAGCCGGATTGATCTTCGGACCCGGCTGGTTATTCGACAAGCTCAAAGAAGGAACGACCATGGCTGGAAGAAGTAAAATAAGAAAGAGGAGAGAACAAGGACAAGTGAGCAAAGAGAAAAAGAAAGAAGTGTGTGAGTAACAGCACATTGAGTCATTGTAAGGGGCCGGGTTCGACAAAACGAATGGTCGACCCTTCACACAAATCAACTCATAAGTTTGAACTAAATTGTATTAGCCTTTTCAATTAATTATAATTAGGAATGTTGTCGCGGTGTAAATGTTTCAAGAAAACGACCTTGAGCCAGCTGGCAAGGACTTCAGATCTCTCGTGACAGACCGCAATTTGAAGTTGAATCGAAAAAGCTCATGTGAACCAACTTTGAATTTCAAATTGACATTTTTCAGTCCCTGAAATGCCTTTTCAAAGAAACTTTCTCGAACTGTTGGTTCGACGTGGATGCGGAAACGAGAAGAGACCGAGAGAAAAACGGATGGAAAGCATCGGAAGAATGGAAAAATAGGCTGTTTCGCGCCGCTTTTATGAGAGCAGCGACTGGATGTTTGAATGCGGTCGACAGCCCCGCCCCCTTTTAGAGATAAAAAAGGGGGAGGAGCCAATCCGAGGAGGGCAGGGTTACTGTGGAAATGCCGAGAACGAGTGGCAATCGATATTTCTGGGTGAGTTGCGTCAGAAAAAGGGGAAATTGGGGATGTGGGGAGAAGCTGAGAGCTGTTTGATTTATAGGTGTACTACTGGACAGCCAGATGGATGTCCAATTTCCACTCACTACAGCGAATGACGTCTTCTCGTGCTCACTCCGGAAGAGAAAAGCTCTTTTCTCTAGCTCGACAGGCCGTTTCTCGGGAATGATTGGCTCTCGCGACAGTACGGAGAGTGCATTCTTTTCCTTTCAAAATGCACTTTGTACAGTCTTATGAGATGTCTGCAGACCCACTTTCAGACGAATTCTCGGAATTTCTCAGCCTGGCAGACTGAAAAAGCGGAAAATAAGCAACATTTCTGTAATGTTTTCCGGCCCGAATTCACAGAGAACATCTGCCAGTCGCAGGTGTCGACGCCGAAAAAGGGGACGAATGTGACACTGCGAACCAGTAAACAGGGATACGGTAGTCAGCGGATGGTGGGAAAGCGCGCTTGTTTTGCGAGTGCGAACCCGAAAAGAGCAGATCGGAAAGACAGATAATACGGCCTGAAAAAGGGCGGTTTTCGACTAGCGGGGGCTTTGAAAGGGGTGTTTTGCGGGGCCTATCGGATTGTTCAGGCCTGAATAGAGTTTTTTGATTAACAGAACGAGAGACAACTTCGGAGTTGAACGACTGGAATCCTCGGATAGCAAGCCCTGTCACAGAATTCCTCAATACGCTGATTTGTCCGGAACATACCGACAGCCGAGTGCTTCTTCGAATGAAAAGTCTAGAGCGCCACGGCGACTCGACAGTTTCTTTTCCATTGATAAGAGAGGGTTTTTCGCTAGTCTCCCTCCTTTTTCTGATTGGCGCTTCACTTCTGAATCGTAAGTTTCTTCAAAAACTCTTTTTTCGAGTTTCGAAATGTTTCGTTGCTAATACGTGCGCGCGCGCGAAAAAGACACAAAAACACAAATAAATTTTCGAATTTTGTTTTGTTTCCACGGGACAAAGTTGACGGACATGTGTGCGCGCGCGCTTTTCAATGCCAATTTAAAAAAGAAATGGAAAAGTTTAGAGGTTGGATAATGCGAAAAGTGATATTTTTGGGAAGGGGAGGGAACAAATAGAAAACAGGTAAACAGATGAGTGTCGCCTGATATCGAACTGGAAAATTTCGATTTTTCTTATCGGAAAGTTCGGTTTCCCAGCACTTTTGAACTCGGGAAATAAACGAAAAATCAAAACGGACGACACTCGAAAAATATTCGAAAATCGAGTTACAGTAGACTGTAACTAAAGGCGCATGCTTCGTTTATTCTTGTGGGTCTCGCAACGAATCGTTTAACTTCAAAAGTTGAACCGTTTTTTTGTGATTTATGACAATAAAATGATTTATTGGCAACATGCAATGTGATAATTATTTAATTTGCGAACAATAAATGCAATCACAGGTTCATAAATTAGCGTGGAAAAAAAACGGGAACAATGGGGCGAGGCGGGGAGATAGTGTGTACTGTAGTTAGTAAGAATTGAGATTGTGGCACAATTTGACAAAGAAACTGATGCAAATATGGGACACGGAGATATATTGTAAAGGCGATAATTGTAAAGCATCGGAGCGGCAAGAAGGCCTGAAAAAGCGCCGGGGTTTCTGAAAATTCACACGAAATAAAACAAGCAGATTTGAACAAAAGTGAAAGAAGCAACATTGGGAAGGTGCGGAAGAAGATGATGGAAACCGTATTTGCAGGTAAATATCATGGAAATGAAAGGGAACGAAGAGACTACAGGGATCTACTTCTCGTGGAACAGGAGCTTAGCCAGCTGATCCTTCGCCGCCACATTTTCTTTTTTACTTTCCAGGCACCGTGCGATGTCCTCAGTATCGACGCTCTCCATGTCGCAGTGCCTTTTGTGATATCTGTAATGAAAAGAGAAATTAAGCACGCGCCACCGCACAAGAGGTCTCTACCTGATACGTAGAGTCGGCTCGACGGCTCTGAGCACATGGATGGCGTCTTGTCCGAGGAAGGCGGCGATCAGATCGTTTCTCCGCTCGTTGGCTCCCAACTTTGCGCGTGCTGTCACATAATCGACTCCATAGACGGCGAAACAGGAGAAGTCCTGCGAATCGAAGCGTCCGTGCTCCTTTTGCACAACGAGAGCCCTCTTCCGCTTCGACTCCACTCCGTCCCGCAGTCTCGAAAGAGCCGCTTCCCTCGCCTGCGACGTCGGCGTCTCTTTCTCCTCTTTCTCTGTCATCTCCATTCCGGAGATGGTCGGGTGATACTCGACGAACGGAACCGGGAAGAACACCTGATAGTGCTTGATCGTGTTGATCCGAGCGCGATCTAAGAATTCCTTCTGGATATCCGCATGCGGAGAAAGCAGGAGATAGATGGTGTTGGCCCCGAATCGGTCGACAGCATCGTCCAGAGCGGCGGCAGCCACAGTTCCCTGTCCGGCAGTGCTCGCGGCGGGACGGACGGAAAGCACGTCCGTCTCGAGAAGAGATCGCTTGCATCGCCGCTTCAATTCCTCCATGTCGTTGGAAATGGCGTTGATGGATCGAGCATCGATCGCTGGGAACACAGCCACCACCATCCTCGTCTTGCGAGACTCTTCAGTTGGCGAAAGACAGAGACGGGCCTGTCTCGCTAGCAGCTTCCGGGCAGGAAGTACCTGCAAAACAGTTTTTCTCTTGGAATCGTTCCGAAAATCCCTCACCTCGTGCTCTTTGGCCACGGGAATGACGACAGTCACATCTGTGTCCTCCTTCACATATGGCGCCTGATTCATCAGCTGGGTGCTAGCAATCATCCGGCTCACATGCACTCTCCTCTCCACGACAATCTCTTTCAGGCTCTCCTCGTGCTCTGCCTGCAATGTAAACATTCCACTAGATCTCTCGGGAAGACCGAACTGACCTCTCCGTCTCCGTCGACCTGATTCTGACTTTCCGGCGCTTTCGGCAGCTCATTGACAGTCTTCCGATAAGTCAGATCAATCATGTAATCCATACCGCGTCTTGGATCGAACACCCGGTATCCGTTTCTTAGCTGCACAAACTCGAGCTCCGGTTCCTCCGATTCGACCTGCTGCCTCGCCGCAACGACCACTTCTGCCACGTCATCAAAGTCTTTTCCTTCGAGTCGTCGCACATTCTGATTCGGTTCGCTCCGGAAGATTTCGGTCATCGTGAAGTACTCCCAGGTCGGAACTTGGTAACGATTTGGAGGCTTCGCGTACGGAGGCAGTGCCGGCGGCCAACTGATTGCTTCTCCGGTCTCCCTGGCCTCTGCTTCTGCCAACTTTGACAATTCCGCCTCCATCTTCGAGATCTCTCGATCAGCGCGCTGCATTTCGACGCGAACGAAATAGTCGTGAAGAGCCGAAGCGTCGGCGTCGGAGAGGAGCCGAGGGACGGCGAGCGCCCTGCTGAAGGCCTTTGAGTGCTTCCACTCCTCGATCGAATCATGGGCAGCAGGCGAGTCCGCTCTCTCCGCACCTCTCCAAACTTCGTAACGGACGCCCTGGTGGAGGGTTTTGCATGTCAGATTGGTCGCCATCTGGATGCACTTCTCGAACGCCAGCTGGTCGTCGTCCGCGGAAGACGAAAGAGGGAGACAGGCGTTTCGCGACTGCATGAGCACACGCATCGCTGGATTACTGATGAGCACTCCCGTGTCGAGTCGGCATCTTCCACTGCCGTCTTCTGCTGATTCTCCCATCACAACCGGCTCATTCCAGTTCATCTGAAACAAACTTTGCGATTCTCTTCAAACCTCCGCAAAACCTTACCGAGTCGATCATTCTGAGGAGAACGAAAGGATTGATATAAGTGGAGTCTTTGGCAAGAAGGAACCAGTCATACCCATCATGAACCGTCTGAAAATCGAGCGTAGAATATGGGAAGACAGTAATCAGAATAGGAGAAGAAGTGAAGGGGAAGGAAGGAGATTTTACAGATTCAGAAGGACCCGAATGGAAAAAAAGACAAAACAACAATGGTACGACGGAAACTTACAAATTACACAAAGAATTCAAACTTTTTTCACAGTCGGTTCTGAAATGGTTTTTTTTGTTTTCTGGACCACATGAAAAGCTGAAAAGTGTTCGGTTATGAAATAGAACTGACCATATTGAAAAGAAGACCGAGAACCATCGAGTGAGTTTTCTGTCCGTTCAACCTGAACGCATTTCATTTTCAACTGCTTCTAGTTCAGTTTTTCTTACTTGTACGGGCTCAAGTTAGTCAGCTGAGCCAAATCGTTATCGATTCGAGACGAATCGGCGAACAACTGCACGCGAGGAACGTGTCTTCCGAGCGTCGCATTGATCGAAAGAGCCAGAGCCGATTCTGCCATCACGGCAGCCATGATGCGTTCTCGAGTGCCGAGTTCGGTGGCTGCGAATCGAGTTCGGGTGACCTGCGGATTGAACTTCAACTATGAGAATCTGTTCGGAAGCAACGGAAAGTACCTTCGGCGTGGCGTCCTGGTTTGCCGGCGGAGTCGGCATTTCGTCTTGATGCACCTGAAAAGAACTAAGCTTAGTCTCACGAGCCCTCCATTTTCGATTACAATCCAGTGCTCGGAGACGTCATTGTATACTCGTCCTGGGTCAAGTGCTAGTGGCTCCAGAGCACTCCGCTCCCCATTGTTCGGCGACTGACACGATGTAAACGCGGCCAATGAGCTCGCCAAATCGGTGCTCGGCGCTGTGGAGAAGAAAAAGAGAGCGAGTGCGGCGCCGACAAGGAAGCCAAGCAGCAGATGGACGCCTGTCCGACCACCGCCAACCATCTCTCTGCGTCTTCTGAAACTGACTGTATAAAGTTGTGAATAGAAAATCGATTCTCTTACCTAGATGAGGCACCCAAAAACTTTTCGATGCTGACTGTTGGAGAAACTGGGAGGGAGATCCTGCAAAACGACAAGATGTGTAAGAGATCAGAAAGTGTGCGCAAACAAATTGGTGCACACCGCCTCTTTGGTGTTTGAGCACCGGAAAGAACAAGGGAACGAACACAAGAGATATTGTGAGGGGAAGGAATCAGTTCGGAAGAAGAAGACGTTCTGTTTGCCTCTTTTCCTTCGCATCCTGCGACAATGCTCGTAAAACGAATCGCCTGCAGGACATGTGAGACGGCCTTCTTTCGGTATGTGATGGAGGAGAGACGGAGAAAAAAAACGAGAAGACGAAGAGAAAGAGAAGAAGAAGAAGGGACGAGTTGCTACTGATCGAAGCGACACGGCCGAGAGAGCGCGCATTCGGAGAAACGCCGACGTGCCTGTACTTGACCTACCTGTTTCGAGAAGAGGTCAGTTTTGAGAAAAAGGTGGACTGGTTTTGATTCGGGAAGTTTTAGATTCGAACTGAGTTAATTGGGGGGGAGATGATATCTCTCATTTCCTTCCAATTATTGTGTCGAATTACAACGGAATTCGCGAGTAATGGTTTTATTCAGTGCAGGAAAAAAACGTTTTTTTCCGTTTTTTTCCTTATTCAGGCGAGGAAAAAAACCGGCAAAAAAGGAAAAAAACTGAGGTTTTTTTCCGCGATCGACTGCGACCGTACCCCCTCTTCGCGGCGAGACCCGCCGCGCTATTAAAGGCATGCGTCTTTTGATTACTGTATTTTCGCGATTTTTGACTTTTTTCGAAGGCGATAAAACCTAGAATTTTTCTTTTTTTTTTGCTTTTTGCATCAATTTTTAAAAATAATTCAGTAAAAATAGCTGTAATCTATGTGCCCCTCTGCATTTTTCTCACCAGCCCAATTTTTCTCACTTTTTGCATTTTAGAGTGGCTAATTATTTTATTTTTACTGAATTATTTTAAAAAATTGATGTAAAACGCAAAAAAAAAGAAAAATTCTGGGTTTTATCGCCTTTCAAAAAAGTCAAAAATCGCGAAAATACAGTAACCGAAAGACGCATGCCTTTAATAGCGCGGCGGGTCTCGCCGCGAAGAGGGGGTACGGTCGCAGTCGATCGCAGAAAAAAACCTCAGTTTTTTTCCTTTTTTGCCGGTTTTTTTCCTCGCCTGAATAAGGAAAAAAACGGAAAAAAACGTTTTTTTCCTGCACTGAATAAAACCATAATGGGGTGGAATCACGAAGACCGGGCGAGAAACGACAGCTGACAGACAAATGACACGACGCGACTGAACAGAATCAAATCTGCCACGTTGGATGACTCATTTTTAGTGCAAATCGAACGAGAAAGTTTTAGAAAACGGAAGATTTGTTTTGCCTTTTATTGCAGAATCGATGGGAAGCGGGACCTTTCACAACCACAGGTTCAATAAAATAGACTAATTGTTTAAATATTTTTGTATTTATTTTTAAATTTTTCGAGAAACAACCTGAAAATGTTCAAGTAAGGGAGTTTAATGATTCGAAAGAGTTCCGGGAGTTAGAAAAACGGAGAAACGGATGAGAAACGAGAGAAGGGGAAAAGCGTGCGGCGGCGTTGCGAAACTCTGTGCCAGGCTTGCAATCCGCTCTTTTTCGATTCCGCCCACTCCCAAAACTTTGTTTTCTTCCAAATCTTTCGGCTTTAAATACCGCGTTTTCAAGAAAGTGTCAATTTTCTCGATGATTCAATTCAATTCTATTCATCAAATTTCAAAAAAAATCAATCTAGCTCAAAACTTTTAAAAATAAAGTTTTGATTCACTTGCAAAATCAAATTAACTTGAAATATCAAACTGTTTCCATCCCGTGTGATCAAAATTTACTTGAGCTAGGTTCTTCAATAAAAATTAGACATCAATACAGTTTTCTTTTTCAATTTTGTAACGCCAATACTTATGCCGCCACATGCGAGTTCCTTGCAAGTTCGGTTTCGAACGTACGAATAGATGTCTCAAGTTATTCTTCCTCTGCCATTTTTCGATTTTCATGTACACTGTTCTCCAGGAGATGCTTCGCTCGATTTCCACGCTTTCCAAATCGACTGCTCGGTGCATGTCGTTGACTTCGAAGCTCGCTTCGACTGAGCAGCCGTCTAAGCAGGATGTGAGTTGATTCCTCGCTGAAAACTTCTATTGTGGACAGAGTCTCTTCAGGTCGACGATTTGTTTGCTGAGAAGCCTTCTCGACAGTACGATGAGAAGAGACGTCACGCTTACAGGTTAGAAATGTTCATTTATATTTCATTTTTCAAGTAAATTAATTTTCAGTGTGAACAAGGTGGAGTTGGTCGGTGGTGTCGCGATAGATCCTTTGTTCAAGACGGGCAAGAATGATAAGCCGTACCTTCTGTTCAATCTGATCACCAACTCGTATCTCAAGCGCCCAGATGGAACCACAATCGATCAGACGGAACGCCACAGTGTGACAGTGTTCGGCAAGCAGGCAGAGATGCTCTCGAAAGTCGTCAAGAAGGGATCTCGGCTGATGGTCCAGGGACGACTTCACTACAATGGAGGAAACAAGGACGAGCAGGGAAATCGCTCGCCGCGCAACACTTACATCATCGCTCACACCGTGCAGCCACTGGCTCGTAGACCGACAGAGAACGATTTTCAGAAGGAGTAAATGATTTTCTCATTTCTTTCACTTAGATCAGATATTCTGTTGTTGTTTTTGTTGACGCGTTCTTCATAAATATTTAATCGAGGTGGTGAAGAATGGGAATTGTTTGTGAACTGGTTGATTCCAAGAGGCGTTTTATCTGATCGTTCTTTGAAAGTTCCGAGTGGAAGCGACCCCGTTGTGGTTCAGTTGATAAGCAGCAACAACACGTGATTATTTACACTCCAGCCGATCGATTTGCATCTCTCCCTCACTTCCGAACCGTCGTCCTCCTTTCTTTTTCCTTCTCAGTATCCCTTCACTTCTCTCTCGCTTCTCCTCGCTTCTCTTCGCATCGAGCCTGTTGGCTTGTTTGTTTCTTTTCGAATGGGCGGTTTCGCACGCCATTATCGATTTTCGTGTTTTGCAGGGAGCCGGGATACCATGAACCGAGCCGGACAGCATTTGGTCGCCAGCGCGTCGCGCCAAATCGCTTTCTCCAATTCCATCAGGTACGCTTCTTTCGTTTCACTCCAAGACTCCTCGCTCCGTTTACCTCTCCTTTTCACCCGATAATAAACTGCTTTTGTTTATGTTTTATGAGTCAATTTGTTTATTCTGATTGTAATGATGACGTAACGAAAGTAGCTCTTGTTCCATCGGATGAGTGTGCAAACAGCCGTCTTCCTGTTTGCACTTCGATCCAGCCGTTTTCCGGCACCGATTCAATCAATTCTTTCTCTTTCTTTCTTTTCGTGTCTCAAAACATTCCTCTTTTCTCCAGCCTACGCGCTTTTTCCAGTGCGGAATTCCTTCGAATTCCTCTGTGTCTCTCTTCCAACTAAAAACGAAAGAACGAGGCGGAAAACGAAAACTCGTCTCGTTCTCTGGCCGCCTGGGTCTCTGAATCCCCTTTCCCCAGACGACGTCGACATGCTTCTTCGTTTATTATTACGAAATAGAGACCCGCTTCGTCTGGTCTTCGCTTCCGATCCTCCTTGAGATCTTTGAGACCAGAAAGTACGGGCGATCTCGTGACTACTGCCCTTTACCAGTTCACGAGTCTTTCTCGACCCGCCTCGTTTTCTTTTGACTCTTCGGTTCATTCCGTTTTCCGATTGCCACGTCATTTTCATTTTTTCGTCATGACTCAATTCCTTTTTGTGCAATTTCGCAACTCTCGGTGTTTTTTTTTTTCAATTTGCCAAGCCATTTTCCCCTCTTTCTCTCTTTTCTAGTTCCTTTTTTGTTTCGTTCGATTGGAATCAAAAACCCGTTATCAATCGCAAAGTGATTGTCTCTGGCGCTGATACCGAATAAACTTTCTTCGTCTTCGTCTCAATTGATTTCTGTGAGAGGTGCTTCGAATCCTTGTAAGACAAGACTTTTTATTTCTCTATTTTCACCTTGCAAAAATCTCATTGATCCGATCAGGAGCAAAGCTGGCGGATGTAGAAGTCTGTCAGAAGTTTGCCTGACTGATTTCTTTGGGATCTCTGCATACCTCCCATTTCCGTTTCCCTTTCTTCTGCATTGCCCCCGCTTCAGCCTTTCTGCATTGCTACACTTCAGATGAGTATCAGTAGAATCTCGAAAAGTGAGCTCTTGTCCAACTATGACACCTTTTTGTTCGACGCCGACGGAGTCCTCTGGACAGGAGACATCCCCGTCCCGGGAGCCATCGAATGGATCAATGAACTCCTCGCTGATCCGACGAAGAAAGTGTTCGTGCTCACGAACAACTCGACCAAGACTCTCGCACAGTACATGAAGAAAATCGAAAAGCTCGGATTCGGACACCTCGGCGTCAACAACGTCATCAGTCCGGCCATCGTGCTCGCCGACTACTTGAAGAGTCAGCCGGAGAAGTTCGGAGGCGAGCACGTGTATCTGATCGGAACGGAGAATCTGAAGGCGACACTCGAGTCCGAAGGAGGCGTCAAGTGCTTCGGAACCGGCCCAGACAGCATCCGAGACCACACGGACGGCGACTTCATTCACCGCATAGACATTCCCATCCGTCCGAAGGCCGTCGTGTGCAGTTACGACGCGCACTTCAGTTATCCAAAGATCATGAGAGCCGCCAACTTCCTCCAGGATCCGAATGTCGAATATCTCGTCACCAATCAGGACTACACTTTCCCGGGACCAGTCCCAGGGATGGTCATTCCTGGATCCGGTGCCACATCGGCAGCAGTGACTGCCGTGACGGGCAGGGATCCGAAAGTATTCGGCAAGCCACACCACCCGATGGCAGACTTCTTGCTCCGAAGAGCCCATGTGGATCCGAGCAGAACTGTGATGTTCGGAGATCGTCTTGACACAGACGTTATGTTCGGAAACGCCAATGGGTAACACCACAGCCGAGAGAAACGGGTTCAGAAGCTTGTGCTCTTTCAGATTCGCAAGTGTCTGGATGCCGACCGGAGTGCACCAGGAAGCAGATATTGCTCTTGCGAGAGAGAAGGGGCAACTCGACAGAATCCCCAAGTTCACTCACTGCTTCGCCACCGGACTCTGATCTTTTCGTTTCTAGGAACTGTTTCTTTTTCTCTGAACTCCTCTCAATTTGTCTCGAGATTCTCAAATCTTCGGTTAATAAAACTCGTTTTCAGGCAGTTGTCGGCGACTCCGATTCAGTGCCAGAATGAAAAGGAAGGCGGCGAGCCGCAGAAACAGGGGTGGATCAGCAAGCTGCTCAAAGGCCAGTCCGACCCTTCCGGATGGCAGAAGCAGTCTCATTCGTCGCTTCTTTCCAATTCGGAGCTCATGTACGAGTTCATGAGTAAGCTCCGATCTTTAACGAACACAAGACTAAAATAATCCGAATTCCAGCCCATAACTACCGGCCGGGAGAGCAAGACGCCTACATGGACGCGTTCGGGAAGTACAAGAACGAAATGAACGCGAAGAATCCGTCGATCGAGCTAGTCGGATCGTGGACCTGCGCTTTCGGAAGAACGCGCGATCAGGCCATCCATCTGTGGCGACACAACAAGGGATACGAGGACGTCGACTCTTCGATCGCCCTGCACGGAAGCGATTCCAGCATTCGTGCCGCTGACAAGGACATCGCCAAGTTGTGCGGTCGTCGCAAGAACCTCATTGTGAAGTCGTTCAGCTACTGGCGGGAGCCAGAAAAGCGGCCACCGAACCACGTGTACGACCTCCGATCGTACGTCCTCACTCCCGGAACGATGATTGACTGGGCATCGGCGTGGGCGCAAGGCATTCAGTACCGCCGTGAGGCGAACCAGGACGTCGGAGGCTTCTTCGCGCAGGTCGGACAGCTCTACGTTGTCTACCACATCTGGGCGTATCCGTCGATGTCCGCTCGCAATGACACGCGTCACGCCACGTGGGCAAAGCCGGGATGGGATGCGACTGTGGCTAATACTGGTGAGTGAGGACTGGACTTCACTGAGATCTTTCGAAAGCTGGAGCTGATTAGCGCGTTGTGGTGCTGCATAGAAGAACTTCCTGATCGACAATCGAAATTAACTTCTTTCAGTTCCGCTCATCAAGAAGATGCAGTCGAAAATCCTCGTTCCGACCAAGTACTCGCAGCTCGAGTAGTCCCGTCTCTTCCCTTTTTCAGAGAATTCTCCCCCGATTTCTCTAGGTTTCTAGACTCTTTTGCCCTCATTTTTCGGTAGTCAACTATATATCGTACTGGTGCGTGCTATTTCCCCCCTCTAATTGCCTCCTCTCATGTATATTATTGCCCTTTCTCCCGTTTTCTCTCTCTCCTTTTTGTCCCCAGTCGAATAAATATTGCATCTATTTTCTCCTCCCCTCCCCCGTTTTACCTCATTTTTCATGCGGTTTTCATAGACCGCTCTCAATATCTTTCTCTGCTCTATTTCCGTTTTCTCTCCCTACTCATTTCTCTTATTATTTTCCTTTTCAGTAGCCCCCAACAAGATGTCTCGCAACCCGTTCGATGACGACTATCGGTCCGGCAGCTCCGTGTCCACCAGTGAGTTTACTTATTTTCGCAGATCCGTGCTGACAATGTGATCTTGCAGAGCCCATCAAAAGCTACTCCACGATGGGACAAGCGACCGCCGAGAGTGAGGAGGATTATTACGAACGCGAGATCGAGAAGTACATGCAGGAGTCGCTCGACAGCACCGAAAGATCGCGTCGTCACCTCGAGAACTCGGAGAAGATCGGGGCTGCGACGGCTCAGGAGCTCCTGGAGCAACGCGAGAAGCTCGAAAACACGGAGCGCAATCTCGATGAGATTCATCGTACCACCCAGATGACTCAGCGCAATTTGAACAGCCTCAAGTCGTTCTTTGGAGGATTCTTCAAGAATAAGCTGTCGAAGAAGCCTTCGGAGCCTGCCGAGAACCCGCAGGTGAGTGGAAACAGATTACGGCTAATCCCTCGAATGCAGACGGGCGTAGGCAATAACAATAACAGGAGTCTCATGAAAAAATAACACACGTCGCCACACAAAAACGAATATTTTCTGCAGGTTCCGCAATCGAAATCCGCTTCTAGACTCTCGGAAACGGCTGCCGGCCTCTCGAGCGGATCCGGATCCGCCTCGTTCTCTGGACCGTCGGGAGGATCTTCGGGCGGACCGTCACAACGGACCCTCAACGAGTCGAGCCGAAACGCGATTAAGGGAACTCGTTGGGAGGCGATGGATAATCAAATCGACGAGAATCTCGATATGATGTCGGCCAATCTGCGCAATCTGCAACGTCTCGGAGTGGACCTTGGAAAGGAGGTGGACTCCCAGAACGAGATGCTTGAGCGCATTCACTACAAGGCGGATCGCAACGACGCGATCGTCAGAGACCAAGACAAGCAAATGCAGAAGATCCTCGGGACTGGCGCCTCGACGAGCCAGACGACTGCCGAATCGCTGACTCCGAGCATGGACACGTCGACGAAGATGTCGCTCATGATGAAGGCCACTTCCCTTTTCAAATGAATCTCGTTCTGAACACACTTACCCCATTCGCTCTACTTCTTCCCCTTCCAAACAAAAAAAATGTGATTCAAATCCTCTTTTTCTTTATTGTATTGTATTATGATTGGTTTTTGTATTTATGTACATGAATTCGATGCAAGAACAAGATACAGCGAGACTGAATATGTTGTGACAGAGATGGAGAGACTAGAGTTCAAAGGGGGAGATTGGCTAAGACCGGGAGAGATAGAGAGGAAAAGGAGAGGGTTCAGATGACCATGGGGCACTCGGGTCCGCGAATGTCGACGGCGAGCTCCTGGAGCACTTTGGTCAGGGCTCTGAGGCGGTCGGCAGTCGAGTCGAGTCTCTGCGTGATGAGCACATTCAAACTGGAGACAGTGTACGGATCCTCCGTCGAGCCCGGATCCTTGTAGTTGTTGTTCGACGACTCGTCGTCCTCGAAATCAACAGAAGACGTCGGCGACGAAGAGACCGAAGACGTCGACTCCTGGAAAGCGAACAGTCAGCAACAGCTTCAGAAGGGGGCGGGGCCTACCTCGCAGTCGCAGTTCTCGTCGCAAAACTCGAGAGTGGCGCACGGAGAGCTCCTTTTGAGGGTCGACCTCTGCCGGAACTTGCTCGTGTCGTGGCAGCTCTTGTGCTCCTCGTCGCTCTCGTGACCGCAGTGATCGAGACAGTATCTGACTGTCACGCGACCGTCCATCGTCTCGAAGACGTGCACGAACGCCGTGCAGGCGACGACGGCCGGCGGCTGGTGGGCGGCGACGTCGTCCGACATTCGACGTCGTTTCGAGGTGGCGGCGACGCGACGACGACACAGAAGATAGTACTCCTGAAGAGGAAATCGGGTTGCGGAGGAGGGCTCCGGTGGACTCACGTCTTCATAAGAGGCCGCCTGGCTGCTTCCGAGATACCCGCCGTCGCACCGAGAATCCTCGATATTGGAGAGCCAGATCTGGAAGTGTGCGAAGGATTCGAAGCACTTCGACTGCATCGTAGAGTGGAAGTCGTGGAACTGAGCCATGTGACCGCAGAGCTCTTCGGGGCTCGAGATCAAGTGTTGCTCGCGAGGACACTGGGGACACCGGATTTGGATTGAAGACGTCATTCTTCTGGAAACTAGTTGAATAGAGAGAGAGAGAGAGAGAGAGAGAGAAAGAGAGAGAGAGAGAGAGAGAGAGAGAGAGAGAGAGAGAGAGAGAGAAAGAAAGAGAGAGAGAGAGAGAGAGAGAGAGAGAGAGAGAAAGAGAAAGAGAAAGAGAAAGAGAGAGAGAGAGAGAGAGAGAGAGAGAGAGAGAGAGAGAGAGAGAGAAAGAGAAAGAGAAAGAGAGAGAGAGAGAAAGAGAGAGAGAGAGACTGTTAAGGGAATGTGATAGCAGCCGCGGGTCGTTTCTTCTCTTTCTCCGCGCCTCTAAACTGGTTCTTTTCAATGTTTTTGTTCCGATGACTGCAACTAATTTGAGAAACAGAACAACGAGAGGCGAAGACACTTTTTATTCATTTTTCGCCACCACGAGGGCCTTCAGACGGCATGTGATGATAGGGAGAATTCGGTGAAAAAGACGAGTAAAACGAGGCAGCAAAGAGAGAGAGAGAGAGATAGGTGTGGGTGGAATGAATTTGAGAAAAGTATGAAGCGCTGAATATTCCGCTGGAGACGTGGGAGATGACGTGGCATCAGTTGGTTAGAAGAAGAAGAAGAAGAACAAGTGGGCGGAGCGAAAAGAACCGTGCAGAATGATCGCATGCGTCTGCAGAAGAGACATCGTTCGGAGGTCGTCTCGTTTCTTGCAGCAGACCCCCCTTTTATAACCTTTCCGCGCGCCCCCCGAGTACTTTCTGTTTTCGTCGTCTCCAAACGGACGCGTCGTCCTCTTAAAAGCGAGCACTTGCCAGAAAGCAAATCCGCGACGACGGGCTCCGGCTCCTTCTTCTGCTTCCCTTCGCCGAGCCGTGTGCGCGCGAGCCGAAAACAATTTTGCTCGGCTCTTTCTCATTCTCTCTCTTTCTCTTCTGCTCACTAAACCGAAAAACAGAAAAAAGGCACACGGGAAATGGGGCGGGTGGCTGCAAATTTGGCGGCGAAAACAACGGAGGAAAACTTGGAAAAGCGGACGGAATTATGATTCGACGAACACGGATTGTTCTCGGAAAAAAGAGAGAAGCGGCGAGATTCGCGAGGTGACGTGGCGGAACAGGTTTCGATATTTGATGATGACGTCATCGCGAAGAATTGGCAGGTTGCCAAGTGTTGAGGGGGAGCGAATCACGGTCTCCCAGGAGTGAAAAGCGCAAGCAAATTGCTTGGCCGTCTGCCGTCTCTTCAGCGAGAGGCATCTCTCGCCTCTCGGCCGGCGGCGGCCGGCAGAGGAAGGAGAAACAGAACGAAAAACGCTGAAAACTCGAGTTTTTTGCAAGTTTCTCGAGCAAAAACGAAAGAAGGGACTGTCTGGAATGATTCTGACACATTTCTTTCCATTTTCACCTGAGTGCGCATGCGCGAGAGGGGAAGTTATGCAAGGGAGGCTTGACGACGTCGAGAACGAAGAGAAGAAGAGGGTAGAATGGGGGAGAGGTCGAGGAAACTCGAGAGAATCATCTTCTTAGTTACTTGGAACCGTTTTTAACACCCCCCCCCCCCCCGCTCATTTGGAACATACTATCACGATAGGACTCCAACGGCGTCGAGGCGGCGGCGACGGGACGTCTGCAGGTGAATGGAGATGTCACGAAACTAGGAGAAGACGGACGGGATCTTGAGGAAACTTTGTCAAGTTGCCTTTCTCATCTACTTGTTCAAGTTTTCGGAAGATCCCTGGCCAGGGACGATTTCTACGGGACTCTGACGTTCGGGAGCTACAGGAGCGCTGATCTTCTCAGTTTGACGAGAATTAAATAGACGAATCGAGTCGGAACTTCTCGAGAATAGAGATAAAACCCTCTCGCACAAATTACAATCGATCCTCACCACGGATCTCCGCTCCATCCCCACCGCCGCCGCCGATACCGTAGCTCGCCTCGCTTCGGAGGGCCGAGTGCGCCTCCTTCAAAATGTATCTCCTCCCTCAATTTTGGACGAAATCGGTCAGTCGACCTCTCAAATTGAAGCTAAAGACATAACGCACAAAGTTACTGAAGCCGATTTTTGATTTTTTCGCTTATTTTTGAGAAAAACGCAAAACACCTCAAAAATTGCTGTTTTTTGAACTGAAAGTTTCAAAATGTATCTCCTCAGTCAATTTTTGACGAATTCGGTCGTTCGACCGCTTAAAATGACCGCCTCTTCATTCTCCACAAAGTTACTGTCGTGGATTTTTGAAATAAAGTTTCTTCGGCTCGTTAAGTGGCTCATTGTCACTGAAAACGGCCATATGGACGGTTTTTGCGATCGAGCCACGAGATTTTCTCGATTTTCTGACTGATTTCTGCTCGAGGAACTTAATTCTACTCAATGACATCGAGAATCATCTAACTGATACTTGACAGAACGGGTAAATGAACATTTTCGCTTTCCCAGCGAGCAAGTCGATTTCCTGCTTCAACAATTGTTCCTCCTATACCCCAGTATACTAAAAATGTTGGAAATGTCTTCCTCTATCCGTTTCTTTTGTCGTTTGTGAGAAAACTTCGCTAGTTTTTCGCGAATTCGCTTTAAAAGTGCGTTAGCTCGTTTTTCGGTGACGAGCTATGCAAACGCGCTCTACGGCTATGGGCGAGAGAGTACGAGACGCCGCGCTGGCACGTTTCTCGATTTTGCTTGCGCTTTTCACGCCTGGGAGACCGTGATTCGAATCGAGGAGACAGGTGGCCGAGTTGTCGGCCGGGCAAACTCGGCCACCTGCCTTCTCTAGTCCCTCCAGCTTTGAAAGTGATGTCACGAGAGAAACGATCGAGGCGGTAAACAAAACAAAACTGGTGAACTTCACGTCGGGAACAAAGGACGTCTTCTGAATCATCTTCTACGTCGACGACTTCCCACCAAATTACGTCACGTCATCATGATGCGCACGAGAAACAGAAGCAGCAGAGATGGAGCAGATGACGTTGTGGAAGAAGAGAGAGAGAGAAAGCGGTTATTTATAGAGAATGAGGAGCAGGACGACGAATTCTGTTATTGCGAGATGCGGTTATCTTCACGAAAGGCGGATGAAAAGGAGAAAATGGGGGAGCGAGA